>ML685791.1:12580932-12626765 GCA_007922175.1 Pelusios castaneus
TTTCTTTGTTTTTATCTGCTTTGAACAATCTTTGCTGTGAGTCCCATACAAACTGGATCCTGGGTCTCCAGCTGCTTTTCTCCACAGGGGTTGGGGTGTATTTCTGTGAGGCACTGGAGAAGGGCAATTTAATTAATTTTAGCCCACCTGAAGGTTACACAGGCACACTCTGAGGCAACACCTTTTGGAAATACAAAATGCTTAGGCCTGGTCTACACTGCCTACAAAATTTGGCAGCGGTTGTTGGGCAGAGTAGCTTGTGTAACTCCTGCCGACTTTGTATTTTCCCTTTAGCGCACCACTGGGAACTGTGTTCTCATTGATGCAGAGCTACTCCACTTGAGAGGGTAGTTTTCTTAGTTCGACTTCTGTATCAACTGAGCACGTCTTTACTGAACACTCAGACAATCCAGAAAAATGAATCTAACAGCAGCAAATTTGCCGCTGTCAGTGTAGACACACCCTTAGAATGGTAGGGTCTAATCCAAAACCCACTTTTTCCACTGATATCAATGGCCAAGAAGCAAGCGCACACTCACATATGGGACCAAGTTCCATTACAGACTGAGTCAATCGTATCAGTGGGCTCCATACATGAAAGGCTATATTTGGCCCAAATTTACCCTCCTAGAGAATCTTACTTTCCTCGACAAGAGCAGAAATTCAACACATTTTTGGCAGAACTTCTCATATAACCAAGTGAATTTACAAATCAATAAAAAGAAAATGTACTTGAACATGTAAAGACAATCTAACAATGCTGTGTTTATTTTCTTGGCTGACTATTTAGATATCTTTTGAAAAAAAGAAAATTACATATTTGCCAATGAGGCATTGCTATTCTCTTTTGCTCCAGCATTCTTTTAGAATTTATACCTTCTGCCTCACTCAGCTTGTCTGCCTCACGGTAGTGGAGTCCTTCTACTGCAATACATCTCACATTCTTACGTAGCCCACTCTACAAGGGTGGCCTGCGACTGTGGCACCAAGCACTAGCAGAGAAGAGAAAACACAACAACGGGAGATAAACACCGTATTTAAACAGGGAGTCTCTCACCTCTGGACAACTTACAAAGAGAGGCCATAAAATACTCTCAATGTGTTTGTATAGACCTGCATTTACAATTTATTTAAATTTAATCTTAATACTCTTTTCTTTTATACTATATTTAGTAAAATATCTTATACCAATAAATCAGGTTGTGGTGAAACCTGAAAGTATTAATCCAAATCCAAATTTTGGATGTGGTAGGAGACAAAATATCTCTAGATTTAAATGAAAAGAAGAAGGAATGTCAGTTGCAGGAGGATCATTAAGAATGCAGATGTGGGCTCACCTCTTAAACAAAGCATTAAATTTGACATGATTTTGAACTAATGGAAAAAAAACCCCAAAGAATGGACTAAAAAGAAATAATTCCAACCAGTGCCAAAGCCCAGGGCCAGAACTATTAATTAAAGGACTATTAATTACAAATACTCTGCTCAGCCCTTATAATATTTTATCATAGAAACCAACAAAAATAAATGTAAATGGACTTCAAGGAAGTCCCCACTTCTTACTGAGGATGCCTAGCCCCTTTCAACCCCAGCCCCAAGATTACCGGTAAATATAAGTCACTAAATTACAGCCCCATTGTAGCGGGGTGATATCCCCACCAGGGCTGTCCCTAGGAGGGTGTGGGGCCCGGGGCCAATTGGCCTGTGGAGGCCACCAGCCCCCCCACCGCACAGACCAGAATGGGGTGGGATGGCCACAGACCCCTAACCCCAGTGCTGGAGGGGGCCCTGCTCAACGCTGCTGGGGGGGGGGAGGGAGATAGGGTCAGAGGGCACCCTCCTCACAGCGTTCTGTGCCTGCCCCACCCACAGCTGGTTGATCCATCCCAGGAGGCAGGGTGGGCTGGTGTGTGGCGGAGGCTACAGCCCCAGCAACACACTGGCCCTCCCCTGGCCAGCTAGGGGCAGGGCAGGCACGGAATGCTGCAGCACAGGGAGGGCACCCTCTGGCTTGTGGCCCCCCCTCAGGGCTGAACAGGCAGCATGGGACCCACCGAACCACAGGACCTGGGATAGTGGCCCCTTTCACTACCTCCAGGGACAGCCCTGCTCCCCACTTCAGCAGAAAGGAGATTAAAATCCCAGTGCAGAAGGACTAGCCAATGGGAGCAGGTGACTAAAGGACTAATCAGAACCTGCGATCCAGTAGGTAAGAAGTCTGCACCCCCTGCTATGGGCAGTCTTCCTCTGGCTTGCGTGGAGGAAGGAGGCTGTTGGCTTGGCTGCAGGGGCAGGGGCAGGACCGCTCACTGTTGACTGCCAGGGTGTGGATAGCCCAGACCCTGACACAAGGATGAAAGGTACCTAGAAGAGGTGTGGACATGGTCCAGGGGACTAAATTAGGGGTTGAGGCCCAGCCTAGTTGGGGTGCATAGGGTCTGTGGGCTGGCAGAGCAGTGGGTGGTCCTGGATCCCTCCTGCCTCCCCCAAGCCACCAATAGGTGGTTCAAGGACTAGTGACGGCCACTGAAGCAAAGTGGACCAGCCTAGGATTAGATGGTACCCTGGAATGGGGGAGAACTAAGGACTCGGCCAGAGGGCTGAGGTCCTAGAACCAGACCAAGGACTGGAGTCAGTGGAAAAGACGGGACACAAACTACTGGACAGAGCTGCCATTTGAGCAGTTCCCCAGTTCCATCATCCCACCTGTCTGGTGGGTCATGTGCTGAGAACCATTACACTCCTGTAATTGGTAGACCAGATGTGAATCCAGGGCAAGTGTGGATGGGAAAAATATACAGTGGTTGCTAGCATTAAAAAAGGACAAACTATTCCTTTGTATGGGTTCAGTGGTAGGGAAGTTGGAACATCTGCTGTAAATAATAAATCAAACTACAGTTCTTTAAGGACTGCCTTAAATTGATAGAAGTCTCAAAAGACTACACATTCCATGTAGACCACAGTCAAAAAATCATAGAATCATAGAAAATTAGAGTTGAAAAGGACCTCAGAGGGTCATCTAGTCCAACCCCCTGCTTAGGGCGGGATCAGCCCCAACTGGGTTGGCTGGCCAGGCCTCTATCAGGTTGGACTTGGAGGCCTGTACGGGTGGGGATTCTGCTGTGCCACTCCCTGCCTTTGCCCCCTGGCTGGTGCATTCCAGTGCTTCACTACCCTCCAAGTGAAAACGTTTTTCCTGGTGTCAGGCCTAGACTTACCCTCCTGTAGCTTACGCCATTGCTCTTATTCTATCATCAGCCATTGCTAAGAGCAGCCTAGCTCCATCCTCTTTGGAATCCCCCTTCAAGTGATTGAAGTTCAAATTCCTGCTCACTCTTCTTTTCTGAAGAATGAGTAGTTCCCTCAGCCTCCCTCCTTATGGATCGTGTGTCCCAGCTTCCCAGTAATTTTTGTTGCCCAAAGCTGGACTCTCTCCAGTATACCTGCATCATTCCAGTGGGGGTCCAAACTGAACACAGAACTCTGGGTGTGGCCTCACCATTACCAAACAGAGGGGAGTAATCACTTCCCTTGCTCCGCTGGCAACGTTCCTGCGGGTGCAGCCCAATATGCCATTGATTTGTATTCAGCTTCTTGTCTATTGTAACCTCCCAGGTCCTTTTCTGCAGGACTTCTGCTTAGCCAGTTGGTCCCCGCTTTGTGATGGGATTCTTTCTCCCTAAATGCACAACTCTGCAGTTGTCCTTGCTGAACCTCATCAGATTTCTTTTGGCCTGTCCCCTTCCCGTCCTGTCCTCTTCACCTCCTCTGGCCTCTCACATCCTGCTCCCCACTCTAGCTCAGTCCTCTCCCACTCTCTCCAGCCCCTTTACAGGCTGCATCCGGGTGGCAGCTTGGGGAGTTGGGTGGGGGAATCTCAGTCAACTCAGATGGGAGCAGCCTGGAGCCAATCCTCCCCCTGCAGCTGAGGGGTTTGGCCGGGAGGGTGAGAAGGTCTCTCCGACCCTAACCAGTGACTAGATATGCTATGAGGGAGAGCCCTTCTTTTGGGTGGTTTCCTGAGTACACCATGATGCAATGAGTGTCTGGTACATGAAGCCAGTGGTTTTAAAGAAACCTGAAAAAAGTAAACAGTCATGAATCAAGGATGGAGGAGAGAAAAAAGTGAAACAAGACAACCATAGCAGAGATATTCTTTCTGATGTGCTGCCAGAAAAATAAAAAGGTTAGAGAGAGAGAGAGAGAGAGAGAGAGAGAGAAAGTGGAAAGGAGACACACTTGAGAAATGTTGGAGGTTTCTTCTTCCAGAGGGGTAGCCATGTTAGTCTCTTTCAGCAAAAAAACAAAGAGTTCTGTGGCACTTCTAAAGATTAACAACTTTATTTATCACATGAGTTCTTGTGGGCACAATCCCACTTCATCAGATGAATGAAATGGAAAATATAGCATGTAAGCTGTAAAGATATAGATACAGAGAAGGGTGGGTCACAAGGTTAAATCAAACAGATATAGAAGGATAGAATGCTAGCCTCTCTCTTTTAAAGTAAATAAGATGTTTGGATGCAAACTGTGGAATAGAGAGGCAGGAGCTCAGAAGGGTGATTAAAAGGAAAGGAAATTACCTTTTGTAATGACCCAGTCATTCAAGAGATCTATTCAAACCAGTGTGAAGGTATCTACTTTGCATATGAATTCCAATTCTGCAGTTTCGCATTCCAATCTGCTTTTGGAGTTTTTTTTGCTGAAGTACTGTAACTAGCATGGGTTTTTTTTACAGAATCCAAGTAGATTGAAATGTTCCCCTAATGTGTTTTTAATGTTACTGTTCTTGACATTGAGGTTTCCTGACTTCATCTAATGACACAAAATATCTGACATATACTATTTCTTTGTTTAAACATGATGTTGTCTCTTCCTATTCCAAATAAATCTTGCTTTACTACAGTCCAGGTGCTTTTAGACTATTTAAGCTTGCGATACTGCCCATCCCCAAAGGATGAATAGCCTTTAGCCACTGAGGATATGTCTTCACTGCCTTGTTAGCCCAGGCTGTAGCTCAGAGTTTCCATTAACACTCAATCCATCCACACACACAAAAAATTGAATCCGATATTAATCAATTAATTAATTAATTAAACTCGGGCTAGCAGGCACAGCAGAAGGTATAAGCTTGATCTTGAGTTTTTGCTTCAGCCCAGATTGGCAACACATAGTATGCGGGCCCTTAGAAACATCCTCCTTCCCTCCTCTATTCCATTTTGAAGTTTGAAGAGGCAGGAGGAGTGTTGGTCTGCAGAGAAATCATTTAAGAAAAGCTGTGTCAGAATCAGCTGAATTTCAATGCAAAGCACTTTCCTCGGCTATTCTTGATACCCGTTTTCCCAGGCAGACCCTCTAGCTTCCAGAATTGTAGGGGACAGTTAAGGTCAACATTTTATTTCCCTCTTGCTCTTGATAATAATGAGTATAATGGTAGCAGAACAAGGACAGAATTATTCCCCCTCCTTCCCCCCCTCACCTTTGCTGCTGTGTTTCCAGAAATAAAAATAAACCTTTTGATTTGAAGAGTGGCACTCTAAGATCTACCTTTCCTAGCAACCTAATATTTCTATCCTCACTATCCATAGCAATTCCTCTCACAAGTCTGCCAATTTACAAGAACTACACAGCTTGCTTAAGTATTGCTGCAAATTGACAGAAAAATTCTAATTTCCACTAGACATAAGGTGGATCCCAGTATAAATTAAATACCCAAGATTTTCTTTTGAAGAGTTAAAAAACCTTCTACTGGCTTGCTGTTCACATTTTAAAATCCTTGAATTAAAAAATAAATTATATGTAGTCTCAGAATTGGGAGGCCCAAGCAATATTATTGGGCAGCTTACTTCAGAATGACTATCACTTGTAAAAAAAAAAAAAAAAAAAAAAAGTTTCCCACTAAACTTAGACTGGAAAAATAGACTATCCAATTTAAATTTTCTTCTGCTCTGCTATGAGCTGAAAATAAAATGTATATATGTGCACAAACAACTTCCTGTAATTATGACATTAGGATAATAAATTTTAGTGTTAGTTTTAGAGGAAATGAGAAAAACAGTCTGATTACTGAATACACACATTTGCTCCACATGATTGAAAATTAAATAATTGAAAAAGTTGCTTAGTAGAAAGTAATCAAATATATTATAGAAAAAAAATTAGCTGGATGATTTAAAAATAATTTTAAAATTTGGAAAAGCAGAGGAACTTGTGAAGTTCAACTGTCACTGGTGTAGAGTGGTGAATTCTTTTTAGCTGTGTGATTTGTTTCATATGAACAATGCAGTTCTGATTATTGAGATACGGGGTGTGTTTTTATTTTATCATTTAATTTCTTAGGCTATGTCTACACTTGCTAAAATTAGTTCGAATGAGTTAGCTCGAACTAACTAATTCGAACTAATTTTAGTTAGTTCAAATTAGCTTAATTTGAACTAGGAAAACTTAGTTCGAACTAAGCAAGTGCCATTCATGGCGCTTGCTTAGTTTGAATTAGCGATCCCCATTCATTTCAATGGCCGGTTAGTTCGAACTAAGAAATTAGTTCAAATTAACGTGGCCACATTGGTTAATTCAAACTAGTTAGTTCGAATTAAAGCCTTACTACTGAAGCCCTATTCGAACTTATTAGTTCGAATTAAGGAAGCCCTTAATTCGAACTAACTAAAGCCTAGTGTAGCCATGGCTTTAGTTAGTTCGAATTAAGCTTCCTTAATTCGAACTAACTTGCCAGTGTAGAGATAGCCATAGAGTCGAGTCTGCATTGTAATTTGATGGTTTGAGATTTCTATTTAAACTGTTAGACAAGTGCAAACTGGAGCATTTTGATACAAAAAGTATCTTGGCGAAGTGTATTATTAGTCTCATTTGTACAAGAAGTATGAATAGCATTTCAACAAAACTACATTTTAAAAAAAGTTGAATCTTTTTAAATTAACCCTGTAATGATTCTGAAATCGTCATGTCAACATTCAGAAGACACCAAGAATCCTCTGGACTTTGAAAAAGCTCAACACAGAGATTACTAGAGCTCCTGCATATTAGACATTATGGCATCGTACTAGTGAATGAAGCTTTATTATTTTTATTTTTTGCTTTTAAGTTAAAGTAGGCAAGGAAGAAGACAGCCAGACTTTAACTGCTTCTACTTAGTCATATTGCTGATTACATTTATTTGATTTTCTTTATGCTAGGTATTGTGGAGTGTCAGGTTAGTGGGGCCATTGAGGGTTGCCATAGTGATAAATGGGAGGGTTGTTAAGAGCTTGGGTAAACCTGTCTTCTGGAAGTCCTTGCCAGACACGCTGAATAAAGCCAAGTAAGGGAACTCCTAAGCCTGTTATGTCTATTGATCATTATTTAATCTTAATACATGACAGGTATTACACTGTAATTTTCTCAGTTCATTCTTTGGCAAATCATGAAGTTTCTTTAATAATCTAAAAACACCGTGGGCAGAATTTGTCCAAAATTTTCAAACAAAATATATTAAATAAAAGTTGACCTTTTCCTCCACTGAATTTTTTTTTACAACCCTCCTCCCCCCAAACCGCCCCCTCCCCAAACAAAACAAAACAACCCCCAAAATCTCCATTTTATTTTGAATATTTGAGGGGGGTATTTTTAAATAATTTTTTTTATTTAAAACATTATTGAAATGGTCAAAATGTTTTGTTTGTTGAAATTAGACATTCCTATAACTAGGTTCCAATAAATTGTTACATAACACAGCACTCATGCACTTAGCACTAAATGAGTCATTGACAAATGTGTTAATTGTCAGAAGAAAATGTTATTGCCCCAAAATTAGCAGGTGTGAAAATTACTGATAGTTTTTTCTTCCTTTCTGAAAGACAAATGGGTACATGAAAGGAATCCCTCTGGTCTGCAGTGAATAAACAGTATATATAGATATAATGAGTGATTAATGTTCTCTCCAGTGATACCACCCTGGGAAGAATGTAAATGTAGCTTTATTTCCTTTAATACCTCATTTTATCTTTATTGCTAGTAGTCAATATCTATTGTCTTGTGTGTGTGACTGAGCTTTCTCATGTACCTGCCTAGTAAAGATTTCCCCTTATTTTGACTAAGATATAGTAGAATAAGCATCTGCCTCCATTAAAAAAAAAAATTAAACTGCCACTTCCTCTATTAAATGCTATTCATCAAGCCCTTGTGGTTCACACTATAGAGTAAATTTCCATCAAAGACTGTAATTGATAATTGACTGTTGTTGACAATTGTAATTGACTGAGTCTTTCTGACTCATTAAATATAAATATAGGGTTTTTTTAATCTGACTTCAGGGCAGAAGACACACTAACGTCTCCGCAGTAGATGGCTTTCTTAAAGGTCTCTCATGTAAGATGGAAAGAAACAGCCTTTTTTCTGGTGTATATTTAGATAGTCACAAGAGTTATGCTATTTTAATTTTCTCAGAAATAGAGTGTTCAGTTCTGGTTTATGGTTTGGCCCACTTGTATCAAGATGGGTTGAGTGACTGTTCAGCAAGGTCCCTAACTTCAGTGTATTGCATACCACCACCACTGCCGCTCTCAAACATTCTTATATTCCCCAACCAAAATGTTTCATTTCAGTTCAACATTAAACTGTATTTCCAACAGCCTCACATTATCTCATGAGAGTTGTACTTCAGGAGTCTCATGACGCCATTCTTTCCTATGGGCCAGGTTCTCTGGGCAGACCATCTCCCATGATGCACTGCACAGCTTAATCTGAGGAGAGAACTGATCCAAATCAGTTCCAATTTAGACTATCTGCATTGAGCTAATGTGTGAGATACCTCATAGGTGAATCTTATTATGTGTGCAGAGATTGGATGAGTAACATATCATTCAATCCTTGTTCAGTGGCCAGCCTATCTGTACTTGTTTCTTAGGAAAAGCGGCAATGAGAGAACAGAAGTATGTCAAATGATATATTGAGATCTGCCTAGGACATATAGGGAATGCTGTGATGGCTGCCATCTTCATTTCCAAGTATGTCAGCTCAGGAACTCAAGTCTCTCACATGTTGTAGCTGTGGAGAAAAGGCTCTGTGATCTGTCTAAATCTAGTTCTGTCACTGTATTAAAGTCTCAAGCCCTAACTGGAAAAATTTTTGTCATTAAAAAATATTTATTTTGACTACAGTATAGTCAGAATGCCAGGGTTACGGAGTGTCAATTAAATTAACAGTACATGTGTCATAAAGTATAAAGAATTGTACAAGGGACAACTTGTCTTTAAGCAGCTAAGAAAAAATACTAAATTGCTACTAAGCACTTGTCCAGATAAACTATTACTTCATGGCAAACTTGGAGGAACTCTATCCTGTACTTCTCTGACAAGCACAAAGGGTATGCCTACCCTAGTAACTTCAGTCGACTTAAGGATGCTTAAATCGACCTACAGAACGCCACGTCCACACCTGGCTTTCATTAAGTCAATTTAAGTGCTTCCTTAAGTCAACTTAATAACTACCACTCTTTAGGTCAACTTAACGCTTAATTTGACCTGTTAAATCGACCTAAAGCCAGTGTGGATGCCCTACGTCGACCTAGGGGGGGTGGGCTGGGGAGAAGGGAGCCGTGGCTCCCTTTTGCCAGGAGCCACAGCTCCCTTCTCCCCGGGAGGCGCAGCTCCCCCAGGACAAGCCCCAGGACAAGCCCTTCTGCCGGGGAGAAGAAGGGAGCCATGGCTCCTTTGTCCCCCGGGGGAGCCATGGCTCCCTTCTACCTCAGGAGAGCTGCAGCTCCCTTCTGCCGGGGAGAAGAAGGAGCCGCAGCTCCCTTCTGCTGGGGAGCCGCAGCTCCCTTCCCTCGAGTCGCGGCTCCCGTGAGCTGTGGCTCTCCATCACCCTAGCACCTGCATGTGTGGATGCAGGCAGTCGACTTAAGGTTTAAGTGTAGACGCTGTAAGTCGACTTAACAGAGTCTACTTAGCTTTTCTAGTGTAGACATACCTAAAGTACCCACGTGGACCTTGCTGCTGTACACTAAAAGTACCAGAGTTAGCTTTGATCAGCCCTTGAAACGGGAATAGATTAAATAGACTTGGGAACTTTTTGCATGTGGCAGCAGGGTCCACATGAACACCTAGTGAGTAGCAGCCTAGTGCAAGGTAGCTTTATACTCAAACTAACTGTTCTTAAGGCATAAACCACTAAAGCTATGAAGCTCTTTAAAGCATAAGTGATGGTGCATATTCACCCATTATTCTATATCTTCCCCTTCGCATTTTCTCCCCAGTCTTCTGACCCCTACAGTGCTCCATTCCAAAATTCCCTGCTGTTGTATATTGCTTTGAGAACAAGGGGTGCCTGAAAATACTAAGAACAAATCTGCTAAGCAATTTTGAGAACAAGAGACTATGACACATTATATCTCTAAATTGTGGGGCTTGGTATGGTATCCTCTATAATTATTGTCTTAAAATTATAGATGCTTTACATGTGGAGAAAGAGAGCTGCCCAAATCTTTCCTATGGCCCCAAATCTTTCCTGTGTGACGCAGATTCATTATACTTTTCCCAGAACTGTAAAATTGTCTCAGCTTGTATCTATGACTGTGTAATGCCCATATAATTAGAGAACTCAGGATTGCTTCCTTTTGAGATAATAATTACAATCAGAGGAAAATATAAGAAAGTCAAAACAGTGTTTTTTTCGAGCTGAGAGAAAACATGCAAATTAATCCAAAGTGTCTAGGGATTAATATTTCAAATGGTTGAGCTAATGTTTTTGTGATGGCTGGATGGCAGAAGGGATTTAACAATGGGCATTGGAGTCTCTTGCCTCTAGGTCACAGGTTCTATTTGTAGCCTAGGTCCCAGATGAGTACAGCATGACAGCTGTTACCTTCTTGTGGCTGTTAAAGCCATATGTAGTGCATATGGAGAATTCGGTCTAAGTATTAGTAAAGAGGTGTCATGACCATAATCCATATCCCCCTGCAGGTCATAGATCCCTTTGATTTCAGTGGGTTTTGGATCAAGTCTCATACCACAAATGGTATTGTTACTTTCATTTGCAGAGAGGCAAGTAATCGAAATGGTTTAGAAATCAATGGAGCCCAGCTCAGGCTTAAAGCACAGGGCAGAGTACTGTGCTGCTGTGCTGTGTATGCAGTTAGAGACTATTCCAACAATTATACTAATCTGGCACCATTGACAAGTTTTTTGAAATATTTACTGGCAAACTTGTGCTTATACTTATAACCCTATATTTGTATGTGTTTATTGGAAAAAGTGGCTCTCTGAAACAGCTTACAGGGAGGCAGAAAACAGGACAATTGTTGAGGAGACTGAAGATCAGCATGTAAAAGACTGAAGAAAAAGTGAGTTTTAAGCGTAAATTTGAAAATGATATTCAGAAGCAGGTAGTTTTATCCCATAGCTTTATAATTTAGAGAAACAGAGCAGTTAGGCTGTATTAATATATTTTTCTCATTACAAAAATTCAAGGATGAGGCCCTTCTTTTTGTTACAAAAGTTATTGACATTTCTTAGAGGACATCATGATTTAGACAAATATTCAAAGTTTATTGATAATGATAAAATAAAGTACAATACGATAGTTTTAGTTCCAACTTTTTGTATGATTCTCCTTGTGGAGAGCTGCCAGTAAACATTACAGTTTCTCAGAGTGACACCTGTTACGTGCATAGGTGACTCTTCTCTAGGTAAGCTAGAACAATAATAATGGCACCTACCTACTCATAAATAATTCAGAGAGCTTTTGACAGCAAAGTTAGTTTTAGAACAAGTGAGTGAATCCTGATTGGTTTATTGTAGAATATAAATGGTATTAGTCGGTGTTGCAGTTTGCACATATGCAATATAAGTTGGAAATTCTGATCAAACTTAATTATCAAACTCCTGGCAGAGACTGTTCTAAGAGTGTCTGAAGTTTCTTCTTAAATATCTACTTTATTATTCAGTCTATTCTCTAAGAGAGTTCAGTTATACGAAAGATTAAAAATACATGAGGACCTCTTTCAAATGAATATAAACATGAAACAATCTTCTTGTGGTTTAGAAAGTTTATATTACAAGACATAAAATGTGTCTTAATTAGAAGTCCATCAGGACTTCTGTGTTTTAAAATTCAGGAAGTCAATTTCAGAAGCATATCCCTTAAGATCTCATTGAAATTTAAGTTTAAATACACACTTTGAAAAATATGAATCAATTATATTAATTTTTTGTTCTTATTTGTAGTAATGAATGTCTCTGCTTATATCCAAGTAGCATGAAAAAATTATGTGAAAAAAATGTGAATGTCTCATTTCTAAATGCTAGTATGAAAAGGAATCATTTACAAAATTTTAAAAGAAAGTACAATTTTGTATGATGCAAGGTAATTATGGATAAAGAGAAAAGAGTTTTTCTTTTAAATAAGAGGCATGAGATGATTATGACATTTTAAAAGGTGAGATTTTTTAAAAGAACTCATTTTTGACCTACTTCTGCTTCCACTGAAATCATGGGAAGTTTTTATCATTCACGGATTTTTAGTATTTCTTAAGTATTTCCATTGCCCTTCAGTTGTCACACCCTCTATTCAGTGCTTATGGACAATACAACTATAATCTATAAATTCACCTGGCTTGATAGCTATGTTTAAATCTTCATTAACAAAGCAATTAAGCTTAAGGTAATTACTGGAACACTTAGCCGAGTAAATATGCAAATTGAAATAGTTTCAATTTGTCACTTAATTTCTTTCCTCTCCCAATATTTGTGCAATTTACATACCACTATTAACATAAAATGACATTTATTGATATTTTGAGAATAAAAAAATATTTAAAAGGCAAGTCTACTTTTCAAAGAGGGTTACACCCACAGATCAGAAACAAATGTTTCCAATTCAGTGTCAGAGTTTTTCATTACTGATCTATTTGTCTATAATTTGGAATTCTGAATATAGGAACGGTCCAGAGCACAATTTTTCTAGACAAGAAAATAAAGATTGGTCATTTTATTGGTGATTTTTGCAAGAAGATCTTGGATGAAGTGTAGATATCCCATTAGATTGTACTTTCCTCAAGCAGAACAGACCACTGGTTTGATCATGTAGATTCCTGCCCTCGTCTAATTTAACACATCAGTCATAGGAATGATAGATCAGATTTAGAATATATTTGATCACTGCAGTGCTTCATCTAGTCCTATACCGTGGAGCCAGTGCCAGATGCTTCGAAGAATATGTAAGAAACTGGACCATCAACTGTGACATAAGAACCCAGTTTCTTCCTAACAGGGTCCGTTTGAGGTTGGCTTATGTCCTAAGTGTTCAAATCTCTTCTGTTTGTCACCCTATCTAATGTAACTGTAGATTTTTTAATTAACTATATGCATCTAATTCTTTTTGGAATCCTACTAAACTCTTTACTTTAATATCTTGTATCGGTGTGTAAAAATAGTTTCCATTTATTAGTTTTAAACCTTTCACGTTCATCAAATGTCCCTTTGTCCTTGCATTATGAGAAAGGATAAACTGAAGCATGTGATTGCCTTCTCAACACCATTCATTTTCTATATTTTTATCATGTTCAACACATCCCTTATTTTATTAATCTCCTCTCCACATTTAACAGCCCCAACCTTTTAAATCCATCTTTATATGGAAGTTTTTCCATGCTTTCAATTGCCAACAAGCATCTGAAAATGCATATCTTCTCTGGCATACCTGAAGGATGAATGATACTACATGAGTCCACTGGTACAAACAGTCATGACATCACCTTGCATTTGATGAAGCAGATTAGACTGATGATCCCCAGTCTAGGATAAAGGACAATATAAACTAACATTTTTTTCTATGTGCGGGTGAGGGAAGGAGGAGATGGAGATGCAATTGTATCTATGTCCTTATTTTAGGCAATTTGTTTGTGTGCTTAATTTGGAGATCATACTGACTTCACCTTTACTTTGAGGTTCCTCAGATAGACAATAGGAATTTGGCTATTTATAAAATCAAATACTGCACTTTTTAGTATTGTTAATACTCTAGGTCTGGTTACTGAAGGAAAAAAAAAGAAGAGGGGAAGGAAAATGTTCAGTGCCAAGTTAGTCCAATTTTATGACACATACCAGTACCAAGATTCAGTGGTGAACAGGAGGAGGTGGGAGGGAGGGGCCAGGACCCCAGGTGCCAGGCTGTGGTGGGAGGCACCAGACTGGCCCTACACAAGATGCCAGAGGAGGGATGCAGGATGCTCTCAGAGATACAGAATCTTCTGCACCCCACCCATGTTGTGAAGAGCTGGGTCAGTGCCCCGTGCCGTTGGCCACTCCACATTAGCGCTGGTGGCAGGCTGGGGTATAGGTGGGTAGGAAGCACTGGGCCAGGCTAGATTGGATTTTCACAGAGGGAGAACGAGGGACACAAGAGGCAGCCCTCAGCACAACCCCTACCTTTCGTAAAGGGCCAACCTGGACCCTCTCCCATACTCAGGAGAGGGTGGGGGGGGAAATGAGTCTGCCCTGTCCCAGCCGTGGCTGGGCTGGAGCAGTAGAGCTAAGACCTAGGGGTTGGGGGTGCTGGGCTGGGTCAGCCCTTCACAGGAGGTGGGAGATGCAGCAAGTGCTGAGGGGTGCCCCCCACATGTGGTAAAGGGCCAACTTGGCCCCTTTCCCTCCCCAGGCCAAGGGGTGGGAGGATGAGGCTACCCTGTCCCAGCCAGGGCCAAGCTGCAGGGCTGCTACAGGGGACTGGCAGATGCTGTGTGCCATCTAAGTGCAGGGGGGGCATTACAGACCCCCTTCCCAGGCAGCTGGGAGTGGGGCCAGGCCCCCCCTGCCCTGTATGGGAGGGGGGTCCCACAAAACACAGGGGAGCTCAATTGTGGGATTGGCCCCCAGGCGCCAGACACTGCCAAGAACAGAAAAGTTTCTGATGCTCGGTAAATAAGCATGTATCTTTCTTCTCTCTCTGATAACAAAGCCTGCACATAAAGACAGGGAAAGCCTTGTGATTTGCACTTCTTTATTATTTTTATGTCCTCTGCCCAAAAAAAGAAGGCTGGGGAGTAGTGTATTGTGACGGGGCAACTGCTGCTAGTGGGATACAGTATTACCTAATACATACAGTAAAGTTAAAAAAGCACAAGGCATCCTATAGTCATTCCAAACATAGACCTAGCAAATAAGTATAACCCTGGTTTCATTCCAGCCTTTCGATGGCATCAGGACAGTGGAAACTCCTTAGATAACCAGATTCACTCTAAAGGCTGGTCTTCTTAGATAACCAGATTCACTCTAAAGGCTGGTCTACAAAGGGAAGTAAACCTGGATTGAGATTGGATGTGAATTTAAAGATGATTAGTTACTTCAGATTAATGCCCTGTGTGCACAACTTATTCTGGAATAAGAACATCCACACAGGTTGGTAATCAGGAATACCAACTCATGTGTATAAGGCCCAAGAGAGGGTCTCTGGCAGAGGAGCAGTGTCATTCGCTGGCATCTGTCCTGAGAGACTTATCTTGACTGGGAGAGGGGAAATGCTGAGAGAAGCTCTGCAGGCTACCACCGCCAGCACAACCATACCTCTTTTACCTGACCCCTTACCAGCACCACTCAGTCGCAGCATTTCAAGCAATTTTCCATCTCCCAGCTCCCCCAGGCAGCTGCACGAAGATGTTGCTGAAGGTTCCTAAGCAATTTCAGAGGGGGGCAAGTCTTGTGGCATTTGCCCCTAATGGGGTGAAACAGGAGGACCCCATTTATAACAGAGTTGAACCTGATCTCAAGAGCATCACAATAAAAAGCAGTATAAATGACCCCTTTCCTTCTCCTTCACTATGTCTATACTGATGGCGGCAAACTCGCCGCCCTCAGTGCACTCTTCCATGTTCAGTTGAGCAGTCTGTTAAGACACGCTTAATCAATGTCCGAACTGAAGCTCTAACTCCAGCCCTGTAACTGGAGTAGCGTTATGCCAAGCATATGCCATTTCCAGTTGGCTTGGCGCAGTGTGTAAGAGGTAGTTAGTAAGTCATCAGGAGATACACAAGGTATTTTACGTACCTTGCGTATCTCCCATTGACTGGTGCCGAAAAACGCAACAAATATAGACTAGGTCAGCGTGCAGAAGTCTGACTAGATCATGTGGGAGGAGGTAAACTACTGAATTACTGTAAAGCAAACAAGTAGTTTTCCTTGAGATTTTTGGTTTTGCTTTATTCATTTAACCGCATCTCTGATTTCCTTGTCTCTCACCCAATAAACCTGCTGCCATGTGGGTACTTCCAGAGAGCTTGTGAAACTCAGCTCAACAGTCAGTGGCATGTTAACTGTTCTGTAGTCACCTCTGGAATAAGGAGATCTTGTTTACTTCCTGGAAATTTCCAGATGGAGGCACCAGACATTAATTTCAATTGTATCCTGGGATCATTTACACCAATGCCACAACTGTAACCTATCTGCCACAATATCTTGGTGTAAAGGTAACTTGACAAGCTTGATGTACTTTTAATTTAAGGACTAAAAGGTTTTCTAGAAGTGATAGAATTTGCAATTCCAAAGAACAATTCAACCACACTGTAGCATTTACTTTCCATTCTCAGACATGCACAGCTTTACAAGGCCCCGTAAGCTGCAGAAATTCATCATGGGGCTCAAAAATGATTGTCGCTCACCTATTCATGGTCCAGGTGGAGCTGTACCCAGTCATTGACTACATGAAGTTAATAACTTTCAGTGAATGCTTCACAGCACCACAACAAAGGGAGGCAAACATTGAGCTTCCTACAGACTACTGCATGTAAAGGTAAAATCTAACATTATGTCAAATGAGTTGAAGACACTGCAATATAAGGTGACAATGACTGAATCCTTCCCATCTCTGTCAGGATTAAATTGCACTCTGACAATGGGACAAATGTGGGAATTCTTCCATGATTTCTTAGTAGAATATACAAAAATGCTAGCCATTGTAGAGAAAACAGTCACTTGGAAATTTAAATTAATTAAACTAATCTTCAGTCCCTGATTTTCATCACTTCCTTTGGTTCTTACCATAGTGTGGCCTGGTCTACACTGCTGGGCTAAGTCAAAGCGAGATATGCAATCTGCATGCCACAGAATTACTTAGTTACTCTCACTTACTGTGGTGTCTTTACTTAGCTGCATCGACATGAAGGATTCTCCTTTCAACGCAGTGTTACTCCGCTTGGAGGGGCAGAATTACTGAGTCGAAAGGAGAGCACTTCTGGGATCGATTGAGCAGCTCTATTCGGGCGGCTCAATTGATCCTGCTGTGTCAATCCGTGGAGGTCGGCGCAGCATTTTCAGTGTAGACAAGCCCAGTATGTACCTAGTACCTTTTAGGGAGAGAGTCTTCTGGACTGAATGAACTAGGTCAGAAGTTAGTTTTCTCTCGGTTTGAGAACAGGCCTCAACAGTGATTTCAAACCAACAGCAGCTCAGCAAAGTAAACTGATGTAAATTCAACTCCGTTGCCTCAGGGTTAATCAGGGACTATGGATTTTTTCTCATTACAACAGGTGATTTGGCCTCACATTCCTCTATATGACATTCCCCAGAGTTTGAATCCCAACACCTATTTTGATTTGCTGTTACAGCCTGACCTGATCCTGTGTCATACATTTCCCTGCATTTAACTTTCTCCCATTCTCTAAGCTCCCCATCTTCCAAGCATCTGACAAAGTGGGATTTTCTCCCACGAAAGCTCATGCGACAAATAAATTGGTTAGCCTTTAAAAGCGCCACAGGACTCCTTGTTTGTTTTGCTGACCAAGACTAACATGGCTACCCCTTTGGATCTTGCTTTATATCAGAGGAATGGAAAAAAGTGGGGGTTTGATCTTGTGCTTATATCAAGGATGTACACAGCCTTGGATAGCGTTCCCACCCTCACTGCTCTTTAAAAGAAAGAAATAAAAAATCAGAAGGAAAAATAAAGCAAATCAAAGCTAAGTGGACACCAGAACAAATGGTTATAAACTGTCCATCAAGAAATTTAGGCTTGAAATTAGACGCAGGTTTCTAACCATTAGAGGTGTAAAGTTCTGGAATAACCTTCCAAGGGGAGTTGTGGAGGCAAAAACCATAACTGCTTTCAAATCTGAGCTTGATAAATTTATGGAGGGGATGGTATGATTCGTCTATTTTGGAAATTGACTGATATTTGGCTACGTGTAGTGGATTTACAAGTGGCCTAAGAGGGGAGAGTACGTGGGGTGGGTTCTGAGTTATTACAGAGAATTGTTTCTTGGATAACTGGCTGTTGAGACTTGCCCACGTGCTCAGGGTTTAACTGATCGCCATATTTAGGGTTGGGAAGGAATTTTCCCCCAGGGCTGATTGGCCTGGGCTCTGGGGGGTTTTCGCCTTCCTCTGTAGCACAGGGCATCGCTCACCTACCGGTGAATTCTCTGTATCGTAAGTCCTTAAATCATGATTTAAGGAGGTAAATAACTCGGTCATAGGTTGGTGGCCTATTGCAGGAGTCGGTGGGTGAGGTCTTGAGGCCTGCATTTTGCAGGAGGTCAGACTAGATGATCGTACTGGTCCCTTCTGACCTTAAAGTCTATGAGTCTAAGTGGTACAAGACATATACTTTTGACATGGGTCTTGTCTATACTACGCAGTTTTGTCAACAAAAGTCAACTTTCTTCAACACAACAGTGGAAGTGTATACCCTGAAGTGCTCCTCCCGCTGATGTAACTCCCCTGTTATGCCAACATAATAAAACCACCTCAACAAGTGGAATAGAGGTTTTTGCAATGTAGTTAGTGACACGGCATCAGTGTAGACACCTTACTCAGTTTTGTCATCACAAGTGGCCTACAATGCTGCTCTGGCCAGCAGTTTGAACTCCACTGCCCTGAAGGTACACAGGCACGCACCCATCCCCCTTCCAAGGGTCTGGAAATTTTTTTAATTCCTGTTCCAGTTTGCTCGAGGTACACAGCTCACAGAGCTGTGGCTGCTCCTGCAGCTCCAGCCAGGTAAGGGGGAGTGGGCCAGGAGGATCAGGGAACCAACAGGGGGGAGGCAGGGGCAGAGGGAGGGTAAGAGGAGTGAGGAAGGGGTCCGGTGGGGTAAGAGGGGTGGGGAACCAGTGGGTGACTTGGGAAGGGGCTTGGGAGGGCGAGAGGAGGGGGAAGGGGGTTGGGGAGCTGGCGGGGGGACTGAGAGGAGACGGGAGCCAGCAGAGGGGTCAGGGGGGCGAGAGGAGCCAGGAACCAGCAGGGGCGTGAGGAAGGGGCTGGGGGAGGGACCCGGGGCAAGAGGAGTGGGGAGCCAGCAGATGGGCCTGAGGGTGAGAGGAGTGGGGACCCGTGGGGAAGGGGATGGGGGGGCCGAGAGAAGTGGGGAAGGGGCCCAGAGGCCTGGGGAGCAGTAGGGGGAGACCGCCAGTGGTGGAGGGTCCTGAACCCACCTCCCCCTCAGCTCCCACTCCTGCAGGCATACTGGCACCTTTAAAAAAAAAAAAAAAAAAAGCACTGGAAAGAACTGACCTGATTTAGGCATCTACCTCCAAGAAAGGGTTCACCCATGAATCCCAAACAGCAGAAGTGACTTCCCTTTAGGCGCCTAAGAACCATTTGAGGGACTGGGCGTAAGCCACAGGAAATGCTGAGGAGGGGGGCGCGACCTATCTTAGGCAGCTCTCCATTCAGTGTGCTGGCTTTTGTAAGTCCCATTCCTAGTGACTTCTTCACACGCCTTATATAAGGAATCTAGTGCCCTAACTGAGGTCTGTGGATTTCCCTAGGCATCAGGGTGCCTGAAAGTTAGCTATTGCAACGATACTACACTACAACACCACCACAAATCCCACAACAGAGCCTCTCAGGACACATCTATACTGACAGTACAGCTGGCACTACCACCTGATCGATGCCGTGAGATTGACTGAGCAGGCAGTGGAGACCCGCTCAGTCGATCCTGGAATTGTCCTCTGGTTGACACTGTAAATCCACTCCTGCAAGAAGTAGCACTGTGTTGGCCAGAGGGCATTTCTCATTGGCACAGCCCAATGGAGACTCTGTGGTAAGTAAAAGTTAGCACATTGATGGGAGATGTACAATCTACTCTATATAGCTTGCATATCTCCCGTCAGCTGCCACCGTCTCGTTAGACCAGGCCTCACAGACCAGATCAATAGATCCAGGCCTGCAGGGCTTGTGCTACAGAGCTAAAAACAGCAGGCTGGACCCCAGGCTCTGAAATCCAACATGTTTTCCATTTGTAGACATTCATGGCAGAAACATCCCTTTTATTTCTTTGTTTGCAATTGTCACATTTTGTGCTAAGGTCAAAAGATTGGAGACATCCATTTGAGCCCCTCTTTCTCCAGAATTGTTTAGCCGCACTGCTACACCTGGCTATCCTTTTCTTTAACTTCACATCTCTGCAGCTCTATGTTATGACAACCATATACAATCTAAACTCCCACTGAAATCAATGGAAGGCTGCCCCTGATCCCAAGTACACAAGAGGCAGGTAAATTGTAAAGACAGTGCCTTTATACACTACACTTAACTGAGACAATTTCACTTTCAGATCATGATGTGAAAAGTTCCAAAATCCTGCACTATGTACCTGTTTCACACATTCATCATATTATCTAGGCACTGTAAAATAAAAGAAGAGCCATTTCTAAAAGAAATTGAGTCTGTAAAACACCTTTAAAAATTAAAAGACACTTTGTCCTAAAGAATAACTAAGCTGACTTGAAGAGGATGTTTTCCTCCCCTCATTTCATCAGTCACTTTGGCCAAGCCCAAATGAATTGGGATATCCTGTAATATATCCAACCAAAGGACTCATTTTTGCTAACAAAGGCCATAAGGACCTGATTCAAAGCTCATTTAAGCGGATGGAACTGACTTTGATGAACTTTGGCTCTTTAGCACTTGTCAGGAAGAATATATCCTTTGAACAAAAATCTACAGGACACGTGGTATGTCAACATTGTACTAAATGAATAAATCTGTTTGCTGCAACTTTCACCAGAATCTCAAGAAATAACTGTATCAAACTGAATACACTTTGTTAATTTACTTCAGCGGTGATGTGATCGAGCAGTTCTTGAAACTCTACAGAATGAGGAGTACACTGTAGCTGTAGGTTAATGGGGCAGATTTATAGATTCAGAGCTCTAATCCTAAAATGCAGTACTAGACTACACAGGATTAGGCATGATGACCAGCTCTGGAGTGAACAAGGAAAGTTATCTGTTATGAACAGAGACTTCCAAAGTTTTGAAGAATCACTTCAGAGCTGTGAAAGTATGAGAACTTCCACACTAGTATTGATACTAATGGAGCACTACAAAATAAGGTTACCAGATCTTGTACTAAAGATACCGAGGAAGAGAAATCTGCTGCACCTTCTTCACAAGCTACACTCTCCAATCTGGTCAAAAAATCCACATGTCCTAAGAGGAGAACAATTTCCTAAGCAAATATAAGGCCTAAAAACAGGTGTTTTGCCAGCAACTAGGTGGAGGGCAACTAAATAAATGTCCGAGAGGCAAGGTGGGTGAGGTAATATCTTTTATAAGGTCAACTCTGTGGTCAGACAGACAAAGCTCATCTTTGGAAAAAGACCTGAGGAAGAGCTCTGTGTCGCCTGGAACGCCTGTCTCTCTCCTCAGCAGATGTTGGTCCAGTAAAAGTTAACACCTCACCAGACTTCTCTCGAAAACCCAGCACAGCTAACACAACACTACCCGTCCCCTTTGGACTCCTTCCCGTGCACAAACAGGAGCAGCAGGTGGCATTTGCAGGTTACAATGTCATTGGCCACCCTCGTGCCCCGCTCTGCCCCTCCCCAGCAAGGGTGTGCCTGATGGGACAGGCACCAGCGAGCCAGCGGGTGGGAGGTAGAAAGCAGGGAGCTCCCGGTGCGGGAGGAGAGGCAGGGATCCCGCAGGCGAGAGGGGTGCGGGCGGACTTACTCACCCCCCAGCCAGTTGGAGGAGATGTTCTGGAGCATGGTGAAGGGGATGCAGAAGAAGGCGATGAGCAGGTCGCTGAGCGCCAGGGAGCAGATGAAGATGTTGGGGACGGTCCTCATGGCTTTCCTGCGGGTCACCACGTAGAGGACCAGGCAGTTGCCGAAGAGCGCCTGGGCGAAGATGAGCACGCAGACCAGCACGAAGGCCAGCTTGGTGCGGCCGGGCAGCTCCGGGATGTAGACCAGCGGCTGCAGCCCGTAGAGCGCGATGAACTGCTCCCGAGTCACGTTGTTCTCCCGCAGCAGCCGGGCGAACTGCTCCGGCGTGATGTTCAGCGATTGCATGGCGGGCCGCCCCAGCCCCAGCCCCCGCCAGGCTGCTCCAGGGGAAGGCGGCGCGGCTCCGGGACCCCTGGCGGAGAGGCGGCGCAGGGCTGCCGGGGGAGTGGCAGGGGCCAAGGAGCGCGGAGGGGAGGGTCAGGCCGGCCCAGCTGTTGGGAAGGGGCGGGGGAGAGAAATTGACACGAGCCAGCTCCTGCAGTCCCACTGGCTGCTGGACGGGGCAGCCTGGTCCGGGGCTAAGCTGGACCGAGCCGGGGTGGCCACTGCTTCCCAGACAGGCTAGTGGATGGGGATGGGACCCAACTCCCCCCACCCACTACCACCAGCAGCTGGGGGCAGCCGATCAGCAGACAAAGGCGCCTGCTCCTCTTCCCTTTATCGCCCCCTGGTCCCCAGCGGTTTAATCAGCCCCTGGCGGAGCATCTGCTGCTCGCCGCTGCTGGCTCGTCTGGCGGGGCAGGGCAGAGGGTGGGCGAAGAACCTAGATCGACTGGCGCGGGCTGCTGCTGCCCGTGTGGACGCGATGAGGTTCTAGGCGTGCGGTGTGGGCAGCGCAAGGCGGGGAGAGCCGCGGGCAAAGGACTAAGCTGAGCGGCGCAGTGTGAGCTCGCCTTAGCCCAGCTGGGTTTCTTGCTCAAAGTGGCTGCTGCTGCTAGTGGCTAACAGCGAGCTCCAAATCACCCTCCACGCGTTTGCCAATGTTATTGTGGCACGTTCCAAAAGTTAAACTCTGTAAAACACCCCGCAGTACATACTCCGAGGGAGGAAAAAAACAAACAAAAAAAGAAAAAAAAAACCAGCCACTTACCCAATTCCCTGATTGGGTCTGAACAAATTGCAAAACCGAACCTTTCCAGTATGACAGTCGTTTGTTTGTGTTGGCTGTACCTTAAAGATGGTCCTAGAATCCAGGCAGTGCAATGCTATATTTTTTCCTTCTCTTCTGAGAATGATTTTTTCTCCTCCACACCCCCATTCTCATCTCATTTTTTTTATTCAGTAGAACATTTAATTTTTTAAAAAGTGAACCCATATAAGTACAAACTTCATTTGTTACCCTTAGGTTATGGAAATTTATATAAGTTGCCTCTTCATTGGAGAGATACTAGAATGTCACTACTAGTATAAAGTACCAACCAAGGCTTGAGATTTTCAGATCAGATCAGCAGACACATCATCTGCTACAATTAATGGATAAAAACAGGATTTAACTGATAAGTCAAGCCAGGGCTGAATATCATCCCAAAGAGAACAATACAGTTTGTGCATTTGTTTCCATGTAACCAGTGTCTAAAAAAGTAACTTAAACCTTATAATAAATAAATAATACTGGCTTTATCTAGGATATTTCAACCTCTGCTGTGCAAGTATAAAACTTTAAAGCTGACACAGTTTCAAACCAGAGTAAGCTACACCTGTATGTGTTGTGTGGCAGATTGAGTCTGCCCTACAGATTTGCACTCACACAGCAATAGAAATTCTAGTTCAGATAAGGACCAAGTGTTTTGATTTAAAACTGGAGTTCCAGCTAGAGACAGGACTAAGAATGGCATTGTCGAGTTCTATGTTTGTTCTCAGTCAATGAAAGCCATGCCAAATTTACCCAGTATCAGTCAAAGGAGGATATTACCAACCTTCAACCATGCAAACCCACCTTGTGATCTGGACATCAGATTGTTGTCTGACACAACACATCATCCCAAACAATACCTGGCCTGACTGTCAGCACTTAAATCCTGTTTTACAATGCATTCATTGTGACAGAAAATGTGGCAGATTGATTTGCCATCAGAAGGCAGTTGACAATTTTGCTGACAGTGAGCTAGGCATGATGGAATCTAGCCCAACCTCCCTTCGCACTGCTAGCTTCCATAGCAATAACTTTCGTTTTCACCAGTAACGGTAGTAAAATGTGAAACATAAGAGAGCTACAAGGAGCAGCTCTGTTAAGGGAAAAGATGCTACTCACTTTGCTAACCACTCTGTCTAGTTCTAACTGGTCTTTAATAAGCCAACATCATTAAAGATCAAGAGTAACAGCCAGCTCCTTTTTTCTGACCCTTCTGGAAGGAGTGATTCTTTAAAACAGTGCTAAAGAAAAACACTAGTAGAAGTATTCTCTCTATTATGTGCCTGACAGATGGTTTCAAAAGAAAAATCTAGAAAAATAGTACTTCCAGGCAGTGAATCTTCTGTTCAAATAAATAAATGTTCTCAACAATAATAACCAGAATTTGGCTCATGTTATTGTGATGGATGAGTGACCTATAGAGTGGGATTGTTTCCTATGCAGGAATTCCTCTTCCTGTTATTTATGTGGAGTCCAGTAACACCTATAGACACTGTCTGCACACATAGGAAGGCCCAGGCCCTGTCCCAAAGATGAGATCTTCAGACATTGCCCCTGTAAAATGATTCCCTCTGGGCAGAAGTGTAGGGATCCCCACTCCGATGAAGAGGCATGGGGTTCAGACTCCAGAATCAACAGCTTTCCAAAGATCCACAGACACCAGGACCATCCAGCTGCAGGGAGTTAACACATCTGAAAAATACTTGAATAGCCATGGAGTCAAGAGAGAGAGAATGTGGCCATAACCCAGTGTTTAGTACACTCTTCTGGGGGTCCAGGTTTCAGTACCTGTTCCCATGAATATTATATTTTACATGTAGTGGAACACCTGAATAGATGAGAGAGACCCACTGCACAATACCTTAACGCTCAGTGTTTCAACTTCCTCATCCAAATCAGGCTGAGTAGGTATTGTGAACTCAGGGCTCCTACATCCCAGGTGAGTGTTCTAACCAGCGGGTACTGGGTGCATGGGTGACAGCATCTCCTCAGCAGCCTTCTGTGTGGGGCTCAATCAGATATGCATGCTCTTAGGCGGCCTCTGCAAGCACCCACCAGATCAGTCCCTGCAGGCGAGATAGGCAGGGGAATGCTTAATTAGGTCATCCTGCAAGGGATTAGGCATGAGCAGCTTGGCAGCATCAGGACTTAGGCAGCTTTGCTTTTGCTCACCAGTAGATACTTTTACCAGCAGAAGCTTAGACACCTCCAGAGTTAGGCGAAAAGATGAGCAGAGGTTTTGAGGATCTACATTTTTTATTTAAGCACCTAAAATGATAGTTAAACACTTAAATTCCCATGTCTCTTGGGTATAATGCTCTGTAGCCCTGATCCAAAGCCCAGTGAAGTCAGGGCAAATACTTCAAGTATTTTGAGAGGTCTTGGATCAGTCCTTATGGTTCTGATTCAGGAAAGCACATGCTTAATTTGAAGCATGAGTACTCCCATGTCTTAAAAAATGAAGCATGTGTTCAGCTTTGCTAAAAAGGGGCCTACAAGTCAAAACATTATCATATATGATAGACTATTTATAAAAAAGAAGATACAATATTTATAGAAAATCGACATGTTAACAGAAATGTTTTTGCTCTGCAATGTGTTTTTACTCTGTTCAGTTCTAATGCAAATACTTGCAACATCTCAGCAAGGTCAGAAGCTTAATTCAGGCATCCAAGTATAAGTGGAAGCCGAGAATAGAAG
Organism: Pelusios castaneus; assembly: GCA_007922175.1. Lineage (NCBI taxonomy): Eukaryota > Metazoa > Chordata > Testudines > Pelomedusidae > Pelusios > Pelusios castaneus. The sequence continues at coordinate 12,606,767 of ML685791.1, forward strand.
AAAATCAAGGTTGCAATTAGGTGTATGGCTTGAATGAACTCATTGGTATTTATTAGAGACTCTTTAAATCCCTAGCTTATTATTTGTATTTGGAACAAAGAAAATGTTGTACACTCTTCCCTGCCTCTCTCTAATCCTCTTTTCCATTCATTTCTTTCTTCCTATATGTTTAATTAAAGCAATTGTTTTTAGACTTAATGTCTCCTGTAAAAAATCAAATTTAAAGTAATTTCAGACTTGTACTTTTTTATAGTAGAAATTAAAGCCAGTCTTCCACGAAGCAGGGTTAAATGTAAGTTCCAGAGTGGTAGCCGAGTTAGTGTGTATGTAGCAAAAACAATGAAAGTCCTGTGTCACCTAAAGACTAACAAATTTCTGCATCTGATGAAGTGGGTTGCAGCCCAAAATTTGTTAGTCTTTAAGGTGCCACAGGGTTAAATGTAGTTACCAGATGCATGAATATCAAAGAGGGATGTTGTATTCTTTTTACTCAATAATATTATTTAAATTGCAATAGTAACTCCTGGGTGCCAAATGCTTTTCAAACACAAATGAAAACAGTTCTTGGCCCAATGGATATGCAATCTGTTTAAATAGTACTATTGCCACTTCCCTGCATTTATTTTCCTCCCATTCATCTGTACTTTGCCTTCTTCAAGCATCTGATAAAGTGGGACTTTTTCCCATGAAAGCTCATGTGATAAATAAATTTGTTAGTCTTTAAAAGTGCCACAGGACTCCTTGTTTGTTTTTCTGAATTAGACTAACATGGCTACCCCTTTGGAACTTTTTTCCTATTGTATCTGTTACTTGCTGTTGCAAATAATGTAACAATTCCATTTAAAAGAACAATAATTGGCAGTAAATCTGAAAAATTTTAATTCACATATCCCAGATAATATATTCTGAGTTTGAAGCTGGAGGCCAGATTTTCAATAGACCATAAAAACTGTGCAATTACATCTGTATCCATTTGAGCACACAAAGCTGGTAACTGTGCAAGTATACTCATAAGCAATACTTGGTTTGTGCAGTTACACATCTGGGGAGAACATTTGTGGGTTTGTATACATTTTCCCTGTCTATGAACATTATAAAATCAATAGGCCAAATTACCAATATTACTCATCAGCAGTTTAATATGAATGAAAGTACACCAGAGACAAATGTGGTCCAATTACAAAAGGGCAATACTGGACTGGATCCTGTGGAATTCACTGTACTTTGAATCAGGTCTTCTGTATAGTAGAAATGTTGTCTAGCACAATGGTTCTCAACCTTTTTTCCATCGTGACACACCTGACAGATGATGTTCCCCTGTGTGACACTCTACAATCTACTGGTGGTAGTGGCGCTTGAGCTGGGAGTGCTTAGGAGACTGTGGCGCTCTGGAGGATGTAGCACTCCAGGACCTAGGTGGGGGCAGACTCAAGGCAGAGCAGGCTGGTGCCCTGGTGGTCTGGGTCAATAGGGCCGGGTTTATTTTGTGGCCCAGAAGACAGCGCTACATTTGGTCTCATAGGGCTCTAACATTGGCCTTTGCAACCAAATGGGCATTTTTATTTTTTAATGACTTTTTATACCGTAGAAGTAGGCGGCATAACTGCTCCCTCATGTGCCAGAGAACTCCACTGATGAGTGAGTTTGTCAAGTCCTAGTTAGGACCCTCCATATCTTTTATCATTTAAACCTAAAGCCGAATTTTGTTTCCATTGTAATCCATGGAATTTTTCCATTAACTACAATAGGAGCTGGGTCAGGCCACTAGAGGGGATTAGTGATGTTTAATTAATGAATGTCTGTAAGTATTTCAAGGTTCTGAAGAATGCTGTAAAAGTACAAGTCTTATTATCGATTCAGACATGGGAAGTGCTGGCTGATGGGGCAGCTCACATTCCTTCCCTCAGAGCGAGCATTCCATGCCTGCTCTGGGCCCCTTGACCTGCTCACCTTGATCCCCCCCCCACACTCTGTCCTCTGCCACAGCCCTGCAAACCATGCTCCCCAAAGGGACTGCCCAAGCTGATGCATGTGCATTGCCATAGGAGCTGCTTCCTCAGAGCCAGGTGACAGGCTGTCACTCCCCTCCTCCAATTATCATAACCAGACTTCCCAGTCAAAAACCAGATCCCCGATAACTCTAGCAGAGCAGCAGCTGGTTGCAAGAGCCACTGAACTGGGTTGGAAGTCCCCCAGAGCCCTGGAGTTTGCAGACACTAACCTAACCCAGATGGAAGAAGGGGTCTGAGTTGTACAGAGACTTGGATATGCAGGAGAATAAGGACAACAACAAAGTAAAACTGTTATTTTACCTGAGCAACAAGGCAGACACACCACGCTGAAGCTTACCACTGCCTCAAGCTTCACAGTAGTCTTAGGAGCTCTGGGGACTGATTACTCCTCAAAACAGAACAAAACTGTGCTAACCACATAGATTTTGCACCAGAGACAATCTGAAGGAGAAGTGATAGATCCCTATGATTCTGTCTCAGGCACACTGGCAGCTACATGTACTTTTGGGAACTTGATGGACTCCCTGATTCAGGACAGGATAGTACCACTCCTATGGGAGCAGAAGCTCTAAGAAGAGCAAGCTCACATTAGACAGATACTTAGACATGGGATATGCAGCAGAAGCCTCAAGAGGAAGGATGAAAGCCCTAGGAAGCACAACACCCTCAGAAGTACACACAGTGAGACAACATCAAAGGACAGCAGGTTCCAGACCCATAGTGAGAGGAGTTCTTGGTGGGTGACAGAATGAGCAAGAAAGGGAGAAATACCCTGCACTATGACAGCCTTGTAAGGAATGTGGCAAGATGAACCATTTTAGCAGTGTGTGCAAAAGCCAAGGACTGTCCCAGAAAGATTCAGTACAACTTGTACAGCAGGGAGATGGCACATCAGACAACAATGATGAGAGCTTGAGAGCAAATCAGGGTCAGGGTGTCAAGACTTAAAAGCAGCAAGAGAGATTATCAATCTCTGCACATGCAACTATGGTAATAGGGAAATGCCATGTGCTATTTCAGCTGGTTAGCTCAATATGATTTCTTAAGGTGAACTGGACTCAAACACATGCATTACCAAAAGCAATCACAATGTAATATAACAAAATAACAGACAGTACTACCTGAGATTTGTTGTGGTGGGGGGATAGGTACCACAGACTCCTCCTGGGGAATACAGTCATGGATTTGGTCTGAGTATAGCATCAGAGTTTTATAGCTGCAGTGCAAGAAGAAAAAGGAGGAGTCCCCTGGACAAGGAAGATAATTTTGAACGCATATGAGGATGTTTTCAAAAGGTGATCAGTGCCTCAGAAGAAAGCTGTGGATGGAAGTAGCTGCCACAGTGGAATCTGTGTGCTTACCATGAAGGAAAATTTCAGTGGTACTATATGATCCCGTATTTAAACTTGAAAGTCTGCAGAAAAGGTACATCATAGCACTTGTGGAGACCAGAACTGCGTGAGTAACCACCATTCTTGTGGTAAAGAAGCCATCAGGCAAATTACACATCTTCACATATCTAAAGCCACTGAACTGGGCATTGGAAAACTGCCATTATCCACTGCCCACAAATGATTACATCCTGCCAGAACTCTCCAGAGCCAGAATCCTTACCATTTGTGATGTGAGAAATGGGGTTTTTTGCACATAAACCTGGATAAAGCGTACAGCAGGCTAACCATCTTTTCCATACCATTTGGTCACTGTAGGTAGCTGCACAGATCAATGGCCGTACACTCAGCTCCAGAGATGCTCCAGAGAAGACTCACCCAAGCGCTGGAAAGGTGCCTGGAATAAAAATAATAGCAGATGATGTCCTCATAGTAGCTGAAGGGAGTAATGATACAAAAACTAAACAAGAACATCACAGAAAACAACAAGCTTTTCTACAGTAACAAGAACATAAAATTCAACCCAGAAACAATGCAAACAGCATGAAGTGACATACACTAGACCAGTGGTTCCCAACTGCTGTATCGCGAGGCAAAAGTGTGTCACGGCAGTAGTGTCTCACTGCTACTCACCCCGCCACTGAAAGAACACCTGCACTCCTGGCAGTTTCTGCTTCTGGTGGCATGGAGCCTCTTCCTGTGGGTGATTTGAGTTATGGCAGCAGAGGGATGGGCTCTCTGTCACTGCCGAAAGCATTGTCATTACTGACTTTTTCCTTTGGAGGCAGCATTATTTTGGCAGCAGGGGCACCTTCTTGAAGCGCCGCTGAAAGTGCCACCCACTGAGGATTTTTACAGTGGCCGGGGGCCGCCTGTGTCTTCTGTGCCACTGCTGAATGAGCAGGTGGAGGCAGTTTCTTTCAACAGAGGGGGGCTTCTGTGTCATGAATGGCTGGCCACAGTACCCACCGTGCCAAAACACAGAAAAGGTTGAAAACTCCAGCACTAGACATCTGCTCACAGCAGGGGGACTGCAAGCTGTTTCCAACAAGATCAGAGCAGTCAGAGACATGCCACTCCAAGTGGATATAAAAGAGGTACAGAACTTCAGAGGATAAATGATACATTTTCTGTACAGTTCTATCTGCACCTAACCAGTGAGGGAACCTGTACATGAGCTTACCAGACAGCATGTTGAGTGGGATTGGAGTGGTTCCCAAAAGTAAGTATTTGACACACACAAACAAATTACAACAGGTACTCATGTTCTGCAGTACAAGAGAACTATTGATACTCCGCATAATGCATCAGAAAAAGAATAGGGTGTAACTCTTTTGCAAGAACAGCTGGTCGCTTATGCCGGGAGATCCCTGTTAGAGACTGAACACAGTTACATCAAATGAAAAAAGAGCTTCTAGCTATGATATTTGAGGTGGAGTGATTACATAGTGCAGTGGCAAATTAACGCAAGTCCTTCTCTATGGCCCTGCCCCCTACTCTTCCACCCCCCTCCCCAATCCTTCACACCCTAGCCAGGCCAGAAGCCAGAGCCAAGCAGTGGTAAGAGCCACTGTGGGGAGCCCCAGACCCTCCATCTGTCCTCTGTGGGAGACCAGGGTGCCTGAAAGCCACAGGCCTTTATCCCTAGTCTCTCAGGATGTGGTGCCCATGGCAAATGGCGTTTTCAGAACTCCCCAAAGCAGCTAGGGCTCCTTAAACAGCTTTCATTATGGCCCAGCTTCAGCTTCCATCCTGACCAGGGAGCAGGGTCTCATTGGGAAGAAGAGGAGGAGGGGCCACTGGAAAGGACCAAGAGTCCAGGACCCATGGCAAGGGAGGGGTTAAGGTCTCCCTCAGTGGCCCCAGGGACTGATCCCTGCCACAAAGTGCAGCTCCTGCTGGGGCCACTCCACACCTGTCCGAAGCTTGCAATTTTCACCCCTCAAACTACACCCATGTTAAAAAGTGGGAAGGTATGGGTTTTTAATGGGGCGTGAGGGTGCAAATGTTCTCTGTGACCAGAGCCCCAGTACATTTTAATCCACCTCTGCATCAATACACTTACGGAAACTCAGTACCAGTGCAATCCAATCATTGGCTATGTCTCCACTTGTAATTTTAAGTTGACTTTAACTAAGTTGACTTAGTGTATCCCCACTTGAAAATAAAGTTGACTTAAAGGGGAACTTAAAAAGTCGACGTAGAGCGTCCACACTGGATGCTCTAGGTCGACTTTGTGGGGCTAGGGAGACCTAGGGCAGGTCCACGGGGACAGAGGGGGCACCCCTTGCCCAATGCCAGGGGGCTCAGCCTTTGCCCCATTGTACGTAGGTACAATGGGGCAAAGGGGGTCAGGGACCCTGGCAGGGCATAGGGGAAGGGTGGGCAGGGCTCTGCCCTGCCAGGTGGGGGGGCATGCCAGACTACCCCTGTGCCTCCCCCCCCCCCGCAGGAAGGGCATTGGTGTAGCCCTAAGACGACTTAGGGCTACCCCACGTCTACACTGGCTTAAGTCGACTCTAGGGAGTCGACTTAAGCCTTAGGTCTACTCAAAAGCAGGTTTTATAAAGTCGACTTAATTTTCATTGTCGACTTTATTTTCCTTAAATTGACTTAAGCAACTGCTTAAGTCAACTTAATTTACCAGTGTAGACGCACCCATAGATCCCTAGATACAATCATGACAAAGCCCTTTCTTAATGCTCCAAAGAGATTGCAACATGTGTTGACCCGACTCCGGTGATACTCTGCAGAAATCAGACGTTGTCCAGAACAATTACTGGTGTCAGCTGACACCCTGAGCAGGGCATGTATACACAACATCAGTGAGTTGGGGGAAGAGTTCAAAACATTGAAGCCACTAATAGACTGTACTATGTCCCCATTTCAACTACAAAGCTGATTGAAATCAGTGAGGTTACAAAGAGAGTGACTCTTTGTAAAGAAGCTTCTTTGTAAAGAAGCTACCACTGCAGCCTGTGATTCTCTCTCTTCTATTAGGAAGCAGTAAACTCACCCTATGGCAGCTATGAAGAGGGAAAAAGTGTTTACAGACAATGTATTCTCCTGTATACTTGAAAAAATATGACTAGAGAATGTATTTATACCTAATCTGCAATGTACAAATTCCAAGATCAACCTTCCATTCTACATATCTCTGCCAACATGCCCCACTACAGACAAAAGAAAAGAGATGATCATGCTAGTAGTAAAAGACCCTTCCCACTCTCTTCTTCTTCATAGGGCACTACTTCAGTGTTTGGAAAATACCATTTTTGTGGAAAATTAAGATTATTTTCTTAGTTTCTCTAGATAAGTATTTTTCCTAGATTTTTTAAATTAACATAATTGGAGTTATTGAATCTATTATATTGTTCATGTTCCTGGGAAAGAAATATACTCTAGAGACAATGGTCACATGTCTTCTAAAACTTTATTTTTCCAATTCCCAAATGTACAGTCAGTTTTTCTGTTCAAAGAAAGAAGAAATCACATTAGTATTAGGAAGGCTTTTCAGAAGAGCTGATCGGAAAATACTGGGTTCTTTCTTCTCCCCTTCATCTGTGGAAAATTTCAACTTTTCATCAAAAATAAAAATTTAAAAAAATAATTGGAGTTTTTGATAAACAAAAAGTGAAAAATAATAGGAGAAAATGATGAAACTTTCCAGTAAAAATTGTTAGTTTTTGGATGAAACATCAAAATATATTAGAAGAAAGCAGAATATTTCCACATATGGCTTTGTTTAGTCAAAAACCCCATTTTCTGTCCAAAACAGATTTGGCAGGAAATTTTCAAGGAGCCTGTGACAGGATGCTGGTGGGTGAACCCTGGAGCAGCCTCCTGCCACACTAGCTTAGCTCACTCTGGGGCAGCAGTCAGAGCAGATAGCTGGGCTGGGGCTGATTACCTGAGGGGAGGCATCTGTGTAGGCACAGGCTGAGCCATCTCCCAGGGGCTGATTAGGCCAGGAGCTGTAGCTGTCCTACTGGCTTAGTAGGATTAGAAGCCAAGCCCCAGAAGGTTTTGAGAGGCCAGAGGAGAAAGGAATCAGGGATGCGTAGAGGCTTTGCTTGGCTCTCTGAACACTGAGCAACCCTGGCAACGACTGGCCTTGGCAAGGTGCTGTATAGTAGTGGGAAATGCCAAGACACAGTGTAAATGAGCTTGCAGGGTGACTGCAAGCTTAAAGGTCTCTGAGTCTTTTTCGGTCCGAAAGGGGACTGAAGAGAGGAGAAGTGAACCTGCTACACAGCCCTGATTTTCAGTTGCATCTGACAATGCCTCCATTAGTTGTACCAATGTCATACAAAATAAAAATCAAGTCAAGTTACTGGTAGCAATAGGGCAGTTCAATATTTGTAAACCACCTATTTTTTTAACAAATAAAAAAAATCCAACAATTATCACTAGTGCTGCTCATTAAACTGAGGAAGATGTTTGGATGGGCAACAGCTTTGCTTGTGAAGTCTGTGTGAAGAGAACATTCAACTTCTTTCTACAGACAAATCAGCAGCAACCACTGCATTGTTGACAGTGACAATCCAGGAATCTGCAGGACAGTGCGGTGTGGAATGGGGCAGGGTGGTGGTTAGTGTTATGGTACAATTCAGTTCCATCATTGTACCTCTTCCAAAAATGAGATTCAGGCAGGAGACCAGAAAATAAGGAGCCTTTCATTTCAGTGCTAGGGGGTTCATTACTCACTTGCCAGTTACAGGGGTTAAAGTAAGGGGGAACACACTGGAACGCAGTTCCGGGGCCCACAAATTTGAGGGACCAGAGTTCCAGGGCCCCTAAAAACAGAAAAATTCGGCAGAACACACGTTCCACCCTGCCCTAACTGCTGGCAGGTCCTACGCCCCACCGTTGTTAATCACAATACTTATTGTGTTATGCAGTGTTTGGTAGTTTGTGACAATAATTGCTATAGACATAAATGCCATATAAAATTATAAATATTTTTATGGAACGATAACCGATGCATGTGGTACTGAAAAGTGGTTGCAAATACCTACTTGGGCTGGGGCCCGCACATGCATGAAGAGGGCCCAGAGACTTAGGAGGGTTCCAGGGACCGTCAAATTATACTTTAACCACTGGCCAGTTACCAATACTCACTTGCTTCCTGGCTGTCGATTGCAACATTGTCAAATGATCATAGGAATGTCCTCTAAGAGTGACAAATATTGTAGAATTAGCACACATCCTAATGCCAACTGACTTGCAGTTTGTAGCAGTAACCTTTCAGGTCAGTAGATACTGACCACTGCCATGTGATACACCATTAACTTTTGTAACCACGTCAGGAAATACAAGTTCCATTTGATCAGCCTTGTGTCCCACATCCTTATTAGTATCTTTTTGGCTTTGGACTGTGGGGCTTTCTTCTCTCTGTCTCCTAGGTGTATGCCCATCACTTACATTAACTTTGTTGAACAGCTAACTCAGAACTCAGAACAGTGGGTGCAAAAGTAGGCTCTGACTGGGAGCTACCAGCAAGATGTGTAAACCTTCCATCTGAGAAACCAGACTTTCTTTTTGGCTCTTCTGCTTGCCAGGCATCCTGTTTACACTGTCTCTATACCCCTGGCCCTTGCCTATTGTCTTGCCCTTTTCCTATGTCACTATCTACCTTTGCACCAGCAAGAACCATTTATTGTGCTTTACTTAGGCTGCTAAGGTTCACTCTGAAAACTCCTTAAATATGAATGATTTCTGTATGCTAATATCTGATTATATTAATATGATGGCTTATCCCACTCCTGTCTCAGCACCTTCTTTCATGCTACCCTGTTTGCCTGGAAGAGTCTCTGTTTTAATATACCCAGAGATGCCATAGTCATCTTCTTCAAGCCCATCTGCACCATAATGTATCACCACCCCCCAGTCTGCCTCAGTTGTCTTGGGCTGCCTCAGCTTGTGCTTCTGGGAAGGCAGCTGTCCCAAGTGGGGTGTAGCTCTCCTGCATTAGAGAGCTACATACGCTTGCAGTGCTATTTACAGTGACTCCATCTGTCAGGGACTGCAGATATGTCAACAATATCTCAGGGTCATTGATAGCAAAGATGGCTGAGAGATTTAAATGAACCAGCAGAGAGACTTGATTTTCATCCACCATCAGGATTTGATCCATCAGCACCACCAGTACAGTTTCTCATCTAAAACTAGATTGAGGACCAAGAGCTTTGTTGCTGCTTGCCTCATAATATTTGTTTTCCCCAGAAGAGAGGTCTGAAGCAGCTACATAGTTGGCATTACCATGTGGTTTCTTGAGTAGAGGCCTCGCAAGTCACAAAGGGAAAGCAGTACCTCATCTAATAAGTCAGCGCACACAAAACCTAACACCATCTATTTGTTATCAGACTTTCTGACAACCTGTCCCTTTATCTCTATTTTAATATGCTTTTACAGCCCAGCAATACTGGCTCACTCTTACACAGCAGAGTTCATGATGACATCCTGTGCAATCATAAATGAGTTGTAGCAAAGGGGAGCCCACAAAGAGATGCAATTAAAATGATAACTGCTTTCTATTCTTCCCCCATGTATTGGCATAGGAAGCTAGACCAAAAATAGTCAACAGCTCCTGAATGTTTTTTAAAAAGTATTTTTCCAGAAGCCCTTTTGTTATGCATGTGTTTGGTTACAATAACTAGAAAACTAAAACATTCACAATTGCCATTAATGTTAAATAAAATTATGTATGGTCTGTATTTTTTGAAGCTACTGTTCTCATCTCACTTTGCCCTCCCATCTATTGTTACCTTTCCTCTCTTTCAGCACATGCTGCACAATTTTCTCCCTTCACTTCCATTCAAAATTATTCTGCTCACAAACCATTCCCTCTACCTCTCTATAAATCAGTTCTCCTGATCACATTTGCAACCATTTCTCCTTTCTTCCCATATAATCAAGCACTGCACCCCCCCATCAGTTTTTTCCAGTAGGCAAAATCAATTCTCCTCACCTCCTCTTTCCAAATCAAGTCTAATTGCCAATACTCATTCGTTAGCAACACCCATAGAATCATGAACAAGTAGTTTCTACTTACCCTCAACAATCAGTTCTCCCACAGATTTTCGTAAATCCATTTCTTTCATCCCTAGACAAATAAAATGAATTTCCTCTTCATACACAGGAGACTGTGGAGGTGGCAGCTATGATGGTAAAGATTATTATTCCAGCATGTCCTCTTCATTTCTTTTAGTGACTCCCACATTAGCAATGTCCAAAAAGGAGTGGAAGCTTCATCCCTTTAAAAAAATAATTAGTCAAAACACACTTTTACATCACTTTGGTCATTTCTGTTGTAAATATTTCCTTCCATTTCTAGAATCTTTGTCCTGCCAATCCAGGACTTTACCAGAAGCTCTGAAGACACCTTATTACAGTTCTTTTCACTTAAATAACCAGTTTGCACCTGTCTATTTCTCTCTTACTTTTGCTGACTTTCAGAGAGAATTTTATTTAACAGGCTGAGTTGGGCTTTTGTTATGTTGGATAATTTATAGTACATGCCTGTGTACAACATGCCCCTGAGCAACTGACCTAGTTCTCCTGTTACTGGATGTCAGGTAAATTTCAAAATGTTGACTCTATAAAAATACAATATAATGACTCTCTCTAAGATGCTCTTTTTGTTTTTCAAATTAAAGCCTGGTTTTATTTTTGACTACTGAAATTCTCCTTTTTCTTCTTTTCCAGTGATACACCAATTCTAACTACTAACAAAGCATTGTACTGTAACTTGGAAGTAGAATATCCTTCATGTAAATAGCCAAAGATCATCTTAAAAACATTCTGTAAACTCAATCCATTATTATATCATGCAAAATTGAAGGCAATTCTAGATGAATTTGTCATGTATTGAGGAATACATAAGAATTTTCTTTGTTCTCTGAAATTTAGTTATGATCATGATTTTAAGTCAAAAGAGCCATATTTTTAATAGTTATTTTGCTTAATTACAACTCACAAATGTCATGAGGAATGTCAGAGAATATCATTATAACCTCTGAATACTTTTATTTTAATCCCTAATTCTGTGTTGTCATGTAGAGATTTAAAAAACTTGATAGATAATGAATATTTAATTAAATTTCAGGCTACAATTTTCAAGCATGAAATTCAAGATCAAAAACATTCTCTAGGAAAATCCAGCCACACATAATAAAATATTGTGATTAAATATGCGTAGCCAAGTATTTCACAAATTTTTATGCAGCAACAAAATCATTTGTGAAGCTAAAATCTCTAATGCTAAAAACAGTGCTTCTAAAAGTAAGTGTTTATGATGGTTCATTTCATAACTATAATCATGGATATTATAAGTTCAGTTTAATAAATGATCAAACTTATTTGCTTTTAGACAGGATTAATTTATGAGCAAATTTTGGTATGCAGTCAATTTTTTCTCTGATTTCACTGTGTAGTAGTTTTATAACAAAGCTAAAGGAGCCAAGTGGAACTAAATTCAGCTCTATAGATTACAATGTACTGTATGGGCAAAACATGATAGTTAATCTTATTAGCTAAAATGTTTCCCCAAGTGGTACCACGGTTGCTCTCATCACTTGAGATCTAGGGCTCAAACAAGGTAAGGAGAATGTTTATTAGAACTCAAAAAGGATTTGGAAATTTTTAATACTCAAGCCCGATTCTTTGCAAGCAACTGTTCTGCCTATTTTAGATTTTTTTTTTCTAGATGGAAACTTACTAGATTTGCAGATCTCCTTTTTAAAAGCCCTACTGGAAAAATAATCTATTCATTTGGGCTCTTTTATTTATATCGGGTATCCCAAGAGAATTTCTAAAGCCATAAAGCAACACATTGTAATGTCATATGCAAATAAGGGAAAAAACAAAGTTCGAAGACTGCTAACTCATTTGCACTCTGCCAGTGTATATCTACTCTATTCCATTTGCTGGCCTTGCTCCCACTTTCTCCTTTGTTCCAAATAAATAATACAACAGCCAGGTTGATAATGACTGAAATTCTTTTATCTTTTATGTAGTGTACTTGTAGCTGTATTGGTCCTAGAATATTAGAAGGACAAAATAGGTGAGGTAATATTTGTTGGTGAGAATGACAAGCTTTCAAACTAACACCTTGTAATGGTGAAGGCTCCAAGGATAGGTCTACACTGGAGGCTCTGTTAAGTCAACCTAACAAGGTTGACTTTAAGTCAACTTAAAGTCGATCTTGTTAAGTTGACTTAGAGAGTCCACATTGAAAACTCCTGTCGACTGCCTGCGTCCACACTGGCAGGTGCTAGGTCCACAGAAGAGTGGTGGTTGTGGGCAGCTGGGAGGGGGCCTGGAGGCCAATTAGGCTGACTTATGGGCTTTCCCCATCTACACTGGTTTAAATCGACTTAATAAGGTCAACTTAAGCATTAAGTCGACTGTAAGAGGTGGTGTTATTAAGTCGACTTAAGGAAGCACTTAAGTTGACTTAATAGAAGCCCAATGTGGTTGCAGGAGTCTATAGGTCAACTTAACCTTCCTTAAGTCGACCTAAGGCTCCAGTGTAGACATACCTTGAGCTCATGCTCCAGCCCAAGTACAAATATCTACAAAGTGATATTTAGCCCCACACCGTGAACGCTATGAGCCCAAGTCAGCTTACCTGGACCAGCTGTAGCTATGCCTCGGGGCTTTTATTATTGTGTAGACATACCATAATAGCACAAACACTAAGCAAAATAAATACTGAAAACATCTAAAGAATGTGGACACAAAACCTGGTAATGGAATGAATCAAAGAGGATCACAGGTGAAATATTATGTTAGATAAATTATTTATCTCCGCCTCCCTCTTCTTTTCCAAATGGCACTCATAGCAAATTCTCAATGGCAAATGATTATATCATGCATTAGATTTAGAATAAATATTCCAAATACCAGATTCTTTTATCTGGTGCAAAGTAGGTGCCCCCAGCTTAGGCAGCACAAGCAGACCTAACTTCCTATCCTTTCTTAGTGAAATTAAAAGGCTGACTTTTAGAATGTGTTTTCCCATTAATAGTTTTAGAATGAGGTATGTGAAAACTCACCATGTGAATATATATTTAGGAGCAAATAGAGAAGGATGTATCTGAATTTAGGGAACCATTTTCAGAAAACAAATTTCTTTAGAATCAAATTAATTCTGGGCTAAACAAATTGGGATAAGCAATTATGGCAAAGTTTTATTTAAAAGGAACATCAATTCATCATGAATACTTTTTCATAATAAGATTATTATAACAGAAATTACGTTATTGGGATTTTCAAACCCCACCCCTCCCAAATCCCAATGAAGTCAAGGAGTTTAGTTGAGTTGATTTCAGTCGGCCTCTGAATTCGCTAGTTTTCTGTAGGTACCACGAAAGAAGTGGTACTTCATGAGGTATTTAAGAGAGGGAAAGGCAGTGGCTTTGTGGACCAGTTCAGAAAGGGATGGGGGAAGAAAAGAAACCAGGAGCAACATGTACCAGACCTTTAGGGGAAGCAAGCACCAGCCATATGACCCATATGCCCCTTTCTGCAGGAACTTGCCTAGAACTTTATCCCACAAGGAGGAAAGAAAGTCAGTAGTTGCAACCACTGAGACACTGTGGGTTCAGTAACCAACTATGAGGGCCTCCTCTACATTCATTCCAAGGACCAGACAGGTGTAACCATATAATTTATGATCATAACTTTCATTGTGGATTAGAACTTCCATTTTATAACAGGAACAGTCTAAATCTGATAAGCAGGGCCATCAAGGCCCCAACAAGATTGAATAGTTCTACTCTGGTGAGGCAATAGGGATGCTACTGACAGAGCAACTGATTTTTAAAGTCTTTCAATCTAGTAGCAACCAACAACAGGTGGGTTGAAGCTTGGATATTACTCACTGGAAGGAAAGAAAAGGTGTCAGAATCCACTTTTTAAAAGTGACAATCTCTAAGCAAGGGAGCCAGATCATCATGAGGAACAGAGGACAAAGCTAAAGAATTGGGGGCAGGAGAGGCCTTGCCTTCTCCCCAAAGGATTTGATGTGGGACAGGTGGGTTACACTCAAGTTACATGTTTTTGTATAGGTCTGGAATGGTCTATGAGTAAAGAGTGTCTGTGTTTAAAAAGTTTCTTGAAAAATCTTGTTTTCTTTGCTCTAACTGCAACATATCCTTGAAGAGTTAAACTGTCATCCAGAGCACCCTTACAGATGGACTCTGGGTGAGCATATATACAAATAAGGAGGCCATGCTAAGTCTCTGTGCAGGAAAGGAAAAATCACCCAGCAGAAAATTCCATTTTAGACAACTGTTAGAGCTTAAGGCTCCACAGACAAGTACAAAGGGGATGTAGAGTATATGAGAATCAGGCCCACAACATTTTAGACTGTGCACCTGTTAAGAATTGTAAAATGCAGAAAGCTGCATTCTTAACTGGTGCTACTGTAAGACAATTTATTATGATTATTCCATTTAAATTTCATATATCCCAATTGTACTGAGATTGATATAAATTCAGATAAATCCTTCCTACTCTGTCTTCCTTTTCATTAGGATAATAAATTGTTATTCTTTCTTCTCACCATGGTGTGAAAGGGTAACACAATCTTCAAATAGCAAGATAATCCCGACAACATACATCTATCCATAGAATCATACAATAATAGGGATGGAAGGGACCTCATGAGGTCATCTAGTCCAACCCCCTGCTTGTATTCATTTTATCACACACTATACTGAGCTCAAGAGAAACAAAAGCCATCTGCTTAACTTCACTCACATCACCAAGTTTGATATGACCCTAATGATTTCTCTCAGAGCTCTCTTAAAACTAGATTCAGCAGGGGGGCGGGCTGATATGTCCTATAGGGCCGTGCAAGCTGCCAAGAGTGTCGCAACGCGCAAAAGGCCGAGAATCATTGTATGGTCATGGTGCACTGAGGTGCTAAATTTTATTCATACCTCAAAAGCAGCGTCCAGTTCCAGCAGACAGAATACTCTCAACATATCAAATGACCAAATGGTACAGCCAACTAGAAAAGAAAGATGTGCACTTTTTACACTAATTTCATCACCCTTGGAGTTAAAGAATTCCAGGCTAACGCTCATGAACAAGTAGTAGTTGGCAGACATCAGTCAGAAACATGTTTAGAGTGAAGTCACCAAGGGACAGACTTGTACGGGTATTTAGGCACCAGCAATGCAGATAGGCACTTAGCAGGGTTTTCAAAGGCACCTAGACACATTAAAATTAATGGGAAATAGGTACCTATGTGCTTTTGAAACATTTGCTAGATGCCTATCAGCATCTTAAGATATCTAACAGGCCTTGAAAAACAGAAACAATTATTTTTCTTACCAACATAATCCAATACATTTAAATGATCTGTGTACCTATAGGCATATGCTATAGCACTCATTTTTGTGTAATATAAATGTATTTGGAGCCCAGAGCTGGACTGCTCTTTGTATTATATGAGTCTGTGAGAGTACTTTGGAATGTATGACCCTACAGTGAATCTAAGCAGTTCCCCCCAAAATGAAAAAGGAAAAAGAAAAAGTAAAATTATGTATGAAGTCGGAAGCACCTAATGCATCATAGCTGTCACTAAATTGCATATTCTGATCACGCTTAACTTTACAGCAATAGAATTCAGTCTCATAGGCTGAATAGAATTCAGACACAGACTTCTGCCACTTAAGATAAAAGAGCATCTCAGTTTAGTAGTACAGGGTCAATGACAATGCTCAAGTAT
The DNA here is from genome assembly GCA_007922175.1 of Pelusios castaneus. Taxonomy (NCBI): domain Eukaryota; kingdom Metazoa; phylum Chordata; order Testudines; family Pelomedusidae; genus Pelusios; species Pelusios castaneus. The sequence goes on from ML685791.1 coordinate 12,622,912, forward strand.
AGGTTAGTGGTGCATGCAAACACACGCACAAAACAGTGCTGCTTCACAAGCCAGGCAGAGGTATTCATAACAAGCAATGCCAGATCTCAGATCAAAAATTGCAGTTAGAAATAGTCAGTCATTCAAACAATAAGATGGGCTGTACGTTGCAGAGAACTTCATGATTTTTCAAAGGAATGATTTAAGGATAACTTAATACTCTTTCTTCTACTGCTTTGTTTGCTAAATAAAATAGCCAGGGGAAAAACAGGTCAAAACTCCTGAGCTCCTAAAATGTACAAGCTAAATAAAAAAGCTTTGGAACCCAACTATAGCATGTGATCCATTTTGAACTCTCTGGTTCAGTGGGCAAGTATAATTCTTTGCCAGCTGAAATAATTTTTTTTTTTTGACTGATTATCTCACACCATTCGTTTCCTTCTATGTCTTCTTGCTGTAGGAATACAAACAGGAGCATTTATATGAGCTTTACCATCAAGGGCAGAATTTATAAGAGGCCAGGGGAAGGTTTGGCTCCCATGACTGGCCGCTCTCTGCCTCCCTGCTGAGGCAGAGAGCTGCCACTGCTGGCTGGCAGCTCCAAAATCAACCCATGGTTACCATATTGTGACTTCAACAAAATTAGCCTTTTATGTACCAAAGCTTTTGCTATGTGAAAGAAAGAAAAGTGCTGTACCTTTTAGAAAAACAAGATGAAAACTGTAAAATTCTGAATAATGATTGGCTTGGGGAATTCTACAGCTATTTCCACATCAACAACAGATGTCAAACTGATCAGCTTTTCAGTGAGCTAAAACTCACGTAGAAGACTCTATTACCACATCCCCTAAACATTAGAGAAAAAACACCAATGTATTAAGTCACATCATCCATCATCTTTCCAGTGGAAAGGTTTCTCTATAATATAATCTTCTACATTTATGTCTACCTATTCCACTCTACTTTGCACCAGTGCAATACTAGAACAACACAACTGGTTTCAGTGGAATAATTTCAGAATTATGGAATTCATCTATATTTCATTCCTTCTTTCAACACTAAAAGTAAAAGTACTGCAAGTGTTATATGACCACAGGAAAACTCACTGACATGGGTTTTTTGTCCCCCCAAAGATTTTATCTACATTCTTACAGAAAAATAAATTGGATCTTTAATGACTATTTATGGACACGCCACAAAACAAGAGCCTGTTTGAACATTAATCGCACTACAGTTTAAACAGACATAGATCCTAGTCAGCTTCTGGCTGAACTTTAGGCCCAATCTCCTTTTTCAAAGGGCATTTCACCACATTTTTGCTTTACTGATTAACAGAAAGCATGTCAAAATGTGGGTTAAATGTACCACCCCTTTGAGAGAGGAGCTGAGGGTTCTGGTGACCAGTAGTGATGAACCCCATAGAGTTTCTTTGACATTTTCCCCTCCATTCTGAAAGGTCTGGGGACTAGAAAGGAGACAAAGGCGCAAGCTCTCTCATCCATATATATCTAAAAAAGGTACTCCCAGGCACATAGGCTATGTCTACACTTGAAAATTTAGGTCGACTTTAACTAAGTCGACTTAGTGAATCTACACCTAAATTTTAAGTCGACTTTGGGGGGAACTTACAAAGTCGACCTAGAGCGTCCACACTGGATGCCTAGGTCGACTTCTAGGGGCTAAGGGGACCTAGGGAAGGTCCACGGGGGAAGGGGGGCACCCCTTGCCCAGTGCCAGGGGGCTCAGCCTTTGCCCCATTTTACATAGGTACAATGAGGCAAAGGGGGACAGGGACCCTGGCAGGGCATAGGGGCAGGGCATGCCAGGCTCCTCCAGTGCCCCCCCCAACAGGGAGGGTATTGGTGTAGTTCTGGGGTAGCCCTAAGTCCACTTAGGGTTACCCCATGTCTACACTGGCTTAAGTCGACTCTAGGGAGTCGACTTAAGCCTTAAATCGAATTAGTTCAAGGTTTAATAAAGTCGACTTACTTTTCATTAAGTCAACTTTATTTTCCTTAAGTTGACTTAAGCAAGCTGCTTAAGTCGACTTAAGGAAACTGTAGTGTAGACGTGGGGTAAATTAAGTCGACTTAAGCAAGCTTAAGTCGACTTAATTTTCAAGTGTAGACGCACCCCTTGATCTTAGTTAAAGCTGTGTGACTAAATGGGTTTTTTTGGTCCCCCAAAATAAATTCATTTTAGACCGGTCTTTAAAAAAATGGGGGTGGGGGTTTTATGGACCTCAGTAACACCCCCATTAGTAATCTTTTTTCTAAGTAGAACAGTTCCAGTCTCTTCAATCTATCCTCCTATGGGAGCCGAACATACCCTAGGTAATTTTTTTTTTGCCTTTCTCTGTACTTTTTCCGATTCTAATATATCTTTTTAAAGAGGTAGTGACCAGAAGTGCGTATCATGGATTTCTGTAGTGGCATTATGATATTCCCTGTCTTGTTATCTATCCTTTTCCTAATGGCTCCTAACATTCTGTTAGTTTTTTGAACAGCAACTGCACATTGAGCAAGTGTTTTCAAGGAACTATACACAGTGATTCCAAGATCTCTTTTCTGAGTGGTAACAGTTAATGTAGACTCTGTCATTTTATATGTATAGTTGGGATTATGTTTTCCCAGGAGCATTACTTCACATATATCTATACTGAATTTCCTCTGCCATCTTGTTGTCCAGTCACCCAGTTTCATGAGATCATTTGTAACATCTTCAAATTTTGCCATTTTACTGTTCACCCCTTTTTTCTAGACTATATATGAATATGTTGAACAGGACAGGTTCCCATACAGATCCTTGTGGGACCCCATGATTTACCTCTCTCTACTATGAAAACTGATTATTTCTTCCTACCCTTTAACCAGTTACTGATCCACGAGATAACTTTCCTCCTTTTCTCATGATTGCTTACGAGCCTTTGGTGAAAGATCTCATCAAAAGTCCAAGTACATTATACAAACTGGATCACGCTTATCCATATGTTTTCTGAGCCCCTCACAGAATTCTAATAAGTAGTAAGGCATGATTTTCTTTTACAAAAATTGTGTTGACTCTTTCCCAATATATCGTGTTCATCCAGGTGTCTGATAATTCTCTTCCTTACTTCAACTAATTTGCCTGATTCTGAAGTTAGGCTTATTAGCCTGTAATTGCTGGGATCATCTCTGGAGCCTTTCTTTAAAATTGGCATCACATTAACTATTTTCCAGTCTTCTGGTACAGAGGTTGATTTAAGCAATAGTAAGTAGTTCTACAATTTCATATTTGAGTTCCTTCAGAACTTTTGGGTGAATATCATCTGGTCATGGTGAATTTGTCCAAAACCTCATTTACTAATACCTCACTTTAGGACAGTTCCTCAGATTTATCACCTTAAAAAAATGGCTCAGGTGTAGGAATCTCCATTATATCCTCTGCGATGAAGACCAATGCAGAGAATCCATTTATCTGCTTTGCAACAGCAAATGTGGATGGCGACCAGCGTGGCTTAGCAGGGAACTCTGCGGGGAGCTGAAACATAAAAGGGAAGCTTACAAGAAGTGGAAGCTTGGACAGATGACAAGGGAGGCGTATAAAGATATTGCTCGGGACTGCAGGGATCAAATCAGAAAGGCCAAAGGACAATTGGAGTTGCAGCTAGCAAGAGATGTGAAGGATAACAGAAAGGGGTTCTATAAGTATATCAGCAACAAGAAAAGGATCAGAGGTGGTGTAGGTCCCTTACTGAATGGGGCAGGCATCCTCGTGGAGGATGATGCGGAAAAGGCTGACGTACTCAATGCTTTTTTTACTTCAGTCTTCACAGGGCAGGCCAGCTCCCAGGCTACTACACGGGGTAACGCGGACTGGAGAGAAGAGTGGCCCTC
>ML685791.1:12630091-12680443 GCA_007922175.1 Pelusios castaneus
TGGACCTGCCCTAGGTCCCCCTAGCCCCTAGAAGTTGACCTAGGCATCTAGTGTGGACGCTCTAGGTCGACTTTGTAAGTTCCCCCCAAAGTTGACCTAAAATTTAAGTGTAGACTCACTAAGTCGACTTAAATTTCCAAGTGTAGACATAGCTAAAGTGCCCCCCCATTCCCCCCTCCAGCTTGAACTATCCTGTCATTCCTATATATTTTATACCATGGTACAACTGTGTCCCATTGATTATCATCATTCCACAAAGTTTCTGTGATGCCTATTACATCCTTATTTAATACCAAGCACTAGAGTGACCAGATGTCCTGATTTTATAGGGAGAGTCCCACTATTTGGGGCCTTTTTCTTATATAGGTGCCTATTACCCCTCATCCCATCTCAATTCTTCACACTTGCTATTTGGTCACCTACCAGGCACTCAAGTTCACCCATCTTTGTATTTAGAATTTTTGCATGTATAAGCAAACACTTATAAAATTTGTCGGCAGTTAATTGTCTATCTTTGTGTGATGTAATTGAATGGACTCTTTTTCATTTGACTGTTTCTCTTTAGTTCCCATCTGTACTTTATCAACGTCTATCTTCTCCTATTTACTACACAAGAGACTATCCCCTTTAATAAATCTTCCCCCATAAGGGATGTGTCTGTCTGAACTGTGTGCTCCTTCACACCTGTTGGCTTTACCCCAACACTTAGTATAAAAACAAATAAATATATGAAGTGTTGTAGCCAAGTAGATCAAAAGCTTGCCTCTGTCACCAACAGAAATTAGTCCAATAAAAGATATTACTCACCTTGTCTCTCAAACAAATAAATATACAGTATATACAAAAGTAGAAGAACACTAGTCTACTTTGCTGAGAACTTTCTTTAAAAATATTTTTGGTGATGTTACACATGCTTTTTGCTGTAGTCCAATGTGCAGTTTAATACAAGAAGTAAATAAGTACTCCTTCTGAAATTTTCAGAATAAACTGAAGCTCATTCCAACTGTGAAGCTTTGTGGAAATTCTTAGCCTTCAGTGCCCTGATCATTTCAATTCCACATGAATAAGGCCGTGTGCCAGTGATCACAGGAAAGTGAAGAGTAATATAAGAAAAATAAATTATTGTCTGATGCTGACCCTGCTACCAATGTATCTAATGCAGTGGTTCCTAAACATTTGCCAGCACAACCCTATTTTAATCAATTATTTCTTCCATGGACCCCAGAAAGCATGAGGATTCCATTTTGTAGAGCATGATACAACTATAATGATGACTTGAGACTATAGCATACATTGTAAATAAGATGGCAATAAGATGAACTTGCCTTATACAAATAATCAATAACACAAATGTTTAACATTTAAAAGTAAAACATAGAGAAAACTGCAAAATCAGAAAACATTATAGCCCACCATCAAACCCAGTTAGTTTTAGCAAGGTGGTTGTAGGTGGTAGACCTCAATATGGATGCAAAAATGATTACTAATAAAATTATTTCTTCTTATGGTGTGAGGTTATTACGAAGTTGCCTACACATTTACTGAATTTTGAGATACATATAATTACTTTAATACACATGATTCTTGAAGAATGTGATAGCTTAAGTGATTACATTTTGGTTACTTACTTATTTAAATAAAATTTTTAAGAAAATTAAGCAATTTCTTAGGAAATCTCTGCTCTCTATCAACTAGAGACAGGCACGAAAAAGTGTCCAAAAGGATCTCACTTCCATGGACATAAAACCATATTTATTACCTTCATCTGTGTTTTCACTGATTCTGGAATACAGCTTTATCATTTCTATTGTTTTCACATTTTATACTATTTTATTTTATCCTATGTTTTGAAAGTTTTATGTAAGGCTAGGTCTATACTGGCAGCAAAATTCAGTGATAGTCAATGGGAGTTACACAAGTGACACAGAGTAGCTTGCGTAGTTCCCATTGACTTCCTAACTTCCCTCCTACGTGCCATCTCCACTGCCCTGCACTGATGGGAAATATGTTCCTATCAATGCAATGCTATGCCATCTGTGGAGGTGATTTTATTAGATTGAGCATGTCTTTAGTGACTGTTCAATTGATCTGGATAAATCAATCTGATGGTGACAAATTTGCTGCCATCATTGTAGATAACAGTTAGTTATTGTGGTTAGTGCTTTGTATATAATATTTGATAGTTTTTTAATTGAAGATTATAAATGTACTACAAATGATGGGTTGTAAATCTAGGAACAAAAAGACCAAAAACATTGTCTTCTCAAAGAAGTAGACAACTCCCCTGCTACAATACAACAGTCTGGTATTGACTTGTGCTTTTCCTCAAGAAAACTAACTTAGTAAGATATTTCAAAAAGAGACCTGACTGTTCAAAGAATGCGAGGATGTTCTCTACTCGGGATATTCAAAAGAAAGCTGGTGTTTAGGATGTCTTAACAGAGCCATGAACTAACTCAAAAAGGAAGGCCCCTTTACTTCTGTTTGCAAAATAAAAAATACAATTTAAAAAAGCTTTAGTTTTAAAACCATACAAAGAATTGTAGATATAGTCTTACTGAAACTGATTTCTTTTATAAACACTCAAGTCTTCATTCTCCAGATGTTCTAAGGACATTAATTATAGTTAGGAAAAAAATTCAGAAGATAATAAATGCTTCTAACTGCTGCTTGATCTTGAAGGTGAAAACCTATGTTGGGCCTCAAATGCTTAACCATCTTTTGACAGATATATTTGCAAATATTTTGTATCTAAAAGCAAGCCTTTGTATAACTATCTGATATCACTGATTTATGAATATTAAAGTTTTATATACAAATATAGAAAGTTAATTTGGTTACTAAAATAAGAAGCCCCTGGGGTACAGAAATAACTAATTAACTGAGGAATTAATTAATGATCTAGCAATGCTTGAGCAACTTTTTACAGAAATCATGAAGACAAGAACCTCTCCAAAGATTGGTAAGAAAACAATACCTTTTGATGATGATCTTTTAAATTTAAAGACTTTCTTTAGGAATCATTTAGGATAAAAAAAATTTAAACCAAAAAAGACTATTTTACTAGCTAAACATATAGGAAATGAGAGTCTTTGTACTCATTCGAACCAGAATTTCAACTCCTGCGAAACCCATATGGAACTAAAGGGATATCACAAAAAAGGAACTGAATAAAAGAAAGAGTTAAAATGCTAACAACATTCTCATAATTTCCCATCACAAAATCAAAAGCAATATAGCCAAAAAATTAAAGAATTACAGCCCAGTTGGATATGCTGTGGAGACCTGCTCAGTCAATTCCAGAAGTGCTTTCTAGTCGATGCCATTAATCAATATCCCTACCTCTCCCAAATGGAGTATGGCTGCATCAACCAGAGGCGTCTCCTGTGGACGCAGCACAATGGAGATGCTGCAGTATAGCAGCATAAGTAAGTCGATGGGCGATATGCAAGCTACATCAAAGAAGGCACAACTCAGCATCAAGAAACAGCAGCCTCCCAGACCGACACTGCTTCTGCATCACGATGACGTCACTAAGACTTCAGCTTCAGTGTTAAGATAGTTTGCATCAGAGCACTGCCAAGATATTAGATTTACATTTTTTCTATTAATATTTTAACAAAATATTGAAATACTACTGTAATTTAAGTTATTAACAGCTCCTCTTAGAGCATGACAACAGATAGTTTAGATTATGTATGCCTAGGCAGGAGATACCATCTAACCTTGGTAAAGAGAAATAATGGGACTTAATTTGAGTTTAAGACCCAGTGTTAATTAAGGTGCCTTTCTCAGGATTGCTCCTTGAATGGCACAGATTAGTTTCTTGAAGAAATGCCAATTCCAGGAGAAGAAGTATTGAGATTGGTATTGCTTATCGTGCCATCTCAGTTTATGCTCTCCTCTCTACCTCTGTGAAACTAGAGATTAGCTGGCCAGAACTCAGTCTGATAATTTAACTGATCACTGCATGATATATAAGTGTTCAGAGTCAGACCTAGCTGAATACAGTACCACAGACCACACAGAAATCAATAAAAGGCTCTACTACCTGAATTATATTTTGAGAAGCCTTTAAAGTACAAGAGCATATATATATTAACTATTCATCTAGCTGTCTTATCTAACTGCTGAAGTTAGAAGAGTTGATTAAGGTTCAAATTCTCCCAACACAAACACATCAGTGCAAATACAAACTTTTTTACTTCGGAAAGGTTACACAGATGTTGAGTGGGGATAGAATTTGATCTGTTAAAAATGCAAATAAGACAGACACCAAAAACCATTCACCTACAAAATACCACAGTAAGGTTAATTAGTGAAGGATGAACTGTCCTGTCCTCAAAAACTGGATTCTGTATTAACTGAGCTAAAGAAATTACACTGAAGAGAAACTAGAGAAGAATAAATGCAGACAGTAGGAGAAAAAGATCAAAGACCTGTATACTTATCTCAATTATATGAAATACCACTAACTACCCCAAATCTAATCAAGATAATGTCTGTAAAGAATTTGAAAACTTTTTAATAGATATCTACACATTCAAAAGCTGATAATTCTAATGAGAACATACAATCTCTTCATGTCCTTGAATTTATTTCACTTCAAAAGCAATTACTTTAACACAGGAGAGGCATTCAACAGCACTACATGGCAGCATTTGCATTTGATCAAACCTTATACAATGAATTTAATTCATTTATGCCTAACCATACATTTGTCACAGCTCACCAGAAAGATGACCCCTATCTTTGACTGTGTGTTAACACTTCCATTCAGAACCCCACAATTTTCAATAGACCTGCAAATATGCACTGTTCTTTGCAAAGTCAAGTCAACTTTGCACAACAGCCTTGCTTTGATCTCGTTACCATTTATACTATAAATAATTCATTCTCCAGTTAATCCATCTACTAACTGTCCACCTTCATAGATTTATTATTTGCATTTAATATAATGGTCAATAGCCGTATCTAAAAGCTGTGAAATAGAGCTGGCTGAAAAATGAGAAATTTTTCCCACAGGAATTTTTAGGAGAAAAATCTTCATTTGAAATTCTCCCATGGGAAAATTTGGAAAACTATGGACATTTGAAAAAAAAATCTTTTTTTCACACATTTTACTTTATCCAACTTTTGAGAGTTAAAAACAAAGTAATATGAAAAAAAAATCTCTCTCTGTACTCTGTTTGTTTTTATGGACATTTTTCTAGTTGGGAACAAAGTGAGAAAAACTTACTTTTACAAATATTCCCAGATATATATAGGAACCTTCTGCAGAATTTTACCATGGTGAGAACTTGATATGATGTGAGAGACTAATCCAAGCAATATACAATTTGCTTTAAATGTTATAGTAGCTAGTGCCTTAGATTCAACTAATATTATTATCACCATCGTATGGAATTTTATTGTGCTTATCACCATGGTAGCTCTGATGACTGGTGAAGGGCCAGCTCATACAGCCACGACCATTCAGAACTTCTACTGAAATAATTTGATGTTCTGGGTGCACAGTGAATTTAGGATCAAGCAATACAATATTTGATATAATTAGTTTGCTGTTGTTACTCTGCCTTATATTTGGAAATTCTGTCTCCAAAAGGCCTCGTACACATTAAACAACATGGGTGATAATGATGACATTAAAATTTGAGTAATGGTGTATTTCAAGTCACTCAGTGACGATACAAATTGCTCATCTCCACTCATTGATTACTATCTTCTAGTAATGACTTCAACCACTGGAGGGCAATAACAGACATAATAACCAACTAGCCCATGAATCGCTGAAGCAATAACCCACTGTCAGTCATATCAGGAGCAGAGTTCTAACATAGCAAAAATGCCTCGTTGCATGTGACCATAAAGGGCCCATTGACCCTAGTCTAAACCTACTAGCTTCTCATGATTTTTGCCAATAAAGTCCCAATCCCAATTTAAGGCCTGCCCCAGATTAGAACCTTCCTTTTAATGTCATTGTTGAGATGCTCTGCTCCTGGATCTTTTCCATTAGTTTTCTCTTTTCAAAGTGCATGTTAGCGAGACAAGGCAATTATTTATTATACTACTACTAATAATAATATTGCTGAGAAGCCACAACTGTAATGGTAGCTCCTTTGTACTAGAGAAAGTAGAAAGTAAGAGAGAGTCCCTGTGCTGAAGATGTTACAGTATAAATAAACAGTTCAGAAAGAAAAAGACAGGGAGGGAAAACAGAGACACAGAAATGAAATGATTGGTAGGCAAGGGATGACTTTGTGAAGAGCTGGTGAAGTTTCACATACCCGAGAATGATTTTGATTTCTCATTTTACATGTTTTATATCTTGGGAGGTTTTTATTTTATTCAACATTATCCAAAAGAGAAACTTGTATACAAAAAGAAAGAGTAGACACATACATCAGGATCTCATGCATTCCAGCAATTTTGTATCTCTTCAGAAAAGACTACAGAATTTATTGGATCCAATATTTGAAATTATATTCCTGAATGACTACTATATGAATGTTTTCCATCATTTGTGAAGCTCCCAGAACACCTTGACAAATAGGCACTAGAAAAATAAAATGTATTACTGCTTTTTGTTTTGCTTTGGGTTTCTATTAGTGTCATAAACCAGTCATTTGCAAATAATTGCAGGTAGTTTGTCTTTTATTTCCAGGCTGCACAGGCCCTTCCTTCACTGTGTATTTCCAAAACAGACAGGTTGCCAAGGGACACCTGCTTGCTTTCTCTTCAGAGATGGTGTAGTTGCAACAGTTATAGGGTGCCACACAGCACTTTCTATGCAAGCTTACTTGGCTATGTCTACACTGGCAATTTAGGTAGATTTAAGGAGGCTTAAGTCAACCTAACTTAAACCTTGTCCACACTAAGCTTTCATTAGGTTGACTTAAGAAAAATCCTTAAGTCGACTTAATGAAAGCTTAGGTTGACTTAATAAGAACCGCAGGGTATTCAAACTAACCCTGCGTAGGTCAACCTAACCCTTCCTTAAGTCGATCTAAGGCCAGTGTGGACGCACAAGTCCACTTTCTTAGGACGACTTACTAAGTCCCGGTTAAGGGTAACCACTTTGTTAAGTCGACTTAATATGGTTGACTTTATGTTGACCTTATTAAGTCGACTTAACAAAGTCGAGCTAACTTTTCCTAGTGTAGACATAGCCCTTTATTCTTCAGGTAAAACCCCTTACTGAGATAACATTAAAAACAATAAAAGAACCTACATAGATGCCAGTAAGTTCACCCTAACATGAATTCTGGCAGGAGCTGTCCTTCAAACTACCATTCTCTCCCTCAAGGGATTCCTTGTGGTTACCAGTTCATCACAACTTCAGCTCAGAACAAGCCCCCAGTCCTAGAAGGCATCAGTAGAGCCAGTCCATGCAATCCTAGCCTAAAGATTGGAGCCCTCAAGGGACCAAGGGTCCTGTCCATTTGCTGGATCAGGAAGAAGGCCATAAGCCAGTTTAAAACTAGGCTATTTAGTCAAAAGTCCCTGGCGCATGCTATTTGAACTAGTTCCAGAGAAGTAGCCGTGCTAGGCTGGTTCAGCAAAACAAACAAGGATTTCTCCCATGAAAGTTTGTGCGATAAATAAATGCCATTAGTCTTTAAAAGTGTCACAGGACTCCTTGTTTGTTCTGTTCGAACTAGCATATGCATAGCTCTCCCAGGGAGCGTGCACGCACACACGCGCACACAAACACACACTTGCCTTTTACTACAATGTACTCCAAAGGTATTACCCCTAAGTCTATAAGGTCTAGTATATTTCAGTAAAGTTTATCTTATTTCCATAAGTTCTCTTCAGGACATGGTCAGTCCGTCACAGACCTTCAATGCCAGAGCTACTGTCAGCCATATCCTCTCAGTTAACCAGTAAAACACATTCTTCTGCTTCTTATTCACACTCTAGCTCTTACTGCCTCTCCCCAGTGCCCACAGATTCAAGAATGCTGACTGCTTTCAGTATAACTGACTCCTCTTTAACTTCATCAGTATCCATTTAGAGTACAATACAAAAAGGAATTACTACAGGATCAATGTGCATCTTATATGGTCTTTCTTACTTGTAAAATGTGCATTTGCTTGTTTGTTTTTACTATAAGTACAACAATATAATCCTTTAGCAGTAACTTTAACTCTTATTTTAAAAAGTGATCCATCTAACACAGCTTCAATGTTCACATTTATTATAAATTATCATTTGCATTTGTAGCAGTGTCCAAAGGCATAGTTCAGGATTAGGCCCCCACTGTGTGAGGCTCTGCATAAGCAGATAGAAGGACAGGGTCTGCCTCCTGAATAATGTACAATCTGTGATCAAATCGGTTGTTTACTTAGAAGTCATGTACTCCCCAGTTATGGTCTGAAATCTTTATTGATGTCAGTGGAAGCTGTGCAAGCAGTTGGAGGAAGGATTCTGTCCTTTTTATAATGCAGGTCTTTTTGTAATTAATGTGTTTTAGTTTAAAATATGTACATAGTAAATTCACACAATCGTTTGTTTATGACTTTGCATGTAACATTTACATAAAGACAAAGGTTTACGTAAATCCTTAATCACCTTGAAATTTTGTTTATTCATAAGGCAAAAGATTTATACTGGAATAATAGAAAAGAAAATAGAAAACAGGAAAGGACACAGAAAAATAAGAAACTATAGGGCAAGATAAGGAGAATGAGGGAAGTTAATACTCCAAACAATGAACTACATTTTCAGAGTGGGCAGAAACTGGTGGATTTTTATTTCCCGGGGTAGAATGTATTCTGCTAAATGGCTATATAGATTTTGATCAAAATGATATAAAGGAAAGAAAATAATTGGGCAACATGGTAATCTGTAAAATGGAGCAACAAGTAACCAACCTGTAAAATGGTAGGCCATGTGGTATCAAGCATTGGGCTTGGACTCAGGAGATCTAAGCTCAATTCCCCCACCACAGATTTTCTGTGTCACCTCCAGCAAGTCACTTTGGCTATGTCTACACTTGTCAAAATAAGTCGACTTTGCTAAGTCGACTTAAAGTTGACTTTAAATCTACTTTGTTAAGTCGACTTAGCATGTCCACACTGTAAATTTAGGTCAACTTAAAGTCGACCTTGCCAAATCGACTTACAGCATCCACACTGGATGCCTAAGTTGACTTCTAGGGGCTAGGTGGACCTGGGAGTGGTCCATGGTGGGAGGGGGGGCACCCCTTTAAAAGTGCCAGGGGGCTCAGCATTTTCCCCATTGTACTAAAGTACATAGGGCCTGAGCAGGACAGGGACAGGGTATGGGAGCTGGGTGGGCAGGGCTGTGTCCTGCCCTGTGGGTGGGCACGCCAGGCTCTGGCTGTGCCAGGCACCCTGGCAGGGAGGGCAGTGGGGGAGCCCTGGGGACCCTTAAAGTCAACTTAGGGCTAAGCCATGTCTACACTGGCTTAAGTCGACTTAATAAAGTCGACTTAGCCAGCAAGTCGACTTTAAACTAGGTTTTATAACAGCTTAAGTCGACTTAAGGAAATTGTAGTGTAGACACAGAGTAAATTAAATTGATTTAACAGGCTTAAATCAACTTAATTTACAAGTGTAGATGCACCCTTTGTTCCCTCATGGGGAGAGTGATGCCTCCCTACCTCAAAGGTTATCAGAATTAACTTATTCAGTGTTTTTAAGACACTGAGTTACCTTGTGTTGTGCCTCAACAGACAGAAATTTATGGAACTATATGTGCTTTGTAATAACTATAAAGTATATAGTCAATATTTTCTCATATTCAGTGAAGCACTATCTGCTTAATCAAGCACCTTGGTGGCAAGACTTCAGCCCTGACTAAGTGGCATTTCCAGTCATGAGAAGATGTAATGGTGTGTTGCTGGAGAAGTTCATGAAGATGCTAGGTGAACTAAGATAAGGACTGAGCCTGCTGCAAGCCCTGTGCTGCAAGCAAAGGTAGCTGACAGGTGCCCAGTGTTGCAGCTTAGTGCATATAAATTATTGTAGCTGGGATGGAAAATGGCAACAACGAGGATTACAAAGCAGGAAGGCAATTCATGTGTTTTCTGCATATATCACAGCCAAGAAGCAACATTGTTAAAGGAGCTGACACACAGACTTACTGTCACTTAATCATTTGCAGATGGCCCAATTAAATGGGATTATATTCCCCATAAAACAGCACTCATTACCATCTGAAATGTTGTTAAATCTACATCAATTCCTTTGGGGATGTACCAGTGAAACAGATGAAAGACTGAGATGCTAAAATATACTTCCATATTGTGATAAAGAGCCTAACCATTAACCGAGTCTACTCTTTTATTAGAGAATGGATGTGTGGCATAGTTTGTTTCATCTGCAATTACGAGGTGGATGAAAACCAAAAGGAGAATTAAAATTAATTCCTGCATGAATGGTTTTGTCCCACTGACATTTCACAACAAAATAACTCAAATCAACATCCACCAAGGGAAAAAGACTGCTCCTCTTCTTATGTGGGAACTCTGTTACTGGGTGTTTGCAACCATGGTAGCCCACTCCGTAGAGTCATCTTTGTGGATGAATAGTCATTTTAATACACAATGTTCATTAAGATCCTCTCAAGCTATACAAAGGCTGAAGCAAAAACAAAAAAAAAAAAAGAGAAAAGAAAGCCTTCTGCTGGGAATAATTGGAAGAGAAATCTATATAGAAATAAATTCCCAGCTGAAGATGGGGAAAGTAAACAAATGCTCTAAGACAGTGAAGTCTCTTCCTGAATGCAGTGCTGTTGCAGTCATGTTGGTTCAGGGATATTAGAGAGACAACGTGCGTGAGGTAATAGCTTTTATTGACCCAACTTCTGTTGCTGCAAGAGACAAGCTTTTGAACTCAAAGTGCTTCTTCAGGTCTGCCCAGACCTGATTTAACATTCTTATTTCACTAGATAATGTGTTTAGCAGCAAGAGAGAGCCTTTAGGATCTGACAGTGTGTACAACTCAATTAGGCCATGTCTATACTTACAAAGTTAAGTCGATTTAACAGCAGAGATAGCCGTTACATTAGCTTTAAGTCTTAATAAAGTCAATTTAGCGTTAATCCCCGTCTACACTGGCCTTAAATTGACTTCAGGAGTTGACTTAAGGCTTAAGTCGACCTAAAAGAAGGTGTTATTAAGTCGACTTACGCTTTCCTTAAGTCAACTTAAGGAAATGCTTAAGTCAACTTAAGAAAAGCCCAGTGTGGACGCGGCTTTGTTTAGGTTGACATAAGCGTCCTTAAGTCGACCTAAATTGCCAGTGTAGATGCACTCTTATTGAGTGCAGCCCATAAACAAAGTTTCTACATTTCTTTATGGTATCATTTGACAAATGTTATAATAAGCTTCAAAGGGGTAGCCGTGTTAGTCTAGGTCAGCAAAACAAACAAGAAGTCCTGTGGCACTTTTAAAGACTAACTCATGTGATAAATAAATTTGTAAGTCTTTAAAAGTAACTCAGGACTCCTTAGCTATGTCTACACTGACAAGTTAGTTTGAATTAAGGAAGCTTAATTCGAACTAACTTAAGTCTTGGCCACACTAGGCTTTCATTAGTTCAAATTACGGGGTTCCTTAATTCAAACTAATAAACTCAATTATACCTTTCGAACTAACGTTTAATTCGAACTAGTTAATTCGAATTAAGTCAATGTGGCCATGTTAGTTCGAACTAACTGCTTAGTTCGAACTAACCAGCACATTGAACTTAATGCAACTGACTAATTCGAACTAAGCAAGTGCTATGCATGGCACTTGCTTAGTTCAAACTAAAATTCCAGTGGGGCCATGCTAGTTCGAATTAAGTTAATTCAAACTAATTAAAATTAGTTCAAATTAGTTAGTTCGAATTAACTAATTAGAACTAACTTTGGTAAGTGTAGACATAGCCCTTGATTATAATAAGCTTGTAGTGAAGTGACTGGAGAAGTGCCACCTTGTGGACCTTCTGGGTGTCTTGTGTCTTCCTGTTGAGAGGGAGGAAGTCTCTGTTGTCAGTGTCCACTGAAGAGGGCTCAAGGCAACAGGTAATTGTCTCTTCAGTCTTATCCCATTCTGGAGATCTTCAGCCCTGAAATGCTTGGTGACACTGTCTGGATTTAGAGGCTCATTTTTATATTATTTAGCATCCATATGTCAATAATTGCAATAATCCATATGAGATATGCCATGTTGGGTACCCATAGAAAAGTTATAATTTTCTAAGAATAATTATATTGTTCGTGTGTAGGACTCATTTCTGTATTAGAAGTTATGAATATATTTGTTATATCTGTGTTTCAACTTTTGATTCTGGGAAACACCCCAGGCAGGACGTCTACAGCAACTGTCTCCTTAATGACCCATTAAGGAAGTCCACCAATACACTGGAGCTAGGAAGAAACCTGATGAGTTAATCAGGACTTGCCGCTGTGACTCTAGACTCCATTTTGTTTCTAAAAACTACAAAGAGAGCATGGAATAAGAAAGGACCTATAAAAGCAGCTGTATCCACCTCCATTTTATCTTTTAGTCTGTGCAGCTTTCAGCCAACACCTACCTCTGGATCTATTCATCTGCAACTGTAACTGTGGACAAAGGACTGAGACCCACCCAGGCACTGGGTGTATACCGAAGAGCTATACAAGCCTGCCAACTCTAAATTCTATCAAGGACTTGCTTTACATGGACTTTTAATCATTGTATGTATGTGATTTGCTTTAATCCTTTAACAATTCTCATAGTTTGTGGTTTTTTCCCTTGTATAACAAACCTTTAGTTTTAGTTACTAAAGGATTGGCTGGCAGCATGGTAATTTGGGTAAGATCCAAACCGATATTGTTCTGTGTAATGTATCTGGCCCCATGGGCGTTGTTAGCATTGGGCACAGGGGGCATGAGTGTTGAGTCCCAGAGCCAGCGTCCCGAGTTCCATCAGCAGTACAAGCTCAGAAAGTCTGTGACTGCCCTGAGCTCCCCCTCTCTGGCCTGACCCCAGCCTGAGACCTGGGGTTAGGCCACCGGTGGTGGCAGAATCTAGCCCCAACCCCAGGGCCAGGCTGCCAATCAGGGACCCCAGGCAGCTGCCAATGGCAGCAGGAGCTAGCCCCAGCCAAGAACCCAGGGCCACTGGAGGTGGCAGGAGCTGGATCGGGACCAGGGCCAATACTGTGGGGGGCATGTTTGGGAGTGTGGTTTTAGGCAGGGGTGGGGCTGCCCCTCCAATTTTTTTCAGTGTAATGACATCCCTGGCTGGCCCTTTAGGGTCAGGAGAACCGTTTTGGTAAAGTGCTTGGGGTTTTAAGTAACTTATCTTTTTATTAGACCGAGTGGCTATTTGGGAACCAGTGGCTGAAATGCAGTGAAGGGGCTGTTTACATTTTGTTGGAGCTTCTTGATAACCAGTGTGGGGAATCAGAAGCATTGTTTGTGGCTGATTGGGAAGCCTGATTTCAGGATCACCCATCAGTGCTGAGAGAATTTGCTCTCCTTTTTGCAGCCTGCCCTGATATTTGCATTTTCAGTTAGTTATCCCAAGAGGCCCACGAGTCACATGCTCTACAACAAAAACTAAACCATACTCATATAACAGTCTCCCAGTAGGATGTTCCTGCCCTTTCCTTCCAGTATGGCGCTCACACAGTCTCAGATTCATGCACTGCTCATTCCTTCGGTCTAACTGTTCCTTCCCAGTAGCTGTCCTCACTAGCAATTCTATCTCTCCTCAAGTCTGTAAAAGAAGCTTTCTTCAGGCAAGAGGCAAAACTCTGTCCTCCTTCCTGACATGTCAGCCCTGAACTGATGTAGACTTTCTCTCCTTTTATATCACTTCTCCCTCTTCCCCCTGCTCCCAAGCCCGGGCTTGGCATTGGCTCCAAGTATATGGTACTAGCTGAGCCCAAAAGCTCTGCATAACCCCTGCTCTGCTGGCGTGGAACTCTCTCCCATGTCTCTTTGGCAGCCTGAATTCTTTAAGAACTTTTTATGGAGGTTAGAAAAATATCAGTCTCATTCCCTGGCTCAGAACAGCATGCTTACACCCCTATCGTGTGTATGTATTATTTCAGGGTACACAAAAAGATCTGCAGATAATCTAAAATGCTGGTTTACTGAGCTGTTTTTCCTCCCCATAAAATGTTTCATCTAATTTGTGATGCCATTTTGTCTTTTTAACTTCTCCAGTTCCTGCAAATACCTTTTTTCTGTTTATATTCTAACTGTACGTTCTCTGTGGGCATATTAGTGGAAGAGTACACTGGAAATGGCTGATCAAAAGTAATAGTCTGAATGATGATGACATCCATATAATATTAGTTTGATTATTAATAAATAATATTATGGCTAACAGGCCAGAACCCCTAGTGCAATAAACCAAAAGCTGTCTTCTGTGTTTCACAAAAAGATGAATTTTCAGACTAAGAGGCTACTTGACTCCTAAACATAATCTCCTGGTACATAAATCAGAGAGGGACTGCTCCCCTTTTAGTGACCCAGTTTAAGTATACAAATATATGAAGTTACAGTTTATATTATTTTATCACTGTTTTCAAGGGAATGAGGAAACCAATCAAATCTATTATTCAGTGTCTGATTTTTATATGACAAATTTTGAGGAACTATATGGAGAATTCAGGCAATTAAAAATATTCGGGACAGTGTCCTTCAGTGACAAGAATCACTTCAAGCAAGTGAGATTTTTAAAACAAAGTGAGATTTTAAAAACAAAGTGGCAGGAAAATGTATTTCCATTTTATGTACGAATGCTGATTAATTAACATACTTAGATGAACAAAACTACCTGTTATGTCAGAGGCCAATTGAAACTCAGATTTGTCTATTGAGAAAACAATGTGAAAGTCTTTGAGGCAAACCCAACTGAAGTGTCATAACTAAATAATTACAGAAGTATTTTAACTACTTGATTAGAAATACAACAGACACAGCTCAGAATTATACACAAAGGATTCCACCACATACTCTCATCAACTAAGAATGAAGGAACAAAGAGCTGTTAAAACAGAGGTTAAAGACTCAAAGCTTTTTCCTCATGCTGGTGATGAAAGCTAAGATTGTTATAGAACAGATGACTGACTTGAGTTTATGGCTTTATAATAAATTGATTCATTGAGTTTTTTTAAAGCTTCAGTTGTTGGGGAACTTTGCATCATGACCAGTCATCTACAAGCTGCACTTTGAAAGGAATAGGCTCTACATTATTAGAAGGAGTACTGAGTTATGCAAAGTCAGCCCAGGAGATTCCTCATTTTGAACAGAGGGGCTGTTGCGACTGTTGGGCCTATATAATTTACCCCTTTTGTAAGTTCAAGTGTAAGAAGTGAGTGAAAGCCTATAAGATCTTACAATCACCTATATATTTTTGCCTATTTGGAAATTAACCATAAAAATAGATTGAGTAGTTTTTTAAAGTTATTGATTATAAACAAGTACAAGAGAACCAGACAAAGAAGCTGGAATAGTTCAAACAAAGAGGACTTGCTGGTATGTTTCAAGGACTGTTGAAATTATGGTTGGCTACAGAATATATGGAACCTGGACTTAGTGGACCAAAACTGGTATGAGGTATATTAAGACTAATTGGCAGACAAAGAAATAATGGGGGATGAACTAAGCTAGGTTTTGTTGAAAGAAAGAAAAAGAAAGAAAAAACTTTGGGGGAAAAAAAATCATCTCTCTCTCATTTCCCTTCCCACTTTGTCTCCAGAGAGATATACTTTAAAGGCTTAGATTGTTGGTTTTGCATAATTATTTAATTTTGGTTTCAATACAAATGCTTGTTTTAATTGCTTGTTCTTTTATGATAGTGAACTTTCAACTTTACAATAAATGCTTTCGGTTATTTGCCAAAAAATCGATTAAACTGAGGTCCCTATAGAAAAAACCTTGAACCTCTTTCTATTCCTGTTTTTACATTGGGCAATGCAAGAGTTCATAACATCTTTAGCTCTTTTTGACCCTTGTATTACCAGGGTCCAAGAGAAGTTTTGCCAAGATACAGAGCTATGAAAGGCAAAAAAAAAAAAAAAAGTATCCAATAAAATATTCTGAAAGATGACTGGTCAACATCCAACCTCCTTGTTTCCAGCTGCTAAATTGCATAAAAGACAGCTAAATATGGTCATGTAGGAGCTTGGGGCCATGCCACCTTGTCCATTTCAGAGGGAGGCCATGCCCCCTCATATGGTGCCTCTGTAATTGCAAGACTCAAAGGGGAATTAGTATCTGTGGCTCTAACCCTCAAGCAGGGCAGAGCCATAAGAAATCTAGGGGATCAGGCTCTCAGGCAGGGTGGAACACTAGACATGCTAGGAGCTATGGTTCTTAGATAGGGCAGAGCACCAAACAATGGAGGCTGTCAGGCTCTGGCTCTCAGGTATGGAAGAGCAGAGCAGAGCTGTAAACTGACCTAAGGAAGGGAGGCTGCCACCCCAGGATTGAGGCTGGTAGCAGGAGGTGGAGGGGCCCTGACCCACCTTACTCCACTGGCTCCCAGCTCAGAACTCTAACAGAGGCAGATAGTTACTCCACTGGATCAGCAGGGATCCACGCTGACCTGGATTCAGGCAGCAACACAGATGGTCTATGGTCAGCTGTCCCTGAGATACTTCCTACCGTCCCTCATGGGTACCTGGGTCTTGGATTCTTCATCCATCTCACCAGGGTAGGCAGCTAATGGCAGTCCCAGCAGCAACTCAGCAGCCTGACAATCAGCAGCTCTTATGAGTCTTTGGTGCTATAGCAGTCTCCATTGGGCTCAAGCTCAAGGAACAAGTGAGAGGTGTTCTTTTCCTGCAGCAGCTACAGCTGAACTAAGCTAGCAGGCCCACCTTTTATACTTCCTGCCTTACGCCTCTGCTTCTACCTGGGTGGGCTTGGTTGTCCCAGCTCTGCCCACTGGAGTGGGCAATGGTTCTTCCCTGTCCATCTTGGAGGGAGGCCATGCCCCCTCATCACAGGTCTCTTTTGGACTTAAAAACTACAGAGCTATGAGTTTTTCAAAAAGAGGACCAGAGAAGGAACACCCATCAAAACTGAATGCAAAAAAGATAAATGCTTTCAACACTTCACTTGTACTATCTCCACATGCTTCTCTGCTTAGCATCATAGTCCCTCAGACTATATTAATTCATGTACAAGCAATAAACGTGCTATGAGTTAGCCTAGAGACCATTTCAATCTCTAATGAAAAATAGGGTGATTTAGAGAAATGTACAATAATGAATATTCAACTGTTTTGTTGTTGTTGACTTAATGCAAAACAATGTGTAAATATTTTGTTTACATTCTGACTTGTTCACAGTGTTTAGTCTCATTTGTATCCTTTAACCTAAGTTCTGGTGGCCCATTTGTGGCCCCTCTTCTGACTGCTTTGTGCTGCTCCACCAATGTAATACAGCTACAATTATTTTAAAGGTACAATTATATTTGTTTTATTTCAGTAAACTAGAACATTTCTATGACACCATGATAGGATTTTGGGTGGTATTGCCCTAAAACAACTTGAATCAATTTTCAAACAGTCTTTTCTTCTGGTACTTTTTGGGGGGGAGATGGTTTGTGTTTTAAGGCCACTATGCAAAAATTATCTAATTACAATCTTCCATTGAAGGGAATTTGTAATTTGCAAAGCAGTTAGGATTATATCTTTCTATTTAATAAATATACTGGCTAGAGATGGAGGTAGGGAAGAGAAACCTTACAGAGTATTAATACACCAGGATTATTACAATGCTTAGGGGAAAGAGATAGAGTGATAATTCTCCTCCCATATTAGTTTAATTCCACTGAAGTTAATGACTTACACTTATCTTAGCAGAGACTCAAAAATACTAAAGATGACCTTCCAGATTTGGATGGGAGGGGAGGAGAGTGAAGGGGGTTGGGGACCAGGTTATGCCCACACTTTATGTCTATGGAAGGCCTGGAAGGTTTTGGTTTTTCCCCTCAAATAAGGGCAATCATCATCTGGAAGCTGGCAATTCCAGACTGGTACCATTCAGTCACTAATCAATTCGCAGTTAGGAAGTCCAACATTGGGATTGTTTTGTTAAAAGTGTGCATGGCCATTAATTGCATTCTGCTATGAAGGACTATGAGTCTTGGAAATATGTGTGAAATAGGACGATAACTTGACAGCAATAGGATTCCCTAAATGTGGCGGGGCAATAATTGTCCTGTGTCCCCCAATTTTGGCCCCAGATCATCTTGTGACTGAGTACATCAGTAGAAAATGGTACTTCTCTATGGTACAGCAGGTGCTTGAGGATCATGGTAGGCAGTTCACTGACATAAATGCAGGTTGATCAGGGAAGGTGCATGACATATACATCTCAGAAACACAGGCCTGTACAGAAAGTTGCAAACAGGGACTTTCCAGACCAAAAGATTCCAATGGAGGATTTTGAGATGCCCATAGTGATCCTGGGAGACCCAGCCTGCCCCTTATCCTCACAGATCATGAAGCATTATATGCAAACTGGACAGCAGCAAGGAGCACTTTAATAACAGGTTTAGCAGGTGCCGAATGACCACTGAATGTGCATTCAGCAGATTAAAAGCATGCAGGTGATGCCTTTATGGCAGTTTGAATCTAAATGAGGAAAATATTCCCATAACTGCCTACTGTATGCTTCATAACACTTGTGAAGCTAAGGGGGAAATGTTTCCCTCAAGGTTGAGTGCAGAGGTGTATCGCCTTGAGGCTGACTATGAGCAATCAGATGTCAGGACTATTAGGAAGGAACAGTATGAGGAGGGACAGGGCATTCAACTCAGAGAGGCCTTGAAGAACCATTTTAACAATGAACTCCATTAAGGTGATCTTAATAAGCAACACTGTGCCATGCCATGACTGCTAGCCAGCTCCACTGTGTATCGATATAAGCTGCAAACTCTACGTGCAAGAGACAAATAAAGATTACTTATTCTTCACAGAGTAGGTCTTTATTAAATAACAATTATTCACAACACACACAAACCACAAGACTGGAGGGGAGAAAGCAGTTTATGTCAGCGTGGGCTATGACAGCAATGTGTAACTCCAGCTATCATTCGGGATGCTATCTGAAGGGATGGAGTGAACAGGGTATTAAGATGGGGTGGGAAGTTGGAATATGAAGTTGGAGTTTTAGGAGATGTTACTCCAAAAGGTAACCCTAGGGATAGGTTCGCTTTTGGATTTATTAGACGCAGTCAGAGACCATTTAAAGTATTTATTGAATGCTAGGATGAGTAAATACATTTTTAAGCAAGCAAAGAACACTATTGAGAGAAGCTTACATTTCTTCTGGATCTGGGGAACCCCTAGACAACTGTGGATGACCCCAAGAAAGGTTCTGAGGCACCTAGTTTTTATAGCAAAGGTTGCTGTCCTGGCCCTGTGGTGAAGTCTACAGAATTTTAGGGGCAATGCTAACATAGCATTTTAGAAGAAGGCGAGGTGATTAAGCCTGCTTTTCCTTCACATGCTCAGGCCCAAGGCTGAGGTAGCTTGAAGGAACAGCTAAAAGGAGTACAACACAGGCAAGCCTTGCAAAACAGCAAAAAACAGCAAAACACCTTATATTAGGCCCCAGATGCTGCACACAGGAGACTGGCTTCAGCTGGTGCTTTGGACATGAAACCTAGCACCAGTTTACATTTGGGTCGCTCATGGGGAGGGGATGTGGGCACCACTACCTGTCCAATCCATCGCAAACTTTTTCACTGTAGCCCTACACTTTATTCCTGGTGCTTACAACCAACCCAGTTGAGCAACAATGACCCAATTCAGGGCCTGCACCCGTATTCACAGTTTGCGTAGCTTGCAAAGCAGTCTTACAATTAAACAAAACAAAATTAAAATGCTTACAAGCAAAATAACAATGGGATGTATCAGCAAATTGAAAAAGGCAGAAGCTTTGAGGGACTATTTTTAAAAAAATATTCCACCAGTGGTGCACAGTGAGGTCTTGTTTTTGAATAGCTATGCGCTGCAAGCGGCCAGCTTTATGAGTTACAATTATGGTATTATGAAGGAGGGACGAGGCCATCCCTTTTAAGAAACCACTAACTTTGGGTGTTTTTTTTAAAACTAGCTTAGTGTGGGAAAGGACATCAATACAGGGCACAGCTGCAGGGCGCGTAGACGCAACCGCTGCAGCATCTGGTGGTGTTGGAGTGGATAGTAAGTTAAATTAACACTAAAGTTTGTAAAAAGGAAACATTCCCTTTACAACCCACAAAGGGGGAGGCCAGGAATATTGCTGATTGTTGTAAAGGATTTTGACAGCAGTGGCTACACACACCAGTTTATTACTTTTATTTAGCACTATGGTTTTGTTGAGGAGCCATTTGTGCCATGCACAGGCACCAGTGGAGTGACGAAAGGTGCAGGGTTTGGCTAGAGGGGTTTTGGTGGGACACACCCAACTGTGTGGCCACACCTCGCAGTCCGTAGGTCAACCCACATTTTATAAAATTGGGCTTTCAAAACTTAAGACTTAGATGGGGCAGCACTGCAAAGCAGCAGCAGGTGCGGGGACTTGTCTGATTATGGGCGTACAGAAAAGTATATTGAATTTGTGTGTTATCATACTACAAGCTGGATGGCTGTGGCTGCAGCCAGGCACTGGATGACAAGCCCAGGAACCTGCTAAGCAACACACTATTACTGGTAGCAAGCCCTAAAATCAGTGTATGCACCTGTTGTATAGCCAGGAGCTACGCTCCTATGCAGGCGGTGCGGTTGCTGAGTCGCTGTGTGGTGTCTCAGGCATCCAGCAAGGTGGCCCAGGTAATTTGCTGTACAGTCCTATACGCAACCCCCAGTCCTGCAGGCGGGCACCAGCCTCCACAGCAGCGCTCCAGACATTGTCGTCCTCTGGCCACACCAGCAGGTCCCGGTAGTGGTTGGTCACTGCTGACCCCAACCATTTAAACAGCGTTGGGATAATATTTGGGGGCTGAGCTCCTCTTAGCCACTGGTTAAGAGTCAGATTGGTGCACAGCCCAACCACTGGAGCTTCTGGGAGTGTAGCTGGAGTTCATTTGCCCCTGCATTCCATAGGCAGACTAGCCAGCCAGCCAGGGTCTTATTACCTACCTGATGGAAGTGCATGGCCATCTCCTATAATTTTGTTTGCGTAAAGTTTTGGGTGACATGGATGGCCAGGGAATGACAGAGCATTGGTGGCACCCCAAACCTTCACCTTGGTTTCTGGGTTACCAGAGGACAAACCTCAGGTCCCCGAGGGTTCTTAATGTTGCTCCCGTCCCAGGGCTTTGAGTCATTGTCTGACGAACTCTAGATGTCACCGTCCCAATTCCCATGGCAGAGAGCACGCACCTTCGCCACTGAGATGGGAGCCCGGGCTCAATGCTGGTGTTTGCGCTGTGCATAGCGCACTGCCATCACCTCTGCCCACACCTCTGCTTTATCCCTCTCAGCCCATAGCTGGGCCAAAGAGGTCTGCTGCAGGGTCTGGAGCAGCTGAGCCTGTTCCACCTTTATTTTCAGATCCCTGACCTGCTTCTCCTGTGCCGCTATCATGTCGTGCTAGTGCCGGAGAACTGACAGGAAAAGCCACCTGGCCTGCTGTGCTCCCTTATGCTTTTTTCCCTCTTCCAAGGTGTCCAGCACCTTCACAAAGCAAGCAGGGGCCATGCTCTTCCCCAACACCCCTTCAAAAATGACCGGGGGGCTAACCCAGTTCCACTGTTGGGCCACTTGCCCTTTATCCTCCTGCTTCGTCCACCACATGGTGTCTGACTGGGTTGGTAAATCCTGTTCGTGATGCCAAGTGTTACTCCAGTTTGCTTTTGGATTCACCAGATACAGTCAGAGACCATTTAAATATCCTTAAGCAAGCAAACACAGTATGGAGAGAAGCTTACATGCCTTCAGCAGCTGGGGAGCCCTTGGACAGCTGCGGACAACCCCGAGAAAGATTTCAAGGCACTTTGTTTTCACTGCAAAGGTTGCTGCCTTGGCCCTGCAGTGAAGTCCACAGATTCCCAGGGGCTATGCTAACATATAGCATTTCAGAAGAAGGCGGAGTGATTAAGCCCACTCTTCCTTCACATACTCAGGCCCAAGGCCAAGGTAGCTTCAAGGAACAGATAAAAGGAGTATATCACAGCCAAGCCTTGCAAAACAGCAAAACACCTTATATCAGGCCCCAGACGATGCACACAGGAGATTGGCTTCAGCTGGTGCTTTGGGCATGAAGCCCAGCATCAGTTTACAATCAGGTCGCTCATGGGCAGGGAGGGGAGGATGTGGACGCCATTACCTGTCCATCACAAGCTTTTCCACTGTAGCCCTACAGGAGAATATGGAAAGTAGTTCTAGATTAGATTAACTACAAGATTAGGGCAATGTAGGTAGCCTTGTGATAAACAAGCTGTGGAAGTTCTTTCACTTAAATTTGGCTCCCACCAATATAAGTGACTCTGCATGCCAATTTAGTTACAACATCCTCCCAAGCGGCATAGAGTCACGGTCGATGCAATTAGGTCAACGCAGTGTCAGCGTAGACACTGCACTGCTTACATTGACCGCTACTGGCTGTCAAGAGCTATCCCACAATGCCCCAACATAGAAATACAATTGACAAGTGCTCCTGATGAGAATGTGCATCACCAACACCAGGAGCCAAGGGTGCCCATGCACGCATGCACACACACGCATGCAAATGGTTTAGTAACGGCGGTGGCTGAATGCCAACGTAAATAAAGGAAACATAATTTTGTAATGTAGGCATGACCTCTGAATTCCAAAAAGTCACCCAACAAAATGGGGAAGATCAAACTTGTCATTTCCAGAGTTTCTCATGTGAAATAACAATGCTAATATAACTAGTTCTTATGTAGAACTTTTCAGCAGTGGATCTCAAAGCTGTAAAGAAACCCAAGCCACAGTTTTCTTTTGTTTCTTCCCTTTTTAAACTTTTCAATTCTTCTTTATATATAAAGAATCCAACAAAATATAACTTTCTTAAAAAGTTCTTTACAGATCACCTTTAAATGAAATTGGAAAGCACTTGGGATCTGAGCTAGTGATGGACGAATGCCTTTAAAACACATACACAAACACATGGTTTCATGGACATTCACTTCTGATCCGGGGTAAAAATCAGGCAAGAATAGCCTGTCTCATAAAATTTCAATACTTTCTATCCAAGACACAGAATGGTAGAAGTGAATGGCAAGAGAGAGTTTTCTGATCATTTCAGAACGTCAAAAAAGGCTTCAAGTTTGGTTCTAAATGAGCAAAGACTCAGATTTAAAAAAAAAAAAATCTGTTAGCTCCTTCCTAATCTCAGCTAGAGTCTAATGAGTCTAAAGCTATTCCCTCTATGAGTCTACCACCTCCTCTGAAAGTTAAGGCATTAATGACTCTGCATATGGAAAAAAATGTTGGTTATCTATTCTGTGTGAAGAAT
Organism: Pelusios castaneus; assembly: GCA_007922175.1. NCBI lineage: Eukaryota > Metazoa > Chordata > Testudines > Pelomedusidae > Pelusios > Pelusios castaneus. Next base: position 12,653,521 of record ML685791.1, read on the forward strand.
CAAAGGAAACAGTAGATGTCAAATACATGGAGCTGGTTCATAATAAAGCTCCAGTCTTCAAAAAAGTCCTATGAACTGCCTGACTCAATGTTAGCTCTATAAAAGGATAAGTGAGGTATAAGGAAACAGGAGATGAAGAGACAATTCAGAAGTAGAGAGAGAAGGATGAAGGATAAGTGATGAGAGAAATCTGACTTTCCTAACTGGAGAAAGGTTTCCTAAGATGGAGTTTTATCTTAGGGCAATATGGATGAATCCTGCCCTCATTGAAGGTGAGGTAGGAATTTTACCACTGATGTCGCAGAACAGACAATAATGAACGCTTTCATCTTCATCTTTTTTTTTTAACTGAAGTATAACTTCTCCACTTATTCACCCCAGTTACTTTTTTTTAGTCAGTTATCGTAGCTCTATTGAAGGGGACCTACATTCAAAAGTTTGGAAAGTAATTATTTTCCTTTTTAGCTCTGTTTGTTTTAAAATAAAATTATAATAAAGCAGATTCATATGTGCTAGGCAGCAGACTTTAAACCATTGCTCATAAAGTATCCTCAGAAATGGAATAAAGGCCATTAACTCACTTCACTGCACGTAGGGGAGTGTTGATATTCTATTTGTACTAACTTTATCCATCAACTTCTCACCAAAACCTGACAATGTTCTACACACTGAAAATCCCATATTTTCTCCATATGTTTGTCACTTTGTACTCTTCTCAGGATATTTTTCTGGAAGAATGATGGCCCTAGAAAACTCTTTTCAGTTCTATACTCAGATGCCATTTTACATATGGTTTCTATTGCTTGTTTGTCAAACTTAAGATAGTCTTTTCAATGATGCTAATATATGTAAATATGTTTTAAATTCCTTAATTTCCTCTTCCTCCTATTCTTTTCTTCCACAATGTTATACGCAAACTTGGCTTATTTATTCACCTCAACTACATGACTCTGTAGTGTGGCTGCCACTGATACAGAAGGATAGATGGATTAATACCCCCTGTCCAGCAGACAGGCAGCATCTTATCATGACTTTTATACACAGCTCCTCCCTTTCTGAGGCACCATTTTGGGGCCCTATCATTGTTTCATTCGTCAGATGGAACAGAAAAAAGTGCCAGCCAGGAACCACAAACTCTGCCCTTACTGCAACACTCCTCTTCAGCATAGGTCTAGTGTGCATGCAAAGCACTGGCTGATCACTTCTTTTAGGGCCTCCATAATCAATCACTGGTGTGAACGGGGAGCAGGTGTGAACTATGTTATCATTATGCTTCAGGATCTCCCTGTCCCCACAGAACAAGATCTCTCTCAGCCCTTGTCCCTGGTGGGAAATAGAAAAACAACAACATCCTTTCAGCCTAGCAGAGTACTTCTCCCTCTGAAGAGGCCAGGGAACCTAGAACAGCCACCTAGGTCAGCTATACCTATTCACCTTCCCTACTCTCTCCTAGAAGGAATATTTGTATCTCCCCACTGAGGCTGCTTCTCAGTCCCCTCCTCACTTTCTTGGGACTTTCTCCCCTGCCCAAGTGGTAGTCTGCCTGTCGTCCCAGAGATGAAGCTGCCAAAGAGGGAAAAGGGGTGGCTTTGCTCATTTCTCCCAGCAGTTGGAAAATTGATAAAATTACAGAAGGGTCTCCTAGAATTCATGGTCTCAACTGGTGTGTCCTATATAACAGAGAGGTGTTTTGCCAAACAGAAGATTTTGGAAGAGGGTCTCCCATCTCACGCCAGCTTCACACTCTTAAATCATTGGTTTCTCCTTTCGAAAGGGAATCAACTTCTCCACTTGCAGGTTCCCAGGAAAGTAACAGCACAGGATCACTCATTTAATAGGTCAGAATCAAAGCCCAAAGCCTTTTCCAGTCATCAGCTGGGGGGTATGCCTATATGGACCTCAGGAAGAGAGAAGCTGGATGCAAACAGTTCAATTTCCACTTTGATCATCACCTGCCTGAAGGATATAACACATCCATCTGCATACCACTGAGAGTCTCTCTTAAAAAAAACCTACAAAACAAAACCTCAAGCCCTCAGTCATTGAAGGGAATTCTATTTCTACAGCATTTCTCTAAGCAAACACATTTAAAACTCTCAAGATCTACATTCGATCTTTTTATGGAAGCTGAGGACCCAAAGTTAAGAGAAAAATAAGCCAAAGGCAAATACTGAAAGGTTGCTTGTTTTAAAGACAAATTATTATGTGCTTTTGGCATCCATAAGCTGTCAGAGATAAACACAGTTGAAAAAACGCAGCATGACCTTTTAGCTGCAATTCAGAGGACTATTTTTGTCATCTTGTTTCGTTTGTCTTAGTCAGTTATTTCACCTTGTATTGGGCAATCTGAAGTGTTTTTTAGAAAACCATCACAATTTAGACTTTATTAAAGCCCAGTAAGGTCATAATGTTCAATTATCAATTTCCTTTACCGTGCTGATAGGTGAATAGCTACAGGCAATTTAAAAACCAGTTTAAAGAAAAACTGCAGAGATTTGTTATTGTACTTCAGATAGCTCTTCATAGGTTTTAATTATATTTTAATTTTATTACAGCTGCCTTTTGCTACTTCTTCCTATTGCTCATTATGTCAAGAAATGCAAGACATTGAAGTCTGACTATTTAACATGACTAGAGAAAAAAACAGGTAAGGTAATATTGTTTGCTGGGTGAGAAAGACATGTTTTCGAGCTTACACAGAGCTCTTTTTCAGGTAACCTGCTCCCAACAGGCCAATGGAATAGTGACCTGAAGAAGAGCTCTGTGTGAGCTCAAAAGTGTGTCTCTCTCACCAACAGAAGTTTTCCAATGAAAGAGATTATCTCACCTACCTTGTCTCTCTGATATTCTGGGACAAACAACTACAGCCACCCTGAGTATTCAACCTGATTATTACTTAGAGCGTATATTTTTCAAATTTTACATCACAATGCTAATATTTCAGAAATTTCCCTGGGCATGCTTAGTACGGGCCCACTCCTGCCATCAGGCTAAGATGGCTCAGAAATGTGGGTGTCAACCTCAGAGAAGACTGTTACAAACCAGGGCACAAATCCCAAACTCGTTGTGCACTCTATAATTAGATTTCACCAAGCACGTATCGAGTGTGAGCTCCTCAAGTACTATAACAGCCTTAACACAACATCACAGACAGGAGTGCCCAAGGGGGCTGTCCATCTTGCCATTCAAGCAAGTTTACCATTGTCACAGATGTCCCCTTACACCAAAATTCACAGCAACATCCAGGGTACTCTGAGTCCCAAAGGACCAGTCAACTGCATCTCAGCGAGGGTTGACACATGTATACTTTATTATAAAATAGTTTGTCAACTCAAGGTTTAGGCTGTGCCCCTACAATCAGATACTCATACCTGCACAGACCTAATTCCAGGATCAAGTGCTAATTATTTTGGAAACAAGGAAATAGCCCAACGGGCTAAATTCCACTAAACATTACTCATGAGCAGCTCCATTAAGTCAGTGGAACTGTCCAGGTGTACAGTCATTATTCACATCAGTAAGGGTTTTCAGGTCTGGGCTCTATGTCTATAAGAACTACAGAGCATGCATCTCTCATAACTATACAGAAAAATCAGATGGAGGAATTCTGGCCTGGGCATGGTCTATTCAGTTAGATCTGGCGAACAGAGCAATAGAAGGCCAGGCTGCAGCACTTGACATTAATCCTCCCAATCTAAACTCCCCACAGTTCAGAAACAGCTCACCCAACCATCTCACTTCCTTTCCTATCCAGCTCATCTGGCTCAAATCCTCACACTGTTATGATTCCAGTTTAGTCATTCTTAAAGCATGTGTCTTTATGCTTTTATGTAAAAGCAGAAATTAGACAGGAAGTTGCAAAAGAAATCTGCTAAATGATTGTTTCCTTTATTTCACAACAACAACTATAAACATGTAGTGAATTGTTAACAGTAGATTCAAGTACTGCACTGAGCAAGCATGCACTCTGAATTCATGGTTAATTTGCCCAAAAACAATATTTCCTCCATTATATTTATATGTTTAATTATAAAATGTTATTACCAATTCTAAGCATAAAGTATATTATCTATTTCCTTCACAAAAACAAGATTACTTTGAAATATTAATTCCAGTCCTGATATAATTACTTTAGTCATAGATAAGACATATCAAAAAAGAATTATGCAGGAAGAAGAAAGACATAAATACATAGGAGAATCTCTAAAGAACCGTTTTAAAAAACTTTAAAAGTATAGCTGGTACAGAACTGCTTATTCCAGCAACAATTTGTGCAAAATTGATCATACCTGCAAACTGTGCCTTTGAAAATCATTCACGTTTAATTTTTAATCTGATATTCAAGTAAAGTAATTAGCATTTAAATAAGTAATAAGCATTCAGAAAATCTGACTGACATTTAAAGTTGGTTCAATAAGCCCAAGCCCTTTTTCTATCTAGATATCAATACTGTGCTCATCACTATATCTGAGCATGTTTCAAAGTCTTTTCCGAGTAATGTCACAAAGTGATCAGAATGATAACATTAGCAAAATCTACCAGAGTGGCTTCTATTCAATAAAGATTAAACAGGTTCCTTATTTTACTTTTCCTCACTCTGGCCCAAGCTGGCAACTGAGAAATATTGCTAATGCTAATTAAAAATGAATTTCAAATACAAGGTTCAGTCCTTACATCTGTACTCCTTATTAATGGGAATGATGGCAAGACCAGATCCAGAATGTTTGCACTGGTACAAAGAGAATTTCACCATGTAATTAAACCAAGACAGAATGAGGATCACGCTATATTGGGGAAGAGTCAACATGGTTTTGTATAGGAAAATCACGATTTGCCAAACTATTAGAATTCTCTGAGGGTGTCAGCAGCTATGTGGACATTGATGATGCAGCAAACAGTTGTGTACCTGACTTTCAGGCAGCCTTTGACAAGGTCCCTCACTAAAGGCTCTTAAGCAAAGTAAGAAGGCATGGGATAAGCAGGAGGGTCCTCTCCTGGATTAGTAACAGCTTAAAAGATGGGTGGGGAAAGGGTAGGAATAAATGGGCAGTTTTCACAGTGAAGTGGGTTAAATCGGGAGGTCCCCAAGGATCTGTACTGGGATCTGTGCTGTTGAACATATTCATAAATGATCCAGGAAAGGGATAAACAGTTCGGTGACAAAAGTTTGCAGACAGTACATTAGCATAAAAAGTTCCAAAGGGGGAGCTGTGTTAGTCTAGTTCAGCAAAACAAACAAGGAGTCCTGTGTCACTTTTAAAGACTAACAAATGTGTGTATCACATGAGCTTTCACAGGAGAAAAACCTACTTCGTCAAACTCTTGAAGATGGGGAACTTACAGAATGGGAGGCAAATAAATGCAGGGAAATGTAAGTTATAGGATCAGGTCAGACTGGTACAGCAAATCAAAGCAGTTGTTTAGACTGAAACAGTGGAAAATAGCATATAGAGGGAGATGAGGTCTAATCACCTGTTGTAATAAGAAAAAAACCTGAGATCCCTATTTAACCTTAAGGCAACAGTGTAAAATCTGTACCAGAAATGCCAGTGCTAGAAATGCCCCTTTCACCTTATATATTGGACAAACCGGACAGTTTCTGCACAAATGAATAAACGGAAACAAATCTGACATCAGAAATAACATTAAAAAACCAGTAAGGGAACATTTCAATCTCTCTGCTCACTCCACTGATGATTTGTTAACAGTTGTGCTTAAACAAATGGATTATAAATCAAAGCTTCAAAGAGAAACTGTAGAATTGGAATTCATCTGCACAGTGCTTTTTTGGTTTGTTTGGTTTTGGGGTTTGTTTTTTGTTTTTTTTTAAAGGTGCCAGTACTCATGTCTTGATAGTAAATTTGAAAAATGCCTCTCCCACCCCTCTCCCTCCAGTGGCGCACTCCTTCCCCCCCCCCATACCGTCACAAAAAAAGCACTGCATATGCTTTGATTTGCTGTACCAGTCTGATCTGATCCTATGACTTACATTTCCCTGCATTTATTTGCCTCCCATTCTGTAAGTTCCCCATCTTCAAGTGTCTTATTTTCTCCCACGAAAGCTCATGAAATAAATAAATTAGTTGGTCTTTAACGTGCCACAGGACTCCTTGCTAGCATAGAAAGGCAAGTCAGAAGCTGACTGAGAAGACGTCAAAGGGATTTCAGTATAACTGGGTGAGTGGGCAACAAAATGGGAGATGAACTTCAGTGTTCATAAATGCAAAGTCAAGTACATTGTAAAATAAAATCCCAACTACATTCACAAAACAATGGGTTCTAAATTAACTGCTACCACTCAGAAAAAGAGATCTTGAACTCAGCGGATAATTTGCTCAAAACGTCTGCTCAATGTGCAGAGGCAGTCAAAAAAAGCTAACAATGTTAGGAATAATTAGGTACAGGGTAGATAAGAGAGAAAATACCATGATTCTACTATACAAATCCATGTGCACTCAATATTGAATGCAGTTCTGCTCGCCACATCTCAAAAGAGATATATTAGAAAAAGTTACAGAGAAGGGCAACAAAAACATATGAGTTTTCATAAGAGGAGAGATTAAAAATATTGATTAAAATAAAGTCTGTTCTGCTTAGAAAAGAGACAACTAAGGGTGATATGATAAAGGTCAATAAAGTGACGTGGAGAAAATAGAGAAATGTTATTTACCCGTTCACATAACACAAGAGCCAGAGGTCACCCAATAAAATGAACAGGTACCAGGTTTTTAATAAATATAAGGAAATATTTCTTCATATAACTCAGAGTCAAACTGTGAGTAATATAGGGCTGTGGAACTAATTGCTAGTGGATGCTGAGAAAGCCAAAAGTGTAACTGGATTTACATAAATTCATGGAAGATAAGTCGTAAATGGTTATTAGCCAAAATAGTCAGGGATGCAACTCCATCCTCTAAGCCTCTGTCAGAAGCTGAGACTGGATGTTGGAATAGATCGCTTGATTATTGCTCTGTTCTGTTAACTGCTTCTGAACATCTAGCACCAGTCACTGCTAGAAGCGTAGGACTGACCACTGGATTGATTATTGCTATTCTTATTTTCTTATGTAACTCCTCCTGACGTTACTCATGTGTACTCTAATCCTTCAAATACCTATGCATTGTTCACAATACAAGTGCAAAGAAAATTGAATCTCTGCCTCCAGTGTGCTTTCCTCTCCTAACTATACCTGAAAGGTAATTTGAATTCATCCTTCTATTGATATCAAAAGCAGCTTCAATTTCTACATTTAAGAAGAGATAGACCTGCCCAATAAAATTAAGTATAGAATATAACAGTCCTGAAAGTGGTGTTTGTGTGTTAAGTTTCTTCACCAACCTGCCTGACCACAACAATGGTCACTGTCCCTCTTTAGCACACTACTCTTTCAGCATGTTACCCTGGATGATGTTCTAACCAGAACAGACAATAGGTAGTCAGCAGTCACTGTGTGTAGCTCAGTTTTACAAACGGGTAGAGTGGGGGAGCAGTACTTGTGTTCATTAGCTGCTGGTCTGCTTTATCTTCACCATTAATTTAGAAACATCGTAATATAGGGCTGGAAGGGACCTCAAGAGATCATCTAGTCTAGCCCCCTATGCCGAGGCAGGACCAAATAGACCTAGCCTATCCCTCATAACTGTTTATTTAACCTGCTCATAAAAACCTACAGAAGAAAAAAAACAAACTGTCTAAACTCCTGTGCACCACAAGGGACAACAACAGCAACACCTTCAACCCACCCAACAACTTTGTTCATCTTTCATGCTACACACCCTCCTGATGGTCGGAACAACAGACTAAACTTCTACATAGATTGTTTCTGCCACCGTGCAAAGGCTGCAATTGTGGACAAACAACATCCATAACCTCAGCCATGCAGAACGCAATGCCATCCAGAGCCTCAGAAACAACTCTGACATTATTATTAAGGAGGCTGACAAAGGAGATGCTGTCATCCCCATGAATAAATCGGATTACAAGCAGGAGGCTTACAAACAACTCTCCAATACAACATACTACAAACCACTCCTCTCTGAACCCACTGAGGAATACCAAAAGGAACTACACCACCTACTCAAGAAACTCCCTGACGCAGCCCAGGAATAAATCAAGACAGACCCACTAACAGAATCCCAACCAGGAATATTCTATCTAATACCGAAAATCCATAAAAAAGGAAACCCCAGATGCCCCATCATCTCAGGCATTGGCAGCTTACAGAAGGCTTATCTGGTTATGTGGACTCTCTCCTCAGACCTTATGCTATCAACACTCCTAGCTATCTTTGAGACCCTACAGACTTCCTGAGAAAAATCCAATCCATTGGTGAACTTCCAGAAAATACCATACTGGCCACTATTAATGTAGAGGCTCTTTACACCAACATCCCAACAAGGATGGATTACAAGCCATTAGAAGAACCATCCCAGATGATGTCACAGCAAACCTTGTGGCTGAACTCTGTACTCACCCACAACCATTTCAGATATGAAGATAGTTTATACCTTCAAGTTAGCAGCACTTCTATAGGTGCCCACACAGCCCACAATATGCCAACATTTTTATGGCTAACTTAGAACAACGCTTCCTTGCGTCTCATCCCAAAGCATCTCTACTTTATTTATGCTACATTGATGACATCTTCATAATCTGAACCCACGGTAAGGATGCCCTTAAAGATTTCCACAGATATTTCAACACTTTCCACTCCACAATCAAACTTAGCCTGGAACACTCCACACAGGAGATGCACTTTCTGGACACTACAATGCAAATAGTGCTGGACACAAACACCACCCTATACCAAAAACACTATTGATCACTATAGTTACCTACATCCCTCGAGCGTTCATCCAAGACACACCACATGATCCATTGTCTATAGTGAAGCCCTAAGATATAACCGTATTTGCTCTGATGCTTCAAATGGACAGATACTTTCAGGATCTCTATCAAGCATTCTTAAAACTACAATACCCAACCACGGAAGTGAAGAAACAGATTGACAGAACCAGACAGGTACCCCAAAGTCAACTACTACAGGAGAAGTCCAAGAAAGAAAACAATGAAATGCCACTGGTCATCACCTACAACCCCCAAGTCAGACCTCTACAGCACATCATCAGGGATCTACAACCTATTCCACACGACAATCCCTCACTCTCTCAAGGCTTGGGAGTCAGACCTCTCTTTGTTTACAGACAGCTCCTCAACCTTAAACAGATATTCACCAGAAACTACAGACCACACAAAAGAAACATTAAAGCAGGAACATATCCCTGAAACAGACCATGTTGCCAATTTTGCCCACATATCTAAACAAAATACACCATCACAGGACCTAATCAAGCCAGTTACTCCATCAAGGGCTCATTCACCTGCTCATCCACCAATGTGATTTATGCCATCATGTGACCAAAATGCTCCCCTGCCTTATATATTGGCATTCAGCTCCTTGTGAGGGTTTGAGGACTAAACTGAACTCCCTATCAGCAATTCTTCCAAATCACTAAGCAACAGCATTAACAGGACATAAATAAAATCTTGTATCAATTTCTCCTTGGCCAGAAGGATAATAGATACAAGATGGCATCTGATTGTAGCTAGAAATAATGAGAGGATAACCATGATTCCCACAAAGTCAAAAATGTTCTCCATGGAGGAAAAAGAAACTCTCCCCCATTCACTTGTAGTGAAATGTATGCTGTCAGTCAACTAACAGTGAGTGCATATTATTTCAATAAATGTACATTAAAAGAGATTTATGTTATATCTATGTTGCTAGTGTGCAGATGTGTACATCACAAAACTTTGGCCACATTTGACACCTCTCTCTCAGCACTACACAGCATCCTGGTTTGAGCCAAGACCCCAAGGACTGAATGAGCAAGGAGATTGCATTACCACATCTCACCCTCAAAACTGGTCACTCTGTGGCAGATGAAGCTGGGAAAGCTTGCACTGACTACCGTAGCTTTGATGTATCTCTTTTGTGACCAGAGGATATCAGTACAAAGAGTTACCAGTCCAGCTCACTTCCACTGACACTAAGTTTGCAGTATTTAAATCTGGCCATTAAAGAACAAGGGTAATATTTTTTAAAGTGACTTAGGACCTTAAATCCAGTTTTCAAAGTGACAGGTATTTCGGAGACTAAGTATCTTTCAAAATCAAAGTCAATGGGAGTTAGCCACATGAATAACTTATGCACATCTGAAAATATTATCCTAAAACAAAGCTTTACATTTTATATCTCTAAAAGCAAGAAGTCACGTTAGATGACCCTCAGTGTTTGAGAGAATAAAATATTTCAAATCTGAAAAGCAGTTAGGTTGATTTAGTTTTCTTCCCTACCTATCTTTTTTTTTCCACAGAGATCTACATGATTATCTGATTCTAAACAAATAGCCGTGTTAGTCTAGTTCAGCCAAACAAGCAAGGAGTCTGGTGGCACTTTTAAAGACTAACAAATTTATTTATTGCATGAGCTTTCAATTTTCTCCCTTGAAAGCTCATACGATAAATACATTTGTTGGTTTTTAAACGTGCCACTAGACTCCTTGTTTGTATGGTTGTTTGAATGACATTTAAGTAACTTTCACACCAGACTGAATCACATAGATCAGAGAAAAGAGAAATCATGTATTTGCTTTTATGAAAAATGCCTGACTGATAACATTTAACAGTTCAAGTCTCTCTACATTATGCTGGGACTAGAAATAATAGTACTGGTAATATTATATCCTATTCAAGTTTGTCTTTCTTTTCACATTACAATGGCAACTGTCTCTAAGATGAGATGTTTTGAAAAAGTCACAAGCACACAAATCATTTACATTTTTCCTATCGCTTTCAAATTTTAACGCAAGTAGTATACTCAAGAACTTAACGATCAACAATACAAAAACACCTATAAAACAAATTAGCTTCTCTGCATCCCATGCACCTACTTTCACAATCACGAGGAAGTGAAGAATTTGTTTGAATGCAAAAATGGTTTGTGGCAAACTGGTTTTCAAACCAATTATTCAACCCTTACTCACACTGAAAAATCTCAGTTTTGTTGACTTCAGTGGGACTGCCTATGTATCTATGAACTATTGAGTGTAAATGAAGGTTACAGAATAGGATCTTAAATAGAATTTTTTTTACATCTGTTAGGTTGCCATCACCAAATAGAGCTGCTTCCTCCTCCCCCAGCAACAGTTCCTCCCTCCTTTCAGTTTTCTCATACCAACCAGACACGCTCCACTCTGGTCCTCTTAAAATGAGTGTCAAAAATAGAAACAGAACTCTTATAACTTCCAAAGTAATAAAAGGAAACAAATTTAATGCAACACAAAGGCTGACATACCAAGTACTCAAAAGCCAGGAATCAAAGACTCTTCAGCCTTGTGGCTATTTCATAGGTCTTTAAAATGGTTTCTTTATTATTTTTCAGACTATATACAAACATCAATTTCTCATAGATCTTTGCACATGTACATTCTGTACTGATCAGTTAATGGTTCAATTAATATTATTTCTCTGGGAAATATCCTGTATTAAGGTAAAACAAAGTAAAAATAAAATATAGCATGAAAATAATAATGTATTTATTTCCCAGTCTACATTTATAAATTAAATATCCACATACACATGCTCAAAGGTCCGAATTCTCTATATTGACTTTGCCGTGGGTACAGCAAACATGGGGAGTAAGCAGTCAGCAAGTTTTTACAGCTTCCTGATCAGACCTGCACTGGCCCAAAACTGGCCAATTGGTGATGGTCTCCAATAGTCCAGAGCACTGGCCAGCCAGGAATAGCCAGAGCACAAAACATTCTGATCACTACTCTACACTATTCCTGACACACACCTGAGCTGCAGAATGTGTAGGATCCACCATATTAGCGCAACTGGGGGCTCTCCTGTGTCTGGAGAATCCCCAGGCTCCTTTCTTCTTCTTCCTTTGTGCTATCCAAGTCTATAATGGACTATATATTTAGATAAGCTAACTTGAAAAGGGAACCAACTCTCATCCAAAAGAATCCACCAAAAATCTCTCTCTCTCTCTCTCTCACACACACACACACACACACACACACACACACACACACACACACACAGAGAGAGAGAGAGAGTGGAGTTTCACATTCCACTCTTTTATATTCAGATACAAAGCACGATACAATTGTCCTAATTGTGAAATTTCTTCTCAAATTTATATTAATAATAGAACTTTTACAAGCCAGGAGAATGTCTAAATTCCTTGATCCACTTGAAAGCTGGTATTTGGAACTTCTTTTCGAAATGAAACTATAAAAACACCTTGAAAAAGCCAACCTAAATGGAAATATGTGAAATAGCATTTTTTCTTGTACTGACGAGAGCTACTTGAGAGATATCTCAGGTATTAGATCTGCTCCTTATTGAGCAGAAAGGAGTAACTTAGAATTTTACCTGAATTTTGTGTTCTATCCTTTCTTTCCATGCAATTGGTCATTAATGAGACAGCCTGTAAATTACCAGCTCTAGTAGGCCACATGTAGAGATTAAATTAACTATTTTATTCCTCAACTGCATTCTGTACAAAAGGCACATGTTTTAAATCAAAGATTCTTAGACTCAGACTCTAGACTTAAAGTTCAGAAGAGGCTATCATGATCATCTACTCTGACTTCCTTCACATTGTAGACCACAAAACATTACCCACCTCTGACTCAAGCTGGGTTCTTTCCTTATAAAGCAGTGGTCACCAAACTTTTGAGGTCAAGCTTCCCCCCCTTAACTAGGCTGCACCACCTGAGGAGCCACTATCAGTTGCCAGGGCCAGAAGCAGGACCAAAATCAATGGCTGGAGGTTCTCAGACAAGACCTGAACTGCAGCTGGGGCTGGTAGGAGGGTCAGAGCTGCAGCTGTGGGGCCAGGAGCCAGAGTCACAGAGATGCAAACAGGGCTGGGAGCCAGTAGAGCAGAGCCTGGTGGGAGGGCGGGGCTGGAGTGGAGATGGGGCCAGAGTGGGGCTGGGTGGCCCTGCCTCTCTGCCTTGTGAGGGTTGGCACCGACCCCATCATGTCCCGCTAAAGGTTCCTCCTTCCCATCCTAGGGGGGGGGGGCATCTCCACAGTTTCAGCACCTAGGCTTATAGGTTCTGCAGGCTAAATTATACCTTACCATTTTCAGACCCAATGATCAGTGTAAATCAAGTTTAAAGTGTGAGTACACTGAAAGCTAATCTACAGACAAAGTATATCCTGTATTGAACTAAAACAAAGTAAAGATAAAATAGAAGGAAAATAAACTCAATGGGCCAAAATCATCCATAGTATAAGCTACTTTAATACTTTCCAGAGGGGTAGCCATGTTAGTCTGTGTACAGCAAAAACAACGAGCGTCCTGTGGCACCTTATAGACTAACAGATTTTCTTCGGCATAAGCTTTCGTGGGCTATAACCCACTTCGTCAGATGCAATAGCCCATGAAAGCTTATGCCAAAGAAAATCTGTTAGTGTATAGGTGCCACAGGACTCTCATTTTTACTTTAATTCTGGGTTAAAGGCCTGAAGTCTATAGGATGCCAGCATAGAATTTGCATTGCCTTCCCTCTCTTTTCTTGGCTCTTTCATGGGCATGTTCCCATATATAATGATTACTTAGAAAGTAATTCTGTGCACTCTAACAAAATGATTGGGTTTGCACAAGCCGCTTGGATCTCAGAAACTGAAATGCATGAAAGATCCTGCAAAATTCCCAATAAATTCCTGCTGCTTTCAAATAGAACACACAGTAAATGTAATGCTGAATTTATTGTGTAACCAATTATTTTGTAATTAGAGCTTTATAATCTGAGCTGTAAATGCAATAGAGGAAGAAAGGGTAAAATGGGAGCTAATGGAATGTCCTCTGCAATTGTAATGAAATAGTAGAGGAGATGAAAAAAATCTCAGGCCAGTTCCTCAGATTTACCTATTTTCAGTGCTTTTTTTCTGCCGGAACGCACCGGAACGGCGTTCCGGCACCTTTTTTTCCCCGCCGGTGCTCCCTCCCAGCTGTGCAGGCTGGGCCGGGCTGGGGAGATTTAAATCTCCCGCCCTGAGCATGCGCAGTTACAGCGTGCTCAGGGTGGGAGCGGACTGGCCAGCAAGCAGCTCTGCCGGCCGTCCCTGTGGTTCCCAGCCTCCGGCCAGGTAAGGGGGCTGGAGGGAGGCCTGGAGAGGGGTGGGGGTGGGGACAAGGAGACGGGCCGGGTTAGAGGGGTGGGGGTGGGGACAAGGAGACGGGCCGGGTTGTGGGGTGGGGGTGGGGACAAGGAGACGGGCCGGGTTAGAGGGGTGGGGGTGGGGACAAGGAGGGACCCCCGCGCAGGCCGGCAGCCCCCACCGCCCCCTCCAGACCCCCGGGGCTGCTTCCTTTCTCTTCTTTCTCTTCCTCTTCCTTTCCTTTTTTTCCCCTCTTCTTTGTCTTCCTCTTCCCTGCCTTCCTTTCTCTTCTTTCTTCCTTTCCTTTTTTTCTTTTTCTCTTCTTTGTCTTCCTCTTCCCTGCCTTCCTTTCTCTTCTTTCTTCCTTTCCTTTTTTTCTTTCTCTTCTTTGTCTTCCTTCCTTCCTGCTCTTTCTGTCTTTGCTTCCTTCCTTTCTTTCTTTTTTTCTTTGTCTCCTCCTTTCTTCTCTTTTTTCTTTCTCTCCCTTCTTTTTTAAAACTTTTTTAAAATTAATTTTAAATAAAAACCTTTCTTAAAATTAGATTTCAATTCCAAATTCATTCCAATTATATTAATTAAACACAATTAATTAATTAATTAATTCTATTTACAGTCACTTTATCTTCAATTAATGCCTATAATTTCTGTCTTGTGAGTTTTCCCCAAAAATTTATTCTGAAAAAGTTTTTCACACGGCTTGAAAATTTTGCACACAAGCCACCAAACCTAGAGGGAACATTGGCTACTAGTTGCGTACACAACAGCAGGCCAGCAGGCTAACATCGGTCAGTCCCACACTCTGGGCCTGGCCGGAGCCCACAGCACCAACAAAAAGTGTGTGGATGCATTACTGCCTGCCAGCCAGTACCCAGAAACACAGGCCAGCAGCAGACATGATAGCTACGCATTCACGTTTTTTTCTAATTATAATACGGCCCCCCAACAGTCTGAGGGACCGTGAACTGGCCCCCTATTTAAAAAGTGTGAGGACCCCTGCTGTAAGACCTCACAGGTTGTCTTTCAGTATATTAGCGGCCTGCATAGTTAATAAAACTTAACAGTTTTTACCTTGTATTTTTATTTCTTTGATATATTCAAAAATTTACTGTTTACTGCACTATTTTCAGTGTTATTTCTTTATGACACGACGGACATCAATAGGAGTTCCGGTACCTTTTTTTTTTAGAAAAAAAGCACTGCCTATTTTATTTTGCATATTTATAAAATAAGTACAAACTACATCATCTTATTTTCTGAATAAAAGTAAGAGAGCTAGGAGGACTGAAAGATAATTATGTATTTGGGGATTTCTTATTGGTTGGTCTGCTTAACATCATAACAATGATTTCAGTTTAATCTTTACACAGCAGGATCTCCAGAATTTAGGGACAGAAAGTAGTTCTGTTATTTCAGTCCTCATGAAAATCCCATCTCTAACGAAGCATGTTACTATTAGCACCAGAGACCATACAAAGATTATACACATGCCACTGGAATAAATGCACCCTACTAAATTTAAATCTATTTTTAAGTTAGCAGTTAATTTGCTAGAAACATTTGAGGAAACAGAAAATAAATCAACACTTTGCATTGTTATTAGCTTCTGGTGTGCTACAATTTCATTCTATTCCTTCAAACTCCTTTTCTTTCTTCTGAGCAAACAGAGGATTGAGTTTGACAACATAATTCTCTAAGTAACACTTTTTGGGAAAGATGCTAAGAGTTTAATAAATATCTGCACAGATTTGATGCTGTGACATTGAGCCAGAAAAGGCTAAGCAACTTTGCAAGTTCCATTGTAAAATCTGACCTTTAAAGCAAAGGTCCCCAGTTGTGGGGTATGTCCCTTTGGGGTGTGCAGAGGAACTTTAAGAGGGGAACAATAGGACCTGGGCCAGCCTCTACACGGGTGGAGAGGAAGCACCACCCAGCCCCTCTCTGCACCCATCTCTGCTCCACCCTTGCTCTGGGCTGCAGCTCCTGGTTGGCCCTGGCTCCTAGCCATGGCCTGGACCCTGGGCCCATTCCTGGTCATGGATCCCAGCCCCATTCAAAGGCCAATCTTCAGGCCCCATGACTGCAGCTCCTGCCCCTCACCACAGCCACAGCTTAGGTCCCTGTTCTCGACTCTGACCCTGCTCCCAGCCTCGGCCCCCGGCTTTGATAGCAGCTCCTAGATGGACACAGATCAGGTAAGAGGGGTGAGGTGCAACCCTCAAAGTTTGGAGACTGCTGCTTTAAATATATATTGAAGAAAAACACATTATAATGAGGACCATTTCTTATAAGTAGACTAGAGCTTTGATATTCAAATGGATTATTGGTAGTTATTTGATGTTGTTTACATAGATCTCGTTATAGGTTAAAGTAGATAAACTGCTTTTCTGTCTATAATGATTGTTCTATTGATTAAGAGATCAAAAGGGAATATTAACATCAGATGAACTTTTAGTGTAACAACATCTTTTGCCTGTATTTCTCTTTGAGGTTTAAGTAAACTGTGTATTAATTGTGCTAATGCAGCTAATTACCAATGTGTGCCTAGGAAATGAAGGTTTTACTTCAAAAGACAATATGCATTACTATTCTCCACTCAAGGAAGCATCTGTGAACTGTCTTCATAGTTTAAATAGTTATTGTTGGCTGTACTGTCTGAGAAAGGACCCTCTGAGTAAAGACCAAATTCTCAGCTCGCTTTCATCAAAGCCCATATGACAGCATTACCTGCCTATCTCGCTTCAGCTATAAAGGAAGCTTCAAGACTGATCCTTTTTATCTCAGATCTATCCAAGTTTCCACAGGAGGAGTTGGTACCTTGTTCTGGTTCATAGTGCTATTTCTCAAGGAAGAAATCATACAAACTCCGCGCATGGATGACTTCTTCATTGTTGACAATTTCCAGAGGGGCAGTCGTGTTAGTCTGTGTACAGTAAAAACAACGAAAGTCCTGTGGCACCTTAAAGACTATGCCCGAAGAAATTTGTTAGTCTTTAAGGTGCCACAGGGCTCTCATTGTTTCTTCATTATTATTTCATCATTTCTGATGTCAATTCTATGGACTGGCTCTCTAACAAAGAAGCTTTAAACATGGACTGATGAACCCCAGGCTGCCTGGGTAATTTCCAGAGATTTTGCAAATAAAGAACTTTCCAATTCAATTTATCATCTCTACTTTGAAACTGACCTAAGAACTTTATTTTCATCTATGTATGTATAATGATCTTTTAACCACTAATCTCTTTCCTATTTCAATAAATATTGAATGAGTCAGTAAGCACTGGCTTTAAGTGTGTATTTGGGTAAAAGCTGAACTATTCACTGACCTATTTGGTAATGTGTCTGATCCTTTGGGATTGGTAGAACTTTTTATTACATATGATGGATACGGATTTTCAGTAAGCCCCATCATCTTTGACTTGACTGGGGGACATCCTAAGGCTGAATTGTTTCAAGGGAACTGTGGTATTGATTTTTAAGTGACCAGTGAAGTGCTATAGAAGCTGTTTTGTTGCTGGCTTTGTATATTTTATGGGGAAAAAAACACCAGTATTTAGGGATCTGCCTGCTACTTTGTAGTTTTGCCCTTTCTAAGCTATCTCAGCTTGGCTCCCACGAAGGGCAAGATCACAGATGCTAACTGTTATAGGCCTGGTTCAGTTTCTCTTGTTCTGCATAGTACCCTATTCTGTAAGTAGTTCCGTTATCATTAATGAGATTCCTCATGGAGTAAACTCTTCAGTGTAAGTAAAGATATCAGAATCTAGCCCTATCTGCTAGAATTAGTTATTCTTTATTATTTCCAGTAGCATGTAACATATGCTCAGCAGTGCACAAGCAGAAAAGATGGCTCAGTCCCTTAGTCTCTTTCCACGCTTGTCTTATGTTGGTAATATCTATGAATTATTGCACATCCAGCCTATCAGAAATACCAAGCACTTTCAATATGGAAACAAAAGTGACTTTCTGATTAAGGATTGGTGACAGGCTGCCTCGATGTGTATCACATGGCCATGATCACATTGTGTGACAGCTTATCGCAAATGACAGCTTATGGAAATTGACATTCTGCTACCATCATCATCACAGAAACAAAGTGAACAGAAGACAGATAACTGTGTTATATAGTATGTAAGGGCTATGATCTTACAGTGTGGGTATGCCAACCTAGAGCAGAGATAATCAGCTAATTTAACTATTATGGATCTGCGGTTGCACCTTGATTGCTTTCGTAGCCATCTTTTTTATTTTATTTTGCTGCCTGTAAAAATATAACTTCTACCTTATTAAAAAAGGAAGTCTCTGATGGTGTTCTGACTTTCTGCTACTTGAAAACCTTACCACACTCTTTGGCAATTGCAGTGTTGTTTCTAGAGTCCGTTAGAGTTCTCTCATTTACTGCACATTCTCTGAGATACTGAGATCAGTTCATGCATTGACTATTGAACAGGCTGCAAGTCGACTAGTGCAGATTACTATCAGGTTCAGGTTGTCAACTGCTTAGTACTGTTCGCCTGTATAAGACATGCTGTGAACATGAGCCACATTTCAAAAGACAAACTTTTGTCAAATGCCCAATAAATGTTTGTTGCACATATATCCAAAATAACTTTAAAAAAGTCGATTTAGTCTAAAAAAAGAAAAGCAGGAGGTGCTTTACTTGATTTTTCCCCCTTACTATAAAGCATAAGCTAAAAGCTTTCCCAGCCCAAGATGAATAGCTACAATATTGAATCTCCAGACAAAAGAACTGAGTTTTATTAAAAGCAAAAACCCCAGGCTAAAAAGTTATACCACAGCAAAGTAAAACTAGTCTAAAATTTGAGGATTTCATTTTTAAAATGAAGGTTTTCACACAGCTGTACAGTGATACATACTGGAAATCGGTTGGGGCAGAAGAGCAAGATTCCACAAGACCCATTTGTCTCATTGTGAAGCTTTGTGAGAACCATGAAATCTTGGTGCAGGTCCTACAAAAGTCTTTTTCTCTTCTTCCATGCTGCATTTTAAATAATAGCATTTAAGTTTCTGTTAGTAAACCAGAAAAATAAACTATTCATAACAAAGTATGAGGCTTATTCAACTCAGCTTACTTGGATTCACACAAATTAGTCTTGACTACAGATGGATAAAAGTCTGACCAACATTTTTACTGAAACATGCAGATTCAGGTCACTCACAGCATTAGCAAATCTACATCGATTTCATCAACTTCTTTCAGTAAAAAAGAAAAGTCAGATGTTGACCCAGTTCATTTCAATATTTCTGAAATAAAACATTTTTATTTTGAGGGCTAGACTGGATCTTGGTCCAAGTCCCTACTCCAGAGCAGAGATTTGTACTTGGGTCTCCCACACCCCAGGTGAGTGCCCTAACTACTGCGCTATTAGATAAAAGGAACTGGGTGAACTTCCTTGGTTTTATGAATGACACTGAAGTCCTCTTGTGAATCTAACCCTTCATTTCCTTTGTTTAAAAAAAAAAAAAAAAAGTCTGAGAGTGAAACAAAATATTCTCTACTTCTTAATTAACTGAAAATTCCAAGAAGGTCTAGGTTGACCCAGATGGCCATCAATCATCTAGCTTTGCTCCCAGAGGAGGAAACTGTGCTGGAACTGAGGACTTCTGGATTCAAGTTCCAAGGTCTGCTGTAGACTTTCTGTGTAACCATGACCATGACGTGGAAACTAGAATTTTCAAAAGGGCACATGGGGCTATCTAATTCTTTTAGGTTCCTTTGTAAATCCCAGCCGTAATCTCTGTGTCCCAGCTCTCCACCTCTAAAATGGGGGTTGGGGTGTAAATAATGCTTCCCTAGCTGTTGGGGAGGGCAACTGAGACAGGGTGCTGGCGGCACACCAAGGGTTAAGCCAGCCCCCTGCAACTGCAGGCCCAATTAAAAGGCGAGTGAAATCAGCTGAGGGAACTGGCCATAAAGACTTATGGGAGCACGGCAGATAGAAGGGAGCTGCAAGGGCAGGGGGCAAGCACTCAGCCTCTAAGGGAAAGCTGCTGTGAGGAGCAAGCTCCCCTAATTAGGGGCTGAGGCTGCACAGTCCGACCCTGAATTGTTGTTAGACATAGCTGGTAGTGGGAAAAACCTCTAATTAAAGAGCATGGGTCGAGCACACGCCAGAGGACTCTGTGTGGTTTGTGGGTCTGGAAGACTTGAGAGAAAGGGAGGCCTGCATGAACCTGCTACAGGAACAAAATCATTAATGATGGTGAAGTGCTCAGATACTAATGTAAAACTGAGAGGTGTCAATGGAAAACTATCACCAAACACACAATTTATTCCTTTGGTATTTATTTATTTGGTATTTCTATACTGTTCTCCTGCTTACTGAGGTTGCCTTGTTGTAGCACTGCAAACAAGAATCATGTGACTCTCCAGAGATCATACTCGCACTTTGAAGAGGTCAATGGTGAGGTGTGTTGTTTTGGGAAGGTAGGAGATAGTGTGCTGTTCATAATTTCAGAATAATCATAGACAGATTGCTAGGATGGCAATTTCCAAAGGGGTAGCCGTGTTTGTCTGTGCACAGCAAAAATGAGAGTACTGTGCACCTTAAAGACTAACAAATTTCTTCAGGCATAAGCTTTCATGGGCTCCAACCCACTTCATCAGATACATGAAGTGGAAACTATAGTTGAGAGGTATATGTACACATGCCAGATTGCCTGGGTGAAGGAGAGCAAGTGTTAGGAAAGTCAATTCAGTTAGGCCCATTCACACCAGTTGATTAGAAGGTGAGAATGTGTGAACAGGGACACTTACTTTTTATAATGTGCTAACCATTCCAAGTCCCTATTCACATCCAGTCTGATTGTGTCAAGTTTGCAAATCAGTTCCAGCTCTGCAGTTTCACGCTGAAGTCTGTTTTCAAAGTTTTTCTGTTGCAGTATGGCAACTTTCAAGTCTGTTACTGAGTGTCCAGGGAGATTGAAGTGTTCTTCTACTGATTTATGGATGTTGCCATTTTTTATGTCCGATTTGTGTCCATTTATTCTTTTGCATAAGGACTGTCTGGTTTGGCCAATGTACATGGCAGAGGGGCATTGCTAGCACATGATGGCATGTACCACGTTAGTGGATGTGCAGGTGAATGAGCTCCTCATGGTGTAGCTGATGTGGTTGGGACCTGTGATGGTATCACTGGAGTTGATGTGTGAGCAGAGTTGACAATGGGGTTTGTTGCAGGGACAGGTTCCTGGTTTAGTGTTATTGTATGGTTTTCAGTTGCTGGTGAGTATTTGCTTCAGATTGGGGAGTTGTCAGTAAGCAAGGATTAGCTTGCCTCCCAAGGCTTGAGAGAGTGTGGGATCATCTTCTAGGATAGGTTGTAGATCTTTGATGATGTGCGGGAAGGATTTTAGCTGGGGGCTGTAGCTGATGGCCAGGGATGTTCTGTTGTTTTCTTTGCCGGGTCTGTCCTGTAGTAGGTGACTCCTGGGTACCCATCTGTTTCTGCCAGTCTGTTTTTTCACTTCCCCAGGTGGGTACTGTAGTTTTAGGAATGTTTGGTAAAGATCTTGTGGGTGTTTGTCTCTGAGGGATTGTAGCAGATCCAGTTGTATCTTAAGGCTTGGCTATAAATGATAGATTGTGTAATGTGTCCAGGGTGGAAGCTGAAGGCATATAGTATGTACTGCGGTCAGTTGGTTTTTGGTATAGGGTGGTGTTAATGTGTCCGTCCCTTAATCGTACTGTAGTGTCCAAAAAGCAGATTTTCTATGCGTACTGGTCCAAGCTGAAGTTGATGGTGGGGTGGAATGGTTGAAATCCCAGTGGAATTCTTGAAGGGACTCTTTCCGTGGGTCCAGATGATGAAAATGTCACCAATGTAATGTAGGTAAAGGAGAGGCAATGAGATTTGGGGACAAGATTTGAGGAAGTGATGTTCTAGGTCAGCCATAAAAATGTTGGCATACTGTGGAGCCATACTGCGGATACCCATAGTCGTGCCACTGACTTCAACGTATAGATCATCTCCAAATCTGAAGTCGTTGTGGGTCAGGACAAAGGCAAAAAGTTCAGCTACCAAGTGTGTGGTGTTATCACCAGAGAAACTGTTCCTGATGGCTTGTAGTCCATCTTTGTGTGGAATGGTGGTGTAGAGGGCTTCTGAATCCATAATGACTAGGATGGTGTTTTCTGGGAGATCACCAATGGACTGTAGTTTTCTCAGGAAGTCAATGGTATCACGAAGATAGCTAGGAGCGCTGGTGGCATAGGGCCTGAGGAGAGAGTCCACTAAGCTGTGAGAGAGCCAATGCCCGAGATGATGAGGTGTCCAGGATTCCCGGATTTGTGGATAGAATACCCCTAGTCGTGGCTCTTGGAGTGTGTCTGTGTAGATTTGTTCTTGTGCTTCTTCAGGAAGTTTCTTAAGCAGATGTAGTTTCTTTTAGTAATCCTCAGTGGGCTCAGAGGGTAGTGGCCTGTACACTGTGGTGTTAGAGAGTTGTCTGGCAGCCTTCCATTCGTAATCCGACCTATTCATGATGACTACAGCCCCTCCTTTGTCAGCCTCTTTGATTACAATGTCAGAGTTGTGTTTTAGGCTATGGATGGCATTGCCTTCTGCACGGCTGAGGTTATGGGGCAATCATGCTGCTTGTCTACAATCTCAGCTTGTGCATGTCAGCGGAACCACTCTATGTAAAAGTCTAGTCTGTTGTTTCGGCCATCAGGAGGAGTCCATGATGGTGTATCCATCAGCCAAATAAATAACATTCAGGAACATTTATAGAAGAGTGTGAGGGATAAGTTTTTCCAAAAGAAAGAAAGGAAGAAGCAAAAAGAGCCACTTGGCCAAGATCCCCAAAGTGAAGCAGCAGCTTCATTTCAGAACTAGAGATCAACATCTCTAGACTACAGGTAAGGGGAGTGAAGACACTAAATATTTTCCACACTATTAAACTATATTAAAAATGTTTGCTCTGTAATTAATAATCTCAGCACCTGGAGCCTATATCTAAACTATGTTTTTCATTCTCACAGACTTTTCAGTTACTACTGAACATATTAATTATTAACAGAAATGAGGATTATGTACATACCACTTAAGATTTTTCTGAAATTATTTTTTTCTCAAAAGAATATTTCCTGTACAGTTTTAGAGTATGTGTATTTTACATAGATATGCAGTCTTTGGATGTGAGTCTACCCTAGTGATAACATCTTAACACACTTTTTCAGAATACCTTTTGTTTTTCTGTAGCAAAACCAATCTAGAAAACAGTCATTCAGAAAAACTTTCTGCTTTCAAGAGCTTCAGATAGCTGTGATAGAGATGATGTTAAAGTCTAGCACTCTTCCAATCAGTGGCTTTGAAAAACCACATTTGGTTCCCCAAATTATTGTATTTTAAATTATAATTGTATTAAAATTAAATATAATCTAAACAAATTATTTATATGCATATCCATTTCAAAAGGATTGCCTATCCCTTGCTCTGCACGCTCCTTGACAATTCTTAAAACATGAAACCGTAACAGATCATTACCTCTCTTAAGTCATTAATTGGCATACCATATTTAAATAAATGTATTAGATCAGAAAAAACACAGCACATGTTGTAGGATTAGTCTGCTGTAATTTTCTGTGCTTAAATACTATGGTGATATATAGTTTGGAAATGCAGAACAGAGGGACAGAACTTTCTAAACATATAATGATAAGACTCCATCTTATTTCTCTAATGCTGCAACTGTCTACATGCTGACAGATTTGCTATCACTCTTAGGCTATGTCTACACTACAAAAAGTTAAGTCGACTTTGTTAAATTGACCTAAAGTTGACCTTATTAGGTCGACTCAATAAAGTGCTTCCCCTGAACGGGGACTTAGTAAACCAACCTAACTGCCCTTAGGTCGACCTAATAAAGTGGACTTAAGCATCCACACTGTACTTAGGTCGATCTAAGGAGTCGACCTAAGGGTTAGGTCGACCCAACCTTTCATTAAGTTGACTTAAGGAATTTCTTAAGTTGACTTAATGAAAGCCTGGTGTGGACAGAGACTAAGTTAGGTCAACTTAAGCCTTCTTAAGTCGACCTAACTTGCAGGTATAGACATAGCCTTAGAGTCTGATCCAAATTGCTGAGTACTGCCTGCCTAGTGCTGAGTGCTCTCAGTTAATCCTGCACATTGTAACTGGTTCCCACATCCTCAAGACTGACCTCTTAGGTTTCAGGCAAATATTACTAGATAAGGGCTCTGCAGATTTTAAAGGAAGCAAAACCCATCTGCAAAATAAAATATGGTCACATTTCCAGGTAAAATTATTTTTTCTAAACCATTTAAGACTTGAAATTCATTGAAATACCGAAAGCTTGCACAGAAGGTCTCCCATATCATTTTAGTCTCAGATTAAGGGACAAATCCTGTAGCCCTCACTCAGTCAGAACTCTTTTTGAAGTCAATGGGAGTTTTTAGTGACTGAGTACTTCTGGATATTAACTGTGGACCCCAGTTCAGCAAAATATTTAAAGCACGTACATAAGAGACATTGATTTTAATATCCAGAAATGAAAGATACATATAGCAGAATCAAAGAGGTCTAATAGTCTATTCTATGCTTGATTTTAGAACTCCAGTCTTCTGATTATTATCTGATACTTGTTTTCTTTCTCTGCTTCCTTTTGTAAATTTTTATTCTGGTAAGAGATCAACTCTACAGAATCTTTCTATAGCTGAATTATTACTGCAAATTGTGAAACTCTGAGAAGGAAAGAAATTTGGGGTTATATTGTTGAAAATTAAAACATATGTCAGATGACAGGTGTTACTGCTAATACAGTTTATAGCAGTAATTCCATCTAATTCTGCTGCAATACCACTACTATTATTGACCTCTGGGAGCAGAACGCTGGTTTGCCCAGGAGCTGGAAATCTTTTAATAATTTACTGGTTATACAACATTTCTCTTCATTAACTGAGTTTTTAAAAAACAAAAATAGAAGATACACTCTAGATGGATCCAACCACAGCTGTTTTGCAAATTTAGGGCCAGATCCTGTGAAATCAGTTGAAATAATATCCCTAGAACACATTTCAGAATTGGACCCTTATTTCTTTGGTAAGCATGAGCATTTGACTTCATTCCAACCCAGGGATGAACTTAAAAAAAATGTAGTGTGTTTTAACGTTAATTACAAAAATTATTAGCTATCAATAATTGGGAATCACAGCGTGCAAACAATTGCCATGCACTTCAGTATTATGGAAGACAGTATTACTGAAGCATTTCAATCTTTGGAAAAGTGTGTGCGGGGGGGGGGGGTAGGGGTAGAGGTAAGGAGGAGTGTGTACTGGACTGAGTTACCACAGCTGAGTTCCAATTTCTGGCTCTGCCACTGACCTCCTGTGCAACTTCAGGAAAGTCACTTCACAGCTATGTGCCTCTATTTCCTCTTCTACTCTTTTTCTGGCTGGTCTATTTTGTTTCAACTGTAAGCTCTTTGAGGCCAGGCCAGTCTCTTACTAAATATGTGTACAGTGCATAGCACAACAGGAGCGATTATCTGGATGGAGAACCTATAGGCACTTCTGTACCACTTCTGTCATCAACTGGGAGAGGTTTCAATGGATTAAGAAATTCTCTGCTGTGATTCAAAATTCTTCTCTTTTTACTTCCAAGTTTTCAAAAATTGGAAGTTTACTTTGCACACAAAGGCATTAGCCATTTTTACAATTGACTAGGAAAGTCATGGACAGAGACACATACATATATGCATCACCTGAATGAAGACAATATCTATTTGCAGTCTCTTTCTGTTGGGGTGTATAGCCACATACAACGAATGAGTTAATCTGGGCCTGAAAGGCCAGTTAGCCACCTGGCTGCAAGTAGGCCAGGTTTAACTAAAGATAAGCCCCAGCTCTGAGAGGAACTATGTGGTTTGTATAAAGAAGGGAATACAGATTAAAAGGGCCTGCACTGAGGGGAAAGTATTCTGTAGTCAATATCTGGGACTAAAGAGGTTGTGGGGACAAAAGGAAGGGAGAGAGTTGGCCTGGGATCCTCTCTGGACTAGGAAAGGAATATAGAGCAGACACCAGAGGGAAGCTCTGACAAAAGATCAAGAAGTAGACTTCCAGAGAGAGAGCATGAAAGGAGTTTGGATGAGAGGGTTGTAAAGTGAAGCCCAATGAGAGTGGAATTGGGTTTAATTATGGTTTGGGAGTTTGTTAGGGGCTTCTGTGGAGGGGCCTGAGAGTCAGGCCCCTGAAAAGAAGGATTAACCTAGTGACCTTACAGGGAGACGACCCGAGAAAGCCTGGGTAGGAAGAAGTCCAGGGAGGCAGCAGCAAGGAGTTAGACAGAGCATTCCCTGACTGCTGATTATAGGGTCCTTGGGCTGGAACCTAGAGGAGAGGAAGGGCCTGGATTTCCCTACCAGCTACCAATGGCTATGTCTACACTAGGGAACTAAGGTCGACTTTAAAAAGTCGACTTTAATAAGTCGACTTTAAGTTGATCTTATTAAGTCGACTTAGAGAGTCCACACTGGACTCCTAAGTCGACTTAAAGGGGGGCTTACTAAGTTGACTTAGGGAGTCTACACTAGACTCTCTAAGTCGACTTGTTTGGTCATGTGGGGCTGGCTCTCCCTGGACCAGCAAGCCCCTGAGCGGTCCGGGGGAGAAGGGAGCAAGGAGCTCCCTTCTGCCCCGGACCACTCGGCTCCCTTCTGCTCGGGACTTCTCAGGTCCCGGGCAGAAGGGAACCCTCCT
>ML685791.1:12680543-12703458 GCA_007922175.1 Pelusios castaneus
TGGACC
The DNA here is from genome assembly GCA_007922175.1 of Pelusios castaneus. NCBI lineage: Eukaryota > Metazoa > Chordata > Testudines > Pelomedusidae > Pelusios > Pelusios castaneus. The sequence goes on from ML685791.1 coordinate 12,680,550, forward strand.
CGCGCTCCAGCTGCTCAGCAGCGGGCAGCTGGAGTGGGGATCCCGGCAAGAAGGAAGCCCTGCGGTCCCAGCAAGAAGCTCAGCACTTTCCATTCCCATTTAAGTCACTGGAAAATGACTGTGTTGAATACCTCGCAGAACTAGATCATAAAGCAAACGAGTTCTCATTCTTAACAGAAACATCACCTGGGTGCTGATGTATTAAATGAACAGTGTGTGCCTTCGAAGCACACCACCCTATATTTAAATAAATTGTCTGTTCGGTTTCCACAAAGCTCATCAAAGTTAATCATGTTGGCTGCAAATGAGGATATTAGGTTTTCATTCTCTTCATATAGCCACTGGCTGGATGTTTCAATTATTGTTACTTCCTGTTTACTAAACTACACCAAGGGGCAGAAAGTGAACCCTATTTGATCAAAGCTGGTTAAATCTTCAGGACCTGATTCTCTAAGGTCTTGCACGTTATGTAAACTGGGCACAAAACTCTACCAGTTGGATCTGATAACATTTGACTTTGCATAGGTATAAGTGATTAAATATGGTACAACACGGTGGAGAATCAATCTGTCAGCCTGACAGAGTGTCAGCCTCTTCTGCTTCAACAGATATAGCCTGTCAAATCATGTTCATGCATTGAAAAATAAACAGGTTGAGGCCTGTAGCAAATAATGCAGAGATTTAGATAAAAGAGGAAGAAACTAATCTACAAAAGGACAGAAAAGTAAAAGTTAAAGGGCAAGTGGACTTTCACCATGTGTCCTTTAGTTGTCCCATATCCTCACACCTGGGCCTACCACATTAGCCTTTCCTATGATTTCTGTGACCTTGTTGTTAGGGCCAAACTATGCAGGAAGCTGCTCCCAAAAATAATCATGCTGACAATGATTGCTCTAGTTACCAGCACTAGCATTTAGCCTCCCAGAACTCCAGAATAGTGCAGAGCGGTTGCCTGCCGAGAGTCCAAGACCTAGAAAGCCTGCAGTTGTTGCTCCTGCAGGGTTCCAACAGGCGCTGGATGACATCAGCCCCATAATTAGAAGACCAGTCAGAGCAGGCAACCCCTTACTAAACGAGGGGTAATGGCAACAGATTGCAACCAACGGTGCTCCCACAGAGAGAACCGTTCCAAGAAAGAAGGTTAAAATATTAAGCAAAAATAATATAAAAAGGGGGTGGGTTTGTCACTGTTCTAGTCATATTTTAACAAGACATGACAGAAGAAGTGACTTTGTGCCCGACTGAACAATTGCTCTGACTGAATTGCCAATGTGCTTAAACACAGGCACTCTGGTGGTTACTTGGAATAGACAAGGATACTGTATTTCAGATAGCACTGTGAGGTAGCTGCAACTAAATGATGAGTGGAGCAGAAGGTAGTAATTTTCTACAGTGCCCTCCAAGCTATGGTGTTGTGTCTGAGTGAGACCTGCCTTTACTAGGATTACAGCACAGACAGCGAGAGTTGTCATAAAAGGATCCAAGAGTGTCACAGGAATGACAGGCAGTAACCAGATCCTGAAGATCTGGGTAGAGCTTAAATACTTGTGTTTTATTCTAAAACCAAGGAAACACTGAGCACGACTCACCTTCAAGATGCAAACAAACACAACACATCTTTCCTCAGCAGTTACCAAAGTAAGGATGTAAGGTTTGTCTGGCTTCCATGCAACAGAGAAAAAAATCGAGGGATTTATACTTCTGCCCTAGGTTTATGAACATTGTCCCTCAAGGAACCATTTTAATGCTAGTAATGAGTCTGATCAATAGTTCTTGCCAAAATATCTACAATCTACACATAAATTATCACAGGGGAGGGCAGCTGGACAGTTTCTAACTCCATCTCTGCCCTGTGAGAGGCCCCTTCTCCCACCACTGACAAACAAAGCATCTGTTTCTCCTTATACTCATACACCTTCAATTTTGAATGCTAAATCGTATCTAATTTGAAAACTCTGGAAATGTATAACAAGACCCTTGATTGCAAAGCTACCTAAATATCATAGCTGGTCAAAATTTGGAATGTAACATAAAATTAAGATTTTTTTAAAAAAATTCTCATCCCCAATTTGGGTGAAAAAATGAAATTTTGAAAGAGCTTTGTGAACTGAAAGTAAAAGAAAAAAATCAGTTCAGGCCAGTTAAAAGATTTTGTTTCAAAAATTTTGGAACATTTTGTTTAGATTTGTACCATTTTTAAACTGTGTTATAATTATCTTATATTTGAAACTAAAAGTCTTTCAAAACCAGAAAAGCAAAATTTTTAATTTAAAAAATGTTAAAACATGAAAATTGGATAATTTCAAAATATCTTTCAAAAAAATCTGGAGTCAAGAAATTCATCAAAACAAACCCTTTCTATGGAAAATTTTAGTTTCAATGACTTATCACTTCTCATCGAAAAAATGTTTCATTGTAAAATTACCAATCAGATCTGCCTTTGATAAAGACAGATCACTTGATTCAATGTCAAAATATTTCATTTTGATGAGATAAAAATGTTTTATTTGGATGATGTTGAAACATACTATAAATATTATTGAAAGATTGAAACTTAATGCATAGAAAAAGTCAAAATGTTTTGACATTGGCTAAAAGAAATGTTTCAGTCTTATTGAAATGAAATGAGAAAATTAAAGGTTTTTTTAGCCTTTTCCTGTCAAAAATGTATTTAGTTTGAGATAGTCCCACAAAAGTTTTGTTATCAACAAAATTGCACTTTCTAACAAAAAACTGTTGCATCAAAAAAAATTCAACCATATAGTCCAAATATGCTTTACTTCAAGATTGGTTAATGACCTGTATAACAAAAATGAAATGTGCATGTTTGCAATCTTATAGAAATGTTGGTCCCATCTAAAGAAACACGTGACATTATAGAGGGCAGCAAATTCCAGTTTTGCCTCTGCTAAAAGAAAAGAAAACAGAAACTGAAATGCTAAATGCTGCAAATTAAACTAATAAGGGATGAGATGCAAATATAAGGGCTATATCTACACTACAAAAAGCTAGGTCAACTTTGTTAAGTTGCCTTAATAAAGTCAGCTTTAAGTTGACTTAAAATCGACCTTATTAAGTCGACTTAAAGTGCTGTCCATGGATGTGGACTAAGTCCACTTCGTTAAGTTGACCTAACTGCCTTTAGCAGGCTTAAGTCGACCTACCCCTTGGTTCTTAGTAAGTCAACTTAAGCTTTCATTAAATCAATTTAAGGAATTTCTTAAGTCGACTTAATGAAAGCCTAATGTGGACGCGGCTTTGTTTAAGTCGATTTAAGCCTCCTTAAGTCAACTTAAACTGCCAGTGTAGACATAGCCAAGATGTTCAGTTAATTGTTCTAAACAAATAGCAGGCTTTCTGGAGAACCAATATTTCTGCATAAACCTCTTAATCAGTTCTTATTTCTTCCTGAGTAATAAAATTGACATTAATCCCTTAGAACTGAGAGAGAGAGAGATGTAAATATGAACCTGATTCTCCATGGCCTTTTGCCTTGTATATTGATTTACATCTACATAAAGTGAATGCAAAATAGATTTTAAAATACTGGCAAATCAGGAAATATTTTGTGTCCACTTTGTACATGTGTAAACCAAAAGTCATAGATTCCAAGGTCAGAAGGATCCACTGTGATCATCCACAATCTGACCTCATCTAGTCATCTGAAAGGACACAAGGAGACACTTGGGTAAAGCTCTCCCCACGTTCCCTGCGAGGACCTGGTTCAATGACAAACATGTACCATTCTAGACCCTCTTCTGCCAACTGGCACAGACAAAAGATTTGGTTTGAATCAGACCCTTAGTGATTACATGAGACATTTTATAACTGCCTACAAATTGAGCACCTGATCTTGCAGCATGCCTAGTATCTCCTGATAGGTTATGAGAAAATTCCACCAAATGGAGCTCAGCAACAGCTCACAGACTCAGGCTGCAGTATGCAGTAAACGCTATAAATGCACATGCACTGTCTAGCCTTATTCCATTTAAAAGCTATTATTTAATTGCACCACCAAAGTTACATTTTAACTATGGAAAGTACAGAAAATAGACTAGTTTTTGTTACTGAACTGATCTTAACAAAGAAGTTGAGATTTATCTTGGAATCTGATGAACCTTTTTAGAGGAAGGATCAAGACCCTGAGCAAATGTTTTGAAATCAATGGAAATCTAACCAACTTTTTTCTACTTTCATTAATATTCATTAAATACTTGGCTTGATTAAAGATACTTTAAGTTGTACAGCTGGTTTCATATTACTTTTTCCCTGAGAGCTCTAAAATGCATCTGTCTCCCTCGGTTTTAGTCATCTCCAGCAGATCTATTTCAGTTTGACAGGCAGGGCCCCCCCCCATGAAGGGGAAAAGAGTACTCTTTAGCAAGGCACCAGAGACCCTGCAGGGTACAGGCCAGGCTGCAACCCCCATGACTAGGGGGCCTATGTTACAAGTTTGTACTGGGCCCAAAATATTATGCTTGGGTCCTTTTGAGAGCAAAACTAAATAAGACTAATCAAAATTTAATTGCATTTTTCCATCTACTCTAATATATACTTTGCCAACTAAATTGTTGCTGTAATTCACTATATGGTATAGAGAAACGAACATCCACTGGAGCATGGTTAGGTTTTTTACAGGATTCTAGCTTCAAGAAGTGAACATCTGCTCTGTTTTCTTAGGAATGCTGCTTTCTGAAATGAGGACCCTGATTATTCATGCTCTTTTATGGTCTCATGACAGTTTCTGTAAAAGTTCATTTATATGACAAGTTACTACGTGCCAAGCCAAGTTACTGCATTCTCTTCTCGCATGCCAGCTTAACATGCAGTAACATTTAATGTGGGCAATGCAGCACACTAAGCCACACTGTACTTTGGGACAGTAGGTAGCCTTCACACTTTGCCATGCTGCAACTTGTTGTGTAGATGGGCCCTCAGAAATTTAGTCCACAGGGTTCTGGGAAAGCTCCAGCCCAGATGATTACATTCTGCCTACCTTACTTTCAGAAGTAGAAGACATTCTTCACCTCCTATCCCAAAGTGGATATGCAGAGTTGCTAATGTCCAATGGCTGGAATGTCCAGGCCATGTGGGAAAGGGGAGGCATGACTGACATTATCAAAGACATCCTCCCAGCAGAGAAAGCAGGATTTTGCCCAAAGACGAATTGAAGTAACCAAGCAGCTTCACTCACCGGCCACACTGCAGCAGGATTCCAGCATAAGCCAAAAACTGGGATTGTCCTTGTTGATTAGGTCTCGGCATATGACACAGACTGGAGACAGGACTTCCTCATCGACGTGTCAAGATCATTCACTGCTGGCAAACGATTAATCTCTTGGTGGCAATGATCATGGACCACCATTTGAATGTATACATTAATGGCCCAAGAACTCTTAACTCAAGCATCCCTCAGGGTTTTATTGTTCTGTAGGCTTATTAAGTGAAAAGAGTGTGTAATTGATATAGAATAAGGCCATGTACACATGATCATTTTATCGCACATTAACAGTCATTACCGCGCGATAAGCGCAAGAGCGTACACACTTGGGCTGTTGCGCATCAACAGCCCTATTGTAGCGCAATAGAAAAACCACCTCGACGAGGGTAGTAGCAGTGGAACAACTGTTGCACATTTCGACTCGTGTGTACACTTACCGTGCAATGATTGGCCTCCAGAAGTGTCCCAGCATTCCAAAGTCGTCCTCTCTGGTCTCCCCCCCAACCGCTCTCTGTGGCCGTGACTAAACAGTCCCCGCCCTGTTTCGATTCCCGGGATTTTTTAATTTCTCCTCTGTTGTCACTTCCTGTTCTCTTCCTCGTGGAGTGGAGTGCAGCTCTGATCTTCACTAGCAATGGCGACACAACGTGGAAGACGCGCACCCATTTGGAGCATGGCAGAGGTGCTGGACCTGATCAGCATCTGGGGAGAGTCTGCTGTGCAGGCACAGCTACGCGGCAGCAGGCAAAATTATGACACATATGGCATAATTTCTCGGGCCATGTCAGAGAGAGGTTATGATAGAGACACTGTGCAGTGCAGATCGAAGGTGAAGGAGCTAAGAATAAGCTATCACCGCGCGAAGGAGGCAGACCGCCATTCGGGATCAGCGCCTGCTACATGCAGGTGTTACAAGAAGATCAAAGCCATCCTCAGTGGGAACCCCACAACCACTGCAAAGAGTCCTGTGGACACATCAGCGCCCCCTCATCCAGTGAATTCCAGACCCGAGCAGGATGAGGACATGATCGATGAGGAGGAGGAGATGGAGGATGACCTGGAGGAGAGTGCAACAGTGTGTAGCCAGGAGCTCTTCTGCACCCCCGCTGAGACGTCCACCCAAGACATGAATTGCAGCATGTCCTCTGAGGCAGCAGAGGGGGGTTCGGGTAAGTTTCTCTTTCGTGCAGCTATGGTTCCTGCTAAAATATCATTGTCCGGGGTGGGGGTGCTTGCTGTCTCAGTCCCCACTGTGCACGCTCTTTACTCTGCATTCATTAGAAGTGCATCAACACAAGCAGTGATTGTCCAAAAATCATCTTCATTTAGATCAGTAAAGGTTTCCTCGATGTACCTCCAGAGCCTACTACTCAGGTTAGATGGGAGAACGTATGTGTCTACGCTCCTGTATAAGGATACTCTGCCTCGCCAGCTGCAAAGCACAGCACCGGGAACCATGGCAGCATACAATCTGGCAGCATACGGTCTTGGCTTGCATCCAGGGGCATGTAGGATATGTATTCTAGCTGGCAGGGGCACTCTGAGGAGAGAGATATCGGGTTCCATCTGTGTGCCCTGTGCAAAATGTTAGCCCACAGTAATGTTATTATTAGGACGTACCTTGTCTGCTTCAGTTAACCATAGGATGTTGACCGCCCTGTACCTTCCAGTGGAATGTGCTACGGGAAGGTTACATTCGTTATCTATGCTCTGGGTTAACAATAGCTTTATTATTCTTTTTTTTAATAGATTCGACCTTCACAAGGCCGGTGTCTACCCCAGCTGACCGCATGAGAAATATTCACCGGCATGCTTGAAGAAACAGGGAGGATTTGTTTCAAAAGCTGATTAAAGCAACAGAGGCATCCGCAAGGGAGAATCGAGCCTGGAGAGAGGAATCCCAACAGAGGAGGCAGAAACACAGGGACGAACTGATAAGCGTCATGAAGGAGCAAACAGAACTGCTCAAGAGCATGATTGCTTTGCAGACCCAGGCGATTAATGTACGGGCTCCACTCCAGACAGTTCAGCCGTGTCTGCCTCCCACACCCCGTAGTCCTTCAAAGCATTTCTTTGAAGGCCACCCACCCCCCTGGTATACTGCAACATCCAGTCCCTCACAGAGCTACTTTTTAGAGACCCGCAGCTACACCCACCTGTAACACCTCCCACCAACCCCCCTCCCCTTTCATCTCTTAATAAAAACAGTAACAAAAATTTTGAAGAGTAGCTTTATTTGTACACAGTGCAAATCTCATAAGGTGCACTTGATGAATCCTTGAAGTGAACTATGGGAGGACATCATTGAAATGCTCCCTGAGTGCCTCCCTTATGCGAGCAGCTCCCCGTTGGGCTCCCCTAATACTCCTAGTGGCTGGCTGTTCGTATGCTGTCTCGAGGCGCTCTGCCTCCATAGCCCACCCCGGGGAAAACTTTTCTCCCCTACTTTCTCAAATGTTATGAAGGACACAGCACACCGCAATTACAGCAGGGATGTTGTCCTCATCCAAGTCCAGCTTCCCATACAAACAGCGCCAGCGCCCTTTTAAACGGCTGAAGGCACATTCTACAGTCATTCGGCAGCGGCTCAATCTGTAATTGAACCACTCCTTGCTGTGATCTAGGTTCCCGGTGTACGGCTTCATGAGCCATGGCATCAGTGGGTATGCTGGGTCTCCAAGGATGACTGTGGGCATCTCCACATCTCCCACAGTAATTTTTTGATCGGGGAAGAAGGTACCCCCTTGCAGCTTCCGGTACAGACCAGTGTTCCTGAAATTGCGGGCATCATGCACCTTTCCCGACCACCCAGCATTGATGTCCGTAAAACGCCTCTTGTGATCCACAAGTGCTTGCAGCACCATGGAGAAGTAGCCCTTCCTGTTGATGTACTTGGTCGCGAGATGGTCTGGAGCCAAAATCGGGATATGTGTGCCTTCTATTGCTCCCCCGCAGTTAGGGAATCCCATGGCAGCAAAGCCATCCACAATTTCACGAACATTGCCCAACGTCACCGTCCTCCATAGCAGAACACGATTGATGGCTCGGCACACTTGTGAGAGGACTAATCCAACGGTGGACCTCCCGACTCCAAACTGGTTTGCAACCAACCGGTAGCAGTCAGGAGCCGCCATCTTCCAGACAGCTATCGCAACACGTTTCTCCACGGTTAGGGCGGACCTCATGTTGGTATCTTTACGTTGCAGGGCAGGGGCCAACTCTGAGCACAGTTTCAGAAAGGTTGCTTTCCGCATTCGAAAGTTCTGTACCCACTGCTCGTCATCCCACAGCTGCATAACAATGCGATCCCACCACTTGGTGCTCGTCTCTCGCGACCAGAAACAGCGTTGCACCGTGTGCAGATGATCTGTGAAGGAGCTGAGCAATGCATTGCTGTTGCTCTGCAGGGCATCGATCAGCCCCTGCTCCTCAGCGTCCTCGTCTGATTCAGAGCTCATTGCATACTGAGCAACCAGCCGAGATGTATTTAGAATGCTGAAGGCGACAGTGGAGATTAGAGCAGGATCCATGCTGTCGCAATTGTGATTGCTCGCAAGTAGTGCGGCACTGAACTGTTGAAAATAGGCGCGAGTTGCTATTAGCAACGAGGAAGACGCAAGGGGAACACAGTGCACCACGGGAAACTGAGAGTTTACCCATGGCGCTTTGCGTTCCTTTCCTTCATCCCAGGATTCCAAGCGCCGATTGAGGGAAAATTGAACTATGGGATAGGTGCCCAGAATTCATTGTGCTACACTGCGACATTGCAAAGAGCTGTGTTGTGTTGCAAGGAGCGACGTGTGTACGCGCTCTCCCGCAATAAAGGTCACGTGTTTTTTATAGCACGTGCCATGTTGCACTTTAATCTGATCGTGTGTACATAGCGTGAGAAGACCTTGAAGGTAGAAATCATGTCTAATGAACATGCATATTGCTTGCTTAACAACAGGCTTTAGGCATTAGAGCTGAAAAATAATTTAAGTAGCTTTACAACAAACACAGTCCCTGAATGTTAATGACACCTGGGGATAGCTATCTGGAGTTAAGAATTGCAATAAAATTATTAGTTAACACGGCAATATTTGACCTCCACTTTAAAGAGGTCCAGCACTCCATGTTAATATACTGGTAAGATGCTAATGTTTAAGTGAGACTGGAATTTTCAAAGGAATCCACAGGACTGTCTACACTGCAAAAAAAAAAATTAAAAAAAGAAGTGTATTCTTCACTTGGGTTAGTTAACGCTGGTTAAGACAACAATGAAGAGTTTTTTAGTCTAAGTTAATGCAAGTTTAACCCCAGTGCCCTATGAGTATGTCTACCCCTCAGCTGAGAGCATACCTCGCAGCCTGCGTAAACAGATAGCACACTAGCGTCGCTCAAGCCAGCACACCACAAACAGCTGCGTGGAGGTTGCAACGTGGGCTGAGGTATGGTATAGCCATAAAAGTGCAAGCCCACGCAGCCTCCTGGATCTGAGCTCAGCCTGGGACACACTGCTGTTTCCAGCACACTAGTTTTCGAGGAGCTAGTGCAGGTCTGTCTACCAGAGGTGGAAGGCACACTCCCAGCTGCAATGGAAAGGGAGCTGAGGTTAAACATGATTAGCTGCTGCTAAACAGAGTTAAAAATCCCATTGCCACTTATCACTACCACTTTAATCTGAGTTTGCTAACATAGATCAGCTAACCCAAGTTAATAAACTTTTTGTAGTGTAAATGTATCCTAAAAGGAACTAAGTGTCCAGAACCTATTGAAATTGAATGGGATATGCACATCTAACTATTTTTAAGGCTGCCATGAAAATTCCAGCCTAAAACCAGCAAAGGGACGTGAAAAAGGGTAGGTGTTCCCTATCTGTTTCCTGCTATTAACCCAAATGCCACTTTTCCAGAATATTAAGTTGGCAAGAAAAGCAAATCTCCATCCCCATTAGATCTGGATTTGGACTCACTTCTAGTCATTACTTTCTGAAAAAATTCCCTTCATTTTTTAAGTCTAAACATTTTAAGTCTATCCTCTATACATTTAAAGGCAAAGCAAGCCATAAAAAAGGGTGATTTGTTTTTTCAGTGTTTTATTTTTACAGTGTTTTCCTGGCACTTTTCTGCCTTGCTCATCTGTTTGCCTTTCGGTGTTAGATTCAACTGGGTTTTGTTTCTTAGTACACATTCCACGCCCACGCTGTCACATCTCTCCATCATTCTGAATGTCAAAGAATGTCACTATTAAGTGGCTTTCCAGTTGCAAATTTCTATAAAAGAATCGGATGTACCACAGCCAGAGTTCCTCTGAATCATTGAAATTGCACCTGCTTATGCTAGTAGTGGTGAAATTGGTCCATAGACCCTAGAAATAGAGAAAAGTCTCTTATGTGATCTTAGTCCTGGACCTAACAATGTAGCTGTAGGGCATTTCCCCCTTTTGTACATTTGCTAGGTTTTTATCCGGTCTCATTTTAAATGAGACAAACAATAGGGCTTCAATTTCTCCTACTAGCTCCCACCATCAGGAAGTTTCTCCTTAAACTGGAGCCTAAATTGAATCCCATTATTCCCGTTGTGATAAGAAATCTTCTCAGTCCTTGGTATCTACATCCTTCAGATAGTGTAGAATGACCCAGTTTAGTCAGATATATTAAATCCTTTTATTTTTCTCTATAAAGCAGTTCCTCCAACAGTACCCAACATTTTGAGATTTTTGTTCTTAACTCCTTCTAATAGCTTTCTGCTAATGAGAAGCCCAAATGCTTTCTAGTGATGATTATGCCAGAGTTATTGAGGGTGAGAGATATTAGCTCCCTATTCATTGTCAGAGTATACTGTCCAGAATAGCACTGGTCTTTTTTGCTGCTGTACCCCACTGGAAATTCATGCCTCATATGCTGTCAATTATTACCCCTAAATATTCCTACCTCCAAAAGAATTTGTTGATGGAATTATTTTCCCCTACGTATACTAATCTGCATTTTCCCAAATTGAATATTATGTTATTTTCTGCCCATATTTATAATCTATGCACATCTTTTGTATTATTTCTTGGTCTCTAAGCCTCTAAAAGTGATCTAAAATATTGTTTCTTTCCACAAAATCACTACCTTTGAAATCTGATATTCAAGGCCTTTCAGGGCTAGAAGCAAGTGTTGCAAGTCCTATTCAAAATACAAAGTTCCCATTTCTGGTGTCAAGAAGCAGGATCTCAATGAAGCAGAAAAAGAAGCTGTGCTAAAACGGAAACCAGTTTTATGCAGATATCCCTCCTTAACAATAGCAATAACATTATAGAGAATTATTGGCACAGTACATTTTTTTCTTGGTATATCTCTTTTGCTTCAAATTTGCTCAAGTATGGAATTTCCTCTTTCACACTCAAAATTGGATGCTGCAATAAGACTAGAAGAATGAACTAGGTATGAATTTGCTAACAATCTTAATTATTTGCAAATTAAACACACAACTCTGATTTTTGCATGCCATGTCATTGAATTCAAACTATGCCCAGGGGTTATAAATTGTAATTGTTGTAAAACTACTCAAAAATATGAAATATATGGGTCCATATTATACCATCAGCTTTCACGCAAAACTCCCCACTTCCACATCAGCAGTGAACTCTGTTAAAAAAACTGATGTCCGAACATGGCCTTGTCATTGGCTAATTACAGGTTGTATAATTTAACCATAACAGTCAAGATAGTTCTGCATCATGATATACAGGATTAGAGCGGGTAGATATTTTTTAACAAAACTGTTGTCCATCAGAAGTGCTGATTTTTCAAATCTGAAATGCTTCACTGAAATGTCGCTGTTCCAACAAACTCCCACTGAAACACAGGCAGTGTTCTGACTGAACCAGCTTGGTTTTCTGTCAGCTTATCTCACAGGCTGCTGCAGGCCTGAGCTTCAAAGGGTCTCAGCTTTGGTGAAGCCCTGCCGAAGGGACTACAACCTTCTAGTTCCTGTAGAAGTTAAGGAGGTTAAAAGTATGTTAAAAGAAGGTTTGAGAAGGGTTTTTGTATAATAAAAGGTAATCTGAATGTTTAACAAAGAAAACAGAGTGCTACCATATGTTAAGTTTTACTGTGACCACTCACCTTAACTTGAATAGGATTAGACAAACTTATGTACAATTCAAGATGGAAACTACCATGAATCCAAGATGGAAACTGTGATTGACAACGAGTGTTCTGGTATGGTTATGTAATGCACAAGTTAATATTATATGCTTTGTTGTTACAATCCATCTTGATTCTTTACTGTCTCTGGGCAGAACTGTGATGCCGCCCCCAGAACTGGAACAAATGTAACATCTAAAAGTTTATAAAAGGTTAAGTGAAAGGGTGGGAAGAGAGACTACTCCTAGACTCACAGTCCCCTGCTGCAGTAGAGAATAAAACGCTGGATGTTCGAGAACAGATTCTGAGTCTTGGGTGGTGATTTGGATCGCCTTTTACATTCCCAAACTTTACCTAGGTGATCTTGGTGTTATTTGCTGGGGGGGGGGGCAGTTGCCCCTCCCAGACCCTGGTTTGTCTTCCCTCTCGCCCAACTTTTCATAGCACCTTGCCAGCAGCACTGCTGGCTCTCTCTTGGGTCTGAGGATGCCCCTGTGGGGCAAGCCAGGGCTCCTAATCTCTGTTGTCCATGCCACCACCTTTCTCTCCACCAGCAGGACAAGAAGCAGCAGCGGCCGTAGCCTTGGCCACATCTGAGCACAGAGCAAGCAAGGCCCCAATCCTGGCTGCACCAGCCATCAGTTAGACATACCCCCACATCACACCACATGCATCCCCTTTTCCTCTGGACGGGACTGGCACTTTTCCTCACCCACCTCTGGGATGGGACCAATCACTAACCCCTTTCCTCCAACCCATGAACAGCTTCAGTTTCATCAAGGAAGAAGAGGTGGAGCTGCAATGAACATGGGCATGCCTTCTTTTGCAGTCCCTGGAAAACTATTTTAGCACCTTCCTAGACCCCACCCCCAATATTCAATGACCCTGCACACTTGCATGACAACAGCTCCCACAGTGGATTTCCCAGCTCCCAAATCATCTCCCACCAACTTGTAGCAATCTAGCATTTCCAGTTTCCACAGTGCAATTGCTATTCACTTCAGCTCTGAGACCACAATGGCATTAGGGGCCGAAGCCTACCCCTATAACTTGCTGTGGTTTTGTTATTTAGTAAAATTCTATTATTCGGGAAATAGTTCATGTATATGAGGTCCACAACATATGCTGGAGAATCCCTGGCTTGCTTGATTCTGTACAGTGTGACAACTTATAGGATCAGTGGTAGAAACGGTAATATTCATAAATGTATAGCAACCACCACAAAATTGATTGGTGCATTCACAGTATTATCTTCACAGATATACACCAAGTAGCGCACAAATCCGAACAGGCCTCCAAAAAGCAGGGTCAGGTAGAGCACAGGACACCATTATCAGTGAGACACAGTGAAGTGCTTTATCAAAGCCTCCTTGAGCCATACAGCACCACATTAAGTTCTCCTAATAGCCCACATGTCTGGCTGTCCAAAATCAGTTACATCCCCTCTATTGCCATCCTGGCAGCAACTCTTCTCCCTTTGCTTCACAGATACTATGCAGGAGACAGCAGGAAGCTATAACCACTTGTGAGTAAACTACCCCTTTATTCCACCAAAACCACATTCATCTGTCATTCTGCACCTGCTGAGCCAATAGCTGAATCTTTCCTTGGTCTTGACAAGGTGATCATGAGCTGGGGAGCTGGCATTTCAATACTGTCAATAGTAATCCACTGATGAAGGAAAAAGAAAAAAAGTCCCTGCTTGTAGCTTTCTGAACAGTCCTGTGTTCTGAAAGATGCAAGCATTATGCACCTTTCCTGACCAGCCAACTTTGATGTCAGTGAAGCATCCTCAGTGATCTACCAATACTTGCCTAATCATAGAAAAGTAACGTTTTCTGTTGATGTACTGTGTGTCAAGGAGGTCTGGTGCCAAATTAGGGAAATGAGTACTGCAGAGGGAATGCCACTGCTGCAAATCCATTCACTACGTCTTGCACATTGCCTAGAGTCATAGCCTTGCATAGCGGAAGACAATCAATGATACTTCATTCTTGCATGATAAGAAGCTCCCGCAGTGGATTTCCTAACTCCAAAATGATTTCCCACCACATGATAGCAATCCAGGATTGCAAGTTTCCACAGTGCAATTCCCATTCACTTCTCCTCTCATTGCAGCTCATGTTTTCAAGTCCCTGCACTGGAGGGATGGGATGAGCTCAGCATCTATTCTGTTAATGTCACCAACAACCTTGAACTGGTTCTCACTACGTCACACAGCAGTCTGTCCTCCAAAAAATCATCATATTCTCCACTGATTCAGTTCTTCTTTCAACTCTGCTAATACTGGAGAATTGGGTGTCCTGTGTTCATTGTACTCATGACAGTAGTGCAGAGCCATGCAAGCTCCATGTTTCTGTCAGAGATGGTGACAGCAGGAAAGACCACACAGGTTCATAGGATTTGGGCAGGGGGGAAAGGCATGAAAAATGTTGGGCTTTATATGACATTATGGCAGGGGTTGGGACAACCTTTGCTGGCCCCCATGCCAGCCCCGCCCACCACACCCTTGGTAGGGCCAAGGACTCCTTCTCCCTGCTGGCCCCGCCCCCAGCAGGGCTCCTGTCCACTGCTGGCCGCACTCCCCAGCAGAGGGAGGTGGGGGCCAGTAAGGGAAAGGAGCAGCACACCATGGCTTCTTTTCCCTGCAGGCCCCGCTCCCCAGCGGGGAGACAGGGCCAGAAGGAGACAGGAGCCCCGCATGCTATGGCTTCTTTTCCCTGCAGGCACCACTCCCCAGAGGCGAAGCGCAGCCAGCAGGGACCTGGAGCTGCAGCACACAACTCTTGTGGCGCTGGGGGGGCGGGGCCAGCGGGGTAGCCTGAGCGGCACCGCATGCCACTCAAGATTGGCCCACGTGTCAAGTTCAGCACCCATGCCAGTGGCTGCTGACCTCTGCATTATGGCATGGAGATAGTTGTATGCTGAGAAGCTGACCGCTTGCTCTCAGTCACACCTGTGAGACTCATTTCCACCCCACCATGCATTGCCAAAACGTCACAAAAAGACAGTGCATGGGACAGTGGTGAATTGCACACCCACCAATTGTGCACAGCATTGTGCATCAACATGAGCACTCCTTGTTTGTATGCACAGCACCTGTTCTGCAAGCCAAGTAAACACCTGCATTAGTGATATACTAACTGTGATTGCTGAATGCTGATGTACCTTGGATCAGCAAAGTTTGTAGCGTAAACAAGATCTAAATTAGAAATGGTGGTACAGACTGTACCCATAGTTGTAGCATCTGCTACACTGCTCAGAACCCACCCAGGGCTGATGGAACAGCCACATCCTTTCGTTGGGTTCTGCTTCCACACAGCAGAAGTTTTATCAATCTTTGCTAGAAGTAGCAGTGTAGAAAGTGACAGGAGAACTCAGGATGAAGGCATTCCAGGGTTGATTGAGCAGTCCATTGTGCAGATTAGCTCTGCATCTCAAGTCTTTGCTGAAGCTATTGCAGAAGAGCAGAATGATTTCTTCGTCTCTGATTGGTTTTGCTTAGGATAAGGCATATTTCCCCAAATACCCACAGAACAGATTCAGACCCTGACTTCCACTGCAGGTTTGTGCCTGATGTTTCATCTGTGAATAGTGATAACCACCATTATATTCAAGGACGCAGTTTGTCACAAGAGAGGGTGTTCACATTTGACAAAAGGGAAAATTCACATAAAAAGCTTTTTCCAGCATTTTAAACCAGCTGCACCCTACACTTACATTTTCTGCACTAATAAATCTTTTCTTGCTGCCTCCAACGTTTGGATGTTCCAACAAAAGAGCTTTCAGACATGGGAGAAGCAATCAGAGCCTCAGAAATATAGCAAAATGAGTGCACGTGAAGCAAATGCATAATTGGTGCTAGGTAGGACACCTATTTTTGATAATGCTGGAGGACAGTTTGTAGATTCAGCATAAATTGGCACAGCCCAGAAATGACAAGCTCCTTATCTTCTCCATAGCTGAGGCAAAGTAAATGACTCTTTGCATTTCTTATGAAAGCACTTTATCTTTTTTACAACCATGCATGAACAGCTACAAAACAAATATTTTTTCTTCTTATTCTAGTATTTCTCCATACTGTATTTCTTTATTTCTCTGATTGAGCTCATTTCATGCTCTCTGGGTTTTACTGGCAGGTGGCTTGCAAACCTGCTTTCACCTTGCCTGACACAAAATAATTAAGAGAACACTGCTGAATGTTTACAGCTGTGTGTTTTATGCTGTCTTAAATGTGGAACCAATCACTCAATGGAGGTGATTTCCTCTACAATTGGGCAAGGAAAAATTATGCTCAGGAGCACATAGGATAGAAAGACTGAAGGGTTGAATGACAAGAGAAAAGTTTGGATCAAACCCATAACAAGAAACATCAGTGGAAATGAGCAAATTAAACTGAGTTGGACACTTTAAAGGGAAATATTGAAAGTTTCCATTAGGTCCAACATGTCTGTCAGTTTAGGAGAACTAACTAAATAAAGGAGATAATGAAAAAAGGAGAGGATATTGTCTTATTGAAGTAGAGGTTAATAATAGACATTAACATCTTACCTATCTGTGTGAAGGAAAAAAGGGGTGAAAAGGAAGAAAAGAAAGGAAAAAATAGTGAGAGAAAGACAGGGAAGGAAGTGAGAGAGGGAAAAAAGACAGAGCAAAAGGGAGCCCTGTATATAAGGAATTCCGTAGGCTGCTAAATCAAATGCTCAGTACCTCAGATAACCTAAGGGCACTCTACAAAGAGCTGTCATTTCTCTGTCATTAGCTACACTCAGCAACATGTCAGTAATAATGCACTATCTTTTGGTCTCAGAGAGGTTTCACCCTAGTAACTGAAAGCAAAATTTGGCTCATTGCTTGGGGAGAAAAAAAGATTTGAGGTCTACAAATGATGAACTTTTGTAGGAACCATAAAATATATTAGCTGTCCAAACATAACATTTTAGAGCACCATTCTATCCACACTCCAAGAGGAGAGTACATACTGCACCTGGTGTAACTGTATTCTAACATTTGCTGAAAGATGGATGTCAAAGTGAATTAAAACAGTGGAAAACACAATTCTTGCAGCAATCTAAAAGTCAACATACAGGACATCTGCACGGCGAAATGCAGACCTGTCAGCATTTTGACATTGAAAATCCAGGGCCATTTTACTTCATTTTGAACCTATTGAAGATTAAAGGTTTCAGCTGATTTTCATAAGGTAACTGATAAGTGACTAATCTACTAAAAATAGGTAATTTCATAAATTATCTGAATGTGATATTACTGCTTATTCACACACAAAAAATCTATCTGTTTATGATTTCTTCATGTCTTACCAGAATTTATGTAGAAGACAGACAGAATTCTGGATCAATACTTTTTTTAAAAACTATATACAGGAATATCTGGCTTATACCATATCTCATTCACACCATCTCATGGTCAGGCCTTCAATAATTTATCAGGTGTTATCAACAGTCCTCACTGGTAAGCAGCTGAAATCCAACAAATTAACTCCTGGTTCTTTTCTTTGGAAGATGCTGAAGTAAAGTATTAGAGAGAATATTAGCGAGATAAATATGGACTTCAATAATAAAGAAAATAAAACCTTGGAAACTTACAGTCTGGCTCTAAACTTACGCTGGTGTAAATCAACACCCACTTCTATTAAGTCAATTGCGATACACAGATGTAAAACTGGTCTGAGTGAGAAAAGAATCAACCCTTTGCAAGGCAGATGGAAGGGGTTATTAAACTGAGCAGCTCTCGTCTCAATTGCCCTACATCTTGCGCAATCATCTATGCATCTACAATCAGGGTGTAAAGCTTTGCCATTCTGAGCGGGTAGTGTTCTACACCCTCTTTTGCTCAGGTGTAAGTAACTGCACAAAGTATTTGGCAAAGGTAAATCAGGCCTGCTCTTTTTATCCCTTCAGTTTGAACAATGCATTGATTGCATGGCAAGAGATCTATGATGCAAACAATTTTTAATTAGGTCTTCATCATCAGAAACATGGCCAGTGGTGTTGTTGATAAGGAGCTGTATGATGTTTTCGAGACACCTATAAATTATCTTCCCTTTCCCAACAGTAATTTTAAAAACAGAAATGTCTTTAACAACAGGATCACGTGGAATTACAGTGCATTCAATATGTATTCATTAAATTATTAAAATTTAATAATAAATTAAAGAAAGACCACTTTGTTAGCAAGAGCCATCACAAGTATTAAATTATCAATAAACTAAGCTGGATTGGGGGAATTTTCCATTTCAGAGGTGAAAGAAAAAAGTTTGCGGATCTCCAAATTACATATTTTCAGAGTGATTGCACTAAATTCTGTATTTTTTCTAAAACCTTCTCCATTCTGATCTTTTAATGTATGTTCTGTTATATTGTAACCATCTCAGTCTCTAAAGTCCAGAATAAATCACTCTTCAGATATATTGACTGACTACCCCATACTCTCAGTGTTGACATTATATATATCAGAGAGTGACAGGGTTCCCCTACACTAGGGTGCTATTTACAGGCACTTAGCCAAAAAGGAAGGGGGCAAATTAGAAGGGACTATTGCCATCAGAACACAACAGAACAGAAAAATCACATAAAATAATAATAACAAAGGAAAGCTCTGGCACACATGCCAGGAGCTAAAAACACTTACAACTGGAAGAGAGTGAGATGCAGCAACCAGCAGCTGGTTGCAAAATGGCTGTTCATAGGGCTGCAGCTGCTTCTCTCTCTCACTTTTAAAGGGTCAGTCCCAGAAATGCCTTTTTGGGGGGAGGGGAAATTCCTTCTGAGAAAACTTTGCAGTAAGGCGTATTAGTAGAAGCTAGGCAGGAAGTTATTGTTGCAAACCACATGCAAATCTCAGCCAGTGTTTTTAATAATAAAATAATAATAATAATTAATTAATATTTACCTGACTCTCATTAAATAATATATATATATATAAGAATTTCTGATTTATGCCATTGTATCTGGGTTGCTAATCTTCTAATAATTTGTTTTAATAAAAAAAATTACAATGAAATATTGACTTTGTTAAATTAAAATGATAGAAGCATTAATTTTAAAGTTGCTATCTGAGTTAACCCACTATATTATTTGTAATTTATTATAATAGTCAGTATTTTGAGTAACTTATTTTTCTTTCCAGAAGGCATACGCTGTATGAACATGAGAGATCATCTGCATATAATTAATTGCTTGCTTGATTGATTAAATTCAAAGAGGAAAAAAAGAGAAAAATTGTTCTTCATAATTGATACTCTGCTTTGGCTGTGCCCTACGCAAAGGCTAAGTTCTCCATGCTCAGTAATAAAGATAAGTGAAGATGAGCACCTGGTTAAAATTCATCAGTCTACTTAAGCCAACAGCAAGATCTCTGTAATATTTTCATCTCAGATCTTTTACGTTCAGGAAGAGAAATGAACCCAGCCAAGTCTTCTCAAAGATCTCAAGTGATGTAGTAACAAACTGTTTAAAAAGGGGGGGAATCAATTTTGGTATTAAAGCAATAACATACTCTGAAGGCACCCATTAAAATCAAATTGATTTTTGTCTCACCACACTTCCCCGCTGTGCCATTGTTACAATATTACTCACGCACTGTTCTGTGGTATAAAATAGCTAAGGAAGCCAGAATTAGTTTTTATGTTGAAAACTACAGGTACTTTCCCTCCCATAAACACATAATACAAGTGATATTGGTGTGGTGAATTCTAGCCAAGAGAAATAGCACTATTTATAGACTTATGCTTATTCCCACACCATGCAATAAACAAGTGCTCCTAACAGACACAACCCCTCCCTCCCGCTTTATACCACTACAAACATAAAAGGGGATGGAGGAGGACCAATGGGATTGAATGTAATGTTCACAGTCAAGAGGGCTTTAACCATTATAGAATCAAAATGCACTTCATAATTCATTAAAGGTCACCCTGTTTTCCCCATTCTTGGCCCAGCTCAAGTTATAATGGTTTTTGTATTCAGATGATATCCTGAATTACCTTCACATATTTCAGGGAGGGATTGCAGAAATTCCCTCAAAGAGATTATTTCTCTTCTCTTTCAATTTTTTGTTTTCACATTTGTTCCATCTCCACAATTCCCTAGCTAGACAAAGTGGGGGAGGTAACATCTTGTATTGATTCAATTTCTATTAGTGAGAGAGACAAGCTTTTGAGCTTTGACAGACTTCTTCAGGTCTGGGTTGCCCAGACCTGATGTAGAGCTCCACATAAGCTCAAAAGCTTGTTCCTCTCTCACCAGCAGAAGTTGGACCAATACAAGATATTACTTCACCCACCTTGTCTCTCTCATATCCTGGGAACAACACAGATACAACAACATTGCATACAAGTCCTTAGATAGGCATTTTCTAAAGCCTTGCCAATTACTACAAGCAGTTCCAGTTGAGGGTCACAGTAGCTTCAGACAGCATCTCCAATTGCCTCCTCTGGGGTCAGTGCCTCAGTGTGAGGTCAGCACCACAATGAGTACAAACAAGCCCCAGGATACGAAGCAGAGGTGTTGTGTTTCATCCAACCACTATGTTCTAGAGTCATCATATCCTACTTGGTTTATTTTTTAAATTAAAATCTACTTCTTTGTTTAACTATGGGTTTCATTTTTTTGTTTTCTAGAAGAAAAGAACTGCTTTGTCTGACATTTTTTCACACCCAAATGATACATATACTTTAACGTACTGTATTTTAGTGTCCTTTGCTATTAAAATGTTCTAAAATTAACTTACTGTATTTACCATCTCTGTCCGCCTAGTTTCCCAATTTAGCTTCAATTTGTTTTTCTCCATAAATTTCCTATAAGACTTATTAATTACCTCTTTCCCCTTCCTCACTGTTTTCTTCCTCTTTTTTCCCAAATTTTTAATTTATCTTTTTTCCTCCTGCTTTTCCCTATCTCATTCTATTCTTTCCTTATCACACTCAGTATCGACTTTCCTCTATCCCTCTCTTCTCTTCCATTTTCCATATCATGTTGTCTCTTGCCCTCCCCATGTTTCCACAATCACATACGCTCCTCTTTTTTTCTTTCCCTCTCTCTTCCTCTCCCTCCGCCCTTCTCCTTGGCAGGGTTTCGCCTCTCTTTTCATACATGGAGTGGGACGCAAAGAGAGCTAAGGGATTAGTATAAGCGCAAACCTTATCTGAGAGAAAGATGTTTCCATTTGGTCTCTTCTTCCATACAGGACAGGAGTTTTTGCCCAATCCTGCCCTATGCACCCAGGAAAAGCTATTCCTCCCCGCCCCCATCCCCATCCCTCTGCTCATGGATGAGAGATGCCCAGTACTTCAATCTAGTGGCTGGGACACCAAGCAAGTTGCAATTGTTGTTAGTCCCTCCAAATGTCTGTCCCTATCCCACAAAAAGACAGGATAGATGAGGCAATATCTTTTATTATACCAACTTCTGCTAATGGAAAGGACAAACTTCATTTTCACAGAGATCTTCTTCAGCTCTGGGAAAAGTAACCACATCTATCCCCCACGCTCAGTTCAAACTTTATGGCCTTACTTTTAAGGCTGAAGGGTTTCCTAAATACCATACTGCATTGATGACAAACATTGGCCGACGGCTCAGGACTTTGCCTTTGTGCTTGCTTGTTGTTTCATCTGTATTTCATATTAGTTGTAGTTTTACGTTATGTTCTTAAATCAATGATGTGATTTACTGTTAAAATATTGTGTGTTATAGATGGGAAAAGTGATCGTCCTATATTCCACAAGAACAGCTAGCTCCAATCTTTGCCTTTTTAAAAATGTATTTATGGTGAATCTGCTTTTCTGAGTTATGCAAGGGCAAGAAAGATGATAAAAATGGTCTTGTATTATATATAGGCCTGGTCTTAAGAAATTATTTGTGGTGTTTGTTCTACCACAGATGTCCTGTATGACCCTAGACAAGTACATCAGCTGTGCTTCCATTTCCTTGTCTGTAAACAGGGGATTCTGAATGGATATGAAAGATGTCGCAGGCATTCTTCAACCTCCCTGAAAGCTGCAACCTGTATGCTTGAGCAGAGGGTAGAGCATTTGAAAGGGGACATACAACACATGTGCAAAACCACAAAACATTTACTCCTGGCATATAGTTCTATGGGCTCTAGGATATGAAACCCTTTCTCACACGGATGAGCACTAGCTCAAACAAGCTATTCATGTAAGTACTCACATGGGCTGCATCTACACTGGCAAATTAAGTCGACTTAAGCTTGGCTTAAGTCAACTTAATGTGCCCTGCATCTACACTACAGTTTCCTTAAGTCGACTTAAGCAGCTTGCTTAAGTCGACTTAATGAAAATTAAGTCGACTTTATTAAACCTGCTTTTTTACTTGACCTAAGGCTTAATTCGACTTTCTAAAGTCGAATTAAGCCAGTGTAGCCCTGGTGTAGCCCTAAGTTGACTTAGGGCTACCCCAGGACTACACCAATTGCCCTCCCTGCTGGGGGGGGACACAGGGGGAGCCTGGCATGCCCCCCAAAGGGCAGGGTATGTGGGGCACGGTGTGACACTGTCTGGATTTAGGGAAGCATTTATGATATTATTTTCTATG
>ML685791.1:12708458-12734265 GCA_007922175.1 Pelusios castaneus
TGTGTACATAGCCTGAGTTAAAAAAATCACTCATCTTTTTTAGTCTAATCAATCACCCACAGAAGTCAGTGGAAAGTCTTCCATGGGCTTTGGATCAGGCCCTGAATGACACTCCCTTCTTTTAATGACTTTAAAAATTGTGGATCTGAAACAGAAAATGAGGTGAGTAAAGGAACTGGAGACATTTCCAATGCAATGTAATGTAAGACAGCCTTAGCATTTTGGGGCAGGCATCTAGAATTATTTTTCCTCTTTTTTTGCTCAAATATAAACCAATTCTGGCCAGACAAGACCAGCCTAAAGTTTCTGATTAGGCCTTAATGGGTGGACTCTTTGGGATACACTCCTACCCTAACTGACTCATTTTCCCTCAGAAGTGGATCTGCATGAAGAAGATATTTACGTTCCCCTCCCTGCCTCATGCTATATATGTGGATCCCAGCAGCTTGTTCCTTTCATTTCTAAATGGTTTATAGTGATTACATTTGAAAAGCTATCCTTTTCAGAAAAGGAGCTGCTAGGACTTTAGATGCTAGTGGGAGGGAGTTTTGCTGAGATCAAGCCGAGGAGAACAGATGCAAAAAAGAATGTCAACCTCAGTGAATGGAATTGCAGCTGGGAGCAAAGGTGAGACAAAGTAATTCCATTTGAAATGAGAATGGAATTCATGGACTCTCCTTCCTCTGTGGAAGGAACAGCCAAAGCTGAGGCACACTGAACATTGGTGGCAGGAGAGGCCATGTCTGTCTCTGTCAGAGAGGTAGCCCTGGAACCTATAAGCCTACCAACCACACCACTTCATGGGTGGGAGAGGAGCTGGTGCCCTGCCATTACACAGCTATAAGTATGTCCTCAACCCTTCCCACCCAACTCTCATACTGAGCATGAATCCATGCAGGGTGCAAGGAGGTCATACGGGAAAAGCAATGACTGAGCTGGTTGGCTAGGACACTGGTCCCAGGATCCAAGGGAAGGGAAGGGTAGACAGGAGGGTGGTGATGGAAGAGTACAAGAAAAATAATGAGCTAAACGGAGATGTCCTTAACAACACCTAAAACTTTTTCCATTTGTGCTGTCGGGCTCTGCCGTGCAGGGACTGGGTCTTTTTGTGTGTTCGTATAGCGATTAGGATGTTTCGGGTGCTATCACAATATACATACTAAAACTTGAGAGAATAGTTGGCTTAATCCAGTAAAAATTATCAGTGCCGAATCACTCTGAAAACAATCTAGCCCTCCCATTTGAGGTGGCAATAGTGCAGTGCAACAATGGAATTACCCCTCAGCATAACAGTTACTTTGTTATTGCTTGAAGAGTTACACTAGCACAAATTGACCATCAGAGGAATGTGAAAATATGCACTGATTTCTTATGTGGTCTATCTTCCAGTAGAGAAGAGCAATTCAAGCAAAGCAGCATCACAAAGACCATTCCACAAATCTTCAGAGATTGTACTGATTAGATTTTCAATAAGAGGAACAAATAGGAACTTTCAGTCCAAGTAATTGAAAAGGGAACTGAAAAGCAGCTCCCCAGACTGTGCTCCTATTAGGGAAGGAAATGAAGCAGGAGAATGATGGCATTTACTGTGCTAGCCATTGGCCCTTGTTCAGTCAGAACTTTAAAGTGCACCTGATGTTCCATTATACATCTAACATCTTTCTAAAGACTAACAAAATACCAAATCCTAGGAGATCAAGCATCCCCATTGTGCCTGTAGGAGGACTTTACCCAGTTTGAAAAGCAACTTTCTATGGGCTTCTCTAGACAAGGGATTAGTGCCCAGCAGACTAGTGCACTGTAGATTTACACCCCAGCCCGTGGACTCTGCTGCCATGCACTAAAGTTTTACTAATGCACTTTTGATTGATCCCACTGTGAAATGGGAATAGGTCATTATGCACTAGGGAACTTTTAGTGGATGGCAGCAGGCTCCGCAGGGACAGGTAGTATGTGGCCCATTAATGCAAGGTAGATTTACACCCTGCTTGCTGCTCACTAACTATTCATCTAGACAAGCTCTTAGAGAAACAGGAAGATTTTCTTGTGAAAAAGATTTCTGTGTCTCATCATTAATTAATACATAATAAAAATGTATTATTATTAAAGCCCCAAAAATCTGGCTGGTATTTTACAAAGATCATACAATCTAAGGGTGCATCTACACTTATAAATTAAGTCGGCTGAAGCAGGCTTAAGTCGACTTAATTTAATCCATGTCTACACTGGGCTTTCCTTAATTCGACTTAAGCTGCTCCTTAAATTGAATTAAGGAAAAACTAGTTTGAATTAATAACACCTCGTTATAATTTGAATTAGTGTCTAAGTCAACTTTAATAAGTCGACTTAGCCAGTGTAGATGCGGAGCACCGTATGGCTCCCTTGTCCCTATGGGAGCCCCTGCTCCCTTCTCCCCAGACCCGCAGCTTCCCTGCCAGGGGAGCCGTGGTCCCGGGGAGAAGGGCTCCCCAGTTGGGGCTCCAGCAGGAGGGGATCCCCCACTGGAACCCTGGCTGGAGAGCCAGGGGCGTGGGTGGCTGGTCCCGGCAGAGCCAGCCATGCGCCAGCTGGCTCTGCCAGGACCAAGAAGCCGCTCACGGCGGGCCCAGCCAGGAGGGAGAGTGGGAGACCTACGCTCCAGCTGCTGGCTCCTCAGCAGCTGGAGCATGGGTCTCGGGGAGAAGGGAGCCCCGTGCTCCCTCCTAGTTGGGACCTAGAGGTCCCGGCAAGAAGGGAGCCGGGAGAGCCGCCCGCCCCTCCTCGGCCCAGCAGAGCCAGCCGTGCACCAGCTGGCTCTGCCGGGATGAGCCAGGAGCAGCTTCTCGGTCCCAGCACAGCCAGCTGGCACACGGCTAGCTCTGCTAGGACCAGCCGCCCGCCCCCCCGACTCTCCAGCCAGGGTTCCAGTGGGGGATCCCCTCCCGCTGGAGCCCTGGCTGGGGAGCCCTTCTCCCCAGGACTGCGGCTCCCCTAGCAGGGAAGCCGCAGGTCTGGGGAGAAGGGAGCAGGGGCTCCCCAGGACAAGGGAGCCACAGTGGCTCCCTTCTGCCAGGGAGCCATGTGATGCTTCCTTGCCCCCCCAGGGCTGTCCCTAGTGGGGAGCGGGGCCCAGGGCCAATCGGCCTAGGCGGGCCCCCACCACTCCTCCCATGCTGGTGGGGAGTGTGGGGGGAGGGAGGCCTGCTCCATCACCTAGGGACCCTGGTCACCCCCACCCCTGCCCCCGGGAGCCAGCCCTGGAAGCCGCGGCCACCCGCCAGACAGCGGGGAGCCATGGCCGCGGCCCGGGAATCTGAGGCCATCAGCTGTGTGGCTGGGAACTGTCGCCGCGGCCCCAAAGAGGCAGTGAGCTGAGGCCAAGGCTGTGATCCGGGGCGGCGGCGAGCTGAGGCCCCGGGCAGCAGCGAACCATCCGCAGCTGAGGAGCCGCCACCCCAGCCGCAGCCAGGACCCCAGGTGGTCGCGGCTGGCCCAGAAGCCGGGACCCCGCACATGCCCCACCCCTGGGCCTGCCTGCTCCGCCCTGGGGGCGGGGAGCGGGGCCGGCGTAGGGACCAGGGGAAGTGCTCCTGGCCTGACCTGCTGCCTTCGGCTTCCCGAAGGCAGCGGGAGCAGGGGGAAGTGCGGTGGTGGGGGGGGGACCAAGGCATGGGCCCCACATTGCCCTGCTGGGAGCAGGACAGCACGGGGCCCACGTTACCGCGGGGCCCAGGGCAATCACCCTTTTCGCCCCCCCCCCCCAGGGCCGCCCGGGGGCCCGGGGCCCTAAGTCGACCAAGTGGACTTAGGGCATCCACACTGCTGAAGTTGACTTAAGAAGTCGACTTAAGCAGTAAAGTCGATGTAAAACTGGGTTTTACAAAGTTGACTTTACTTTTCCTTATGTCAACTTAAGCAACCAGCTTAAGTCGATTTAAGGAAACTCCAGTGTGGATGCAGAGTAAATTAAGTCGACTTAAGCAGGCTTAAGTCGACTTAATTTACAAGTGTAGACGCACCCTAAGAGACAGCAGAAAGCCTACAAGGAATGAACAATGGGATGGATCAGCAAAGAAAGCTACCTCTTGAGGGTCAGAAATGTGAACTGCCAAAAGCCAGGCAGAGTTGGACCTTGCAAATAAATTAAAACCAATAGTAAAAGGTTCTATAGCCATGTGAAGAAAAAGAAAACAAGGAAAGAAGTGGGACCACTAATCACTGAGAATGGGGTAAAGATTAAGGATAATCTAGCGATGGCCCAACACTAACAAATACTCTGCCTCAGTTCTTAAGACTAATGAAGAGATTGCCTGTCCAACTCACAAACCCATCTCTATACTGCTGGACATCCTCAGAGTTCAGAGCCCTGGCATGCAAGATTCCATATTCGGCTTTCAAACATCCTACCAAGAAAGCCTTCAATGCCCATGGAGAACAGCACTTGTCCCCATATAAGTGCATCTAATGTCATGAGCCTGATTAGGATCACCCTCCAGATGGGTCCCAAAGAAACCTCAGTACAGACACAGCCTGTGCTTTTTCATATATGCAAATTCTTTCAGCAGTTGGAGGAACTGTTATTTAAACAGATTTTGTAACATCTGTGTAGCAATACTCTTCTCTTCTTGTTCTTGTTACTGACTCTAGAGCAGAACCAGCCCACACAATTGCCTCTTTGGCTGGTAAATAAGACATTTTAAGGGATTAGCTAAAACCTGTGAGTTACTGCATATTAATGGAAGGTGTTTATTTAATGTTAAAAACTCACTAAGGTAAAAAAAAAAAAAAAACCCTTGAGACAGGGCAGCTCATTACTGAGATTGACTGGATCTTGGAAAGTTACTTGAATCAAACTTTCTTGTTGCAACAAACAAGCACAAACTGAAAAACACAGTGACAGCCAGTCACATGCAGTTTCTAGCTCCCTGAACACCACAAAACAGAGATCCGGTCAGTGAAAAACTACATGAGGGCACCAATTATTAAGAATTCTGCATTATTACAGTTCTGCAACCATAACAGACATTAAACCAGTTAGACCTTGTGTGGTCAATTAATATCTATTAAAATGCTCTGAGTTCTCCAGAAGAAAGGAGACAGCATAATCCAATGACCAGTGCACTTAAATTGGAGACAGCTCTGCCATGGACTCATTGGGTGACCTGGGCAAGCTACCTCATATCTTACCTCCATTTCTTTGTCTGTAAGAGAGAGAAGACAGTGTTTCTGTTTGTAAAGAGCTTTACGCTTATGTGGGTGAAAAGTGGAATGTAAGTTATCAAAGGACAAGGATCCTAAATTCTTATAAGATAATAAACTGCTAAAGCAGTTGTTCTGGAAACTATTGTTTGTAATCTCTAAGGCAGTGATCCCCAAACTGTGGGGCATGTCCCATTGGGGAGCGGCACAGAGGAGTGTTTAGGGGGCACACAGTGGGGCTTGCACAGGGAGTGCCAGCCAGCCCCACTCTGCCCCAAGCCCAGCTGTGGCCCCAATGACAGCTACATTCCAGCCTCAGCTCTGCCTTCATTCCCTCTCTGCTCCCAGTCCAGCTGTGCCTCCAGCACCCGCTCCTCCCCCATTCCCAGTTCTTATCCCAGCTCCGCCTTCAGCCCAAGTTCCTCTGCTGACCCAACTGTGCAGTAATGGTGGTGGGGAGAGGACAGCTTCTATTACTGGCAAGGTGGGGCACAACAGAAAAAGTTTGGGCACCACTGCATTGGGGATCCATAACAATTTTCCAGGGAGGAGGCCTGAGGTAGTTGCAAAGTGCCCACATTTTTCCTGTAAAGTTAGTGGATCTGATGTGGATCTCTCTGCAACTGTTTTGACTTAATTATCTCTGCCCTGCAACTTTTCAGTTTCTAAGGAGTCGGGCCTTTTGTAAGTCAGTATGTTAAAGGGAAGACACACACAGCACTCTCTCCTCAGATGCGTCTACACTTCAAGCTGCGAGTGCAGTTCCCAGCTCAAGAAAACATATCCCACACTATCACTAATCAAATTAACATGCTAAAAACAGAGTGTCGCTGTGGCAGCATAAAGGGCAGGAAAGACGTGCCATCCTTTGTATGTAAAAATCAAAATCACTAGGCGTACACTCGAGGTGGCTGGCCCCTCCCATTGCTTACACCACTGCAGCTACATTTCTATTTTTAGCATGCCAGCTCTAATGGAGTGGGTACACGTATAAGTCTTCAAGCTGGGAATCGCACCTAGCTTCAAAGTGCAGACTTAGCCATGGAAGTTTTGCTCCTTTCTTGTGGTAATGTTCCCCTAACATAGAATAAAAGTCATTCACAATGAAAGGTCATGGCTGCTTTTTGTGACTGAACAAAAAAAGTACCATGTATTTATACTAACTTAAGATCAATTACAAGTCTGAGGAAGAAAAAGAAGTCCTCAGTTTCTGAAATCCTAACTATTGCATTATCTATAGCAGGGGCCTGCAACCTGTGGCTCTGGAGCCGCATGCGGCTCTTTGGCTGCCCCCTTGCGGCTCTGGGCTCCCCCAACCACCGGGGTACCCTGCAGGAAGCCCATGCCTGGCTCTGGGCTTCCCCCAGCCACCAGGGACCCCACGGGCAGCCCATGCCAAGCTCCAGGCTCCCCCCCCCCCTGCATAAGGGGACCCTGCAGCAGAAATCCTGGCTCACCTTCCTGCACCTCCCACCAGGAGGCTACACCCATTGTGGCTCTCAAAACACTTTGTTACTGAAGGAATTTTCAAAAATGGCTCTTCTTATCTTTTGGGTTGCAGACCCCTGATCTATAGCATGTATATTTTGCTCAGTTAAATGGCATGTAGACCATGCCAGATTGACAATTTCCTTCTTTGAGGAAATAATAGACTATTTAGATAAGGGACATGCTGTGTATATATATATATATATATATATATATATATACACACACACACACTCTGACTGCTGTAAAGCATGACATGACACTAGATGGGAAATCATTCGCTGAAGGAAGATAGAGATCAATATAACAATTGTAAAGTGGGTCCAGAACTTGTTCAAAAGGGGGGGGAAAGCAACAGGTTGTGCTGAAAGATGAATCATTGGCCTGGTGGGAGGTTACTAGTGGAATTTCTCAAGGATTGCTCTTGGGACCAATCTTATTCAGTATTTTTATGAATGGCATTAACAAAAAAGTCAGGGTGCTTTGAAGAAATGTCTTGATCTTACAAAGTTGGGAGGCATCATTGCTACAGAGGAGGATCAGAATACTATATGAGGAAAATCTGGATGACCTGAAGACTGGAGTGACAGAAACAGGATGAAATTCAGTAGTACAATATAATGCAAGGTTATGCTCTTAGGGTCTAAAAATAAGAATTTCTGCTACAAACTGTGCAGTCATCTCTTGGAAGAGGAGTGAAATGTAGGTGGATCTATCACAGGATGATTATGAGCCAGGACTCTGATGCAGCTCTGAAAAAGGTAAATGCAGTTCTAGGTTGCAACAGGGAACATATTTCCATTAGAGATAGAGAAATATTAATGCCATTGTAAAAGCACTGGTAAGACATCATTTGGAATATTGTGTACAATCTGATCACTCACATTCAAGAAAGACTAATTCAAACTGGAACAAGTACAAAGAAGAACTACAAGGATGATCCAGGGAATGGAGGCCCTAGTTTAGTACAGGAGACTGGAAAAGTTTAGCTTGTTTAGTTTGGCAAAAAGAAGTCAGATAGGATATGATTACCCCCTACAAATACATTAGTGGGGGCTACGTACCAGGAAGAGTGAGGAGCTATTTAAATTAAAGGACAGTGTCAGCACAAGAACAAAGAAGTATAAGCCAGCCATGAAGAAATTCAGGCTGGAAATCAGAAGAAAGTTTCTAACTACTGGAGGGATGAGGTTCTGTAACAATCTCCCAATAGAAGATGTGGGGACAAACAATTTAATTCGTTTTAAGAGGGAGCCAGACAAATTTATGAGTGCAATTGTATGGTATGGTTGCTTGTGAGGGTGGTGGGCAAGTGGGGTTCACTTATGGTGTATGCCTAATGTTCCTGTTCTAAAGCTCATGCTTCAGGGTTTCAGCTGGTCACCAGCAAGGGGACAGGGTAGGGATTCCTGCCCTACCATGATTTCTAACTCTCTGAAGCACTGTTACTTCTAATTTGTGTTATCATAGCATGTAGGATAACCTGGCAAATTCTAAAGATGATGGGGCATCTGTAAAGCATGTGCGCACATAAGTGTCAGAGCAGAAATTGAGTAAATGACATTCCATGTCACCAATGAAATGTCCTTTGCCACTGCTCCAACCTACTCAAACACTGTGTATCTGTATTTAGAAATGTTGGCTGACAAGATCCAAACCCAAACGAGCAACAAGGAAGAAAGTGCCAGGTAGAAGCAGAGACTCCACACGGATTGGGCAGCCACAGGCTTGTTAAACTATCAGAAGAAAATGATAAAAATCTAAATAGAGCCTGTGTCACAGGGTGACATGGACCCTTTAAGGGAAAAGACACCAGGGAACCTGAGACTGGTCAGTTGACCTTCACTTAGGCATAAACAAGGGCACCTCAGCCCTAAAGGGACAGTGACTGGGGGCACAGCAGAATCTCAGAGCTCAGATAAGCTGTCTCAGGCTCATGCTACAGGGCTAAACATAGTAGTGTAGATGTTCACACTTGGGCTGCAGCTTGGGCTCTAAAACCCAGCAAGAAACTGGGGAGAAGATCAATGCCTGGGCTGCAGCCTGAATGGGAATGTCTACATTGCTATTTTTAGCCCTATAATGCAAGCCCCATGAGCCTGAATCAGCTGCAGGCTCTGAGACTTGCTGCCATGGATTTGGGGGAAAAGGGTTATTTTTGCAATGCAAATGTACCCTGAGCAAGGTAGAGCCTGACCAGGTCTGGGAGGGACTGTTGAGACCCACCTGAGACCCAGAGAAGAGAGAAGCAGCAGCAAAGAAGAGCTGGCGGGAGTTGCTTGGGAGAGAGCACTGTAATGGTGAGCTGCCAATGTCAGGAAAAAGCTTTTGTTGAGAACTGACTGAAGCTGGGGATCCTTGTTGAGGAAAGGCTGAGTCAGTGGCACCAAGGAAAATTAGAAGATCCAGCTTGATCAGGGGAAGCCAAGTCTGGAAGCAAGAGGGCTGTGGTAGGAGGGTGGACACACATGCAGGGAGACCTAAAGAAGAGGAATATTGCAAGAGGAGCCGCCCTCGGACTGAAGACCTGAGTGAAGGACTGTGGGAAGACAGGTTACTCTCAGGCTGGCAGGCCTGGAGAGTGGGGCCCTGGATCAGGTATCAGAAGAACTATAAAAAAAGGGGTGGGCTGCTATTGACACCCATGGGGGTGATGTCCGAAGAGAAGGGCAGGCAAAAACTCCACAATTATTTTAACATGGAAAATGGTTCACTACAAGGAGTGGAGACAGTACTGTGCTAGTGTATGGGAATAATGCCAGAGAAGGTTTTTATATCAGACACTTAGAAATGATGTTCATTTCATGGGAAACTGAGGCAGGCACGCCTCTTGTGCTGCAGCCTGTTGTAGTAGGATGCTCCATGTGAAGATCACCTTACCGCCACTTGATTTTATCATTGACATCAGGGTAACACCAGTGACATCAGTGGAGGACTTACGCAGGGGTGAATAAGATCAGAATCTGATCCAAAAAAGAAGCTGTTATTCAAATGGCAACTTTCCCCAACAAAATTAGTTCATTCTTTCACTTAAGACCTTGAAGAAATAGTACCGACCTGGTTTTCTAAATTCAAAATGAGCCTGGGGTTTTTGATTCTTGTGCAGTGTTTTCTCTTTTCTCCCTTTAATTCTGACCTTCCCCAGTATACACCAAGATCCACAGTCTTGGCTCTGCTTCTCATACTCTCTTTTGCTTATCCAGCAGCCATAACATGGTTACCCAGTACTAACAGAATTCTGATTACCATAATCTGAAGGTCAGGGATTGACAAGGCAGCACTTTGCCCTTTCCTGTGCTATGGGGGCATGCAATTTGCTTTTGATTCATGGGAGCAGGTTAGACTCCATTTTGGAAGTGTTAAACCACTTCAGTAAATTGGTGTTCTTGTGAATGCGTGACAATTGAAAAAGTTGTCCTCTCACCCCTCGCCATTGAGTTCCTCCACCACACATTGTGAATGAATACAAACTGCTTGCTGGAAGAGAAGTAAAATAGTGAACCAGTCAATGTAACAAACCACAATCTTATAGGGCAGCAGTGTTTTTCTCCAACGCTTTGCTTGAGAATCAGACAGAGCAATATTTATAACACCACACACTGATTTTCCAGCACCAGGAAATCCCTATCTAGACATCATCTCAATCCTGTGGGACCTGCCCACACCACAACTTCTAACAAAACGTACAATTGTTTACTAGCATGGTTAAATCTAAACACAACTATTTTCCTGTAGTCAGTTGAGCACGCTGCTTGTTCCAGTGCTGATAAGTTACGTTTATGGAACTGGGTTGGCCTGTCTTCCTTCCTCCCAGCATCAAGACACCCCTGCTGCTACTCAGTCTGCTATCCTCGAGTGAAGCAGTTTGGGATAGCTATCCACATTTTTCCCAGAAAATACAAATACATCGAAGCAGCTGTAGCAAGCAGTTGCAGGAACGTAAATGTGTATGGGAGTAGTAAAGCTGCCACATGGACACACACTGAACTGAGTTACTTTTAGGTGGTTAAAGCAATGATGCTTCTAGCTAGTTCCAAAACTGTGGCTAAAAATCTGTCATTTAAACAAAATAGTGAGGAGGATGTGGCAATCATGGTCTGTCCAAAGTATTCCCTCACGTACACATATAACCAGCTACTCTGATGAAGTTTCTTGTCTGCCTGTGGAATCTGACATCCAGCCTTGGTTGCATGTCTCTCCTGCGGGCCTGTATAAAGCTGAGCAAACCCCATGTGCTGTATTACATGAAGGTTAAAAGTAATACTTCTATATGTGAGGCCTTCAGTGGGCTGTAGGCAGGGCCAGCCTAAGGGTTTTTGGCACCCTAGGCAAACTATGATTTTCGTGCCCCCTCCCACACATGTTATGAGAGATAACATATGTAAAAAGTTCTCTTCTATTTAATTTGGTGCCGCTTAAAGTCTGGCACCCTAGGCGACCGCCTAGTTCACCTGTATGGTTGGGCCGGACCTGGCTGTAGGGAGAACCAGCAAATTTAGCTGCTATATATATGATAGCAAATATCACCTAGTCTGATCATATCCAGAAATATATACCAGTGTAAATTCTTGCATCGGATCAGCTAAAATCAAAGTGACAAATCTAAAAATCACTCTGTGATAAATACTTGCCTCCAGAGCCCAGATCTTCTTCAAGGGACTAGCCGGATCCACATTTTCAGGAGCTAAGACCGAGCATGAAGCAATTGATTTCTGTGGGAATTGTGTCCATATGTTTGAGGGCAAAATATGTTCCTGAATTAATAAGTTAGTAGTAAGTTGACAATTTATCATAAGTGCCCTAAGAGTTTAAAGCACAGACTGTATCATGAGGTTCCTAAATTCCTTACATTGGCTCTAAAATTACTGGCATATTGCATACATAAAGCAGGTGGATTGTGAGCATGTAGCTTCTAGGTTAGTTCTCAACCAGCCTTTGCAAATATTCCCAACATGCTGATTAACCAGGAAGAATAATTACAGCAGGCAAAACGTGTAATGAATACCTTAAAAGATTTCACTCAGTTGTACAGCCAAGACTTTATTTTTTCAGGGCCAGACTGCAACATGCCCCTCCAAGAAAATAAACAGCAATAAAAGTTGGTCCCTCCACCCATAAGCCTTTACACTCCTATATAGGCTACCCAAATGGTGGAACTGAATCCGGGGGTATAAACAAGTGCTGCATGCCCACTGACTTCCCTCACACCTGAAGAAGATAGTCTGGGCTGAGCAGAGCCTTGACTTCACCCATCACTCGGTACTCTGCACAACTTGTTCAGAGAGCTGTCATAATTTGCTGCCGGCACAAGCCTCAGCACAGAGGAAGCAGGGGAGGAACTGTGACTGAGTCAGTGATTCTCAGGGCTGCTCCTTGAAGTGGTGTCATTTACACATCACCCTTTGCTCAGAGCAATGCCTGAAGTCACAATCTAGTCATGATTATTATTTACGACTGTATAGTCTCTACTGGCTGTAATCTGTATTCCTTGGATTGTTCCTGCAGATTTACCCTCACAGATTTAGCATTAGTAGCCCATGTTAATTACTAGTTCTCACTCCTTTTGCCCCCGCCCCTCCAAACTCTCATCATCTCCTCTGGAATTTTAGATGCACACAGCATGCATTTATACATGTTTAGTTGACTCTTTTGTCAGGGGTAATTTTCATAGTATGTATAAGGCCTACATGAATTTTGCAAAACCAGAAAAAGAAGAGGACCATCAAAAAACTGAGCTTCCAGTGCCTCCATCAACACCTTCAAATAGTAAAGTAATGAGGTATATAGAGTATTTGCCCTTGTCACTGTATATAAGAATCTGAAAATCAAATGTAACTGCACTTCAGGGAATGTGACTTGTGATTTATTTTGACTGTACTATATTTGTTTGTGCTCTTTTGTAAAAAACAAGAGACACCCAACACTTTTTTAAAAGGATAATATAACTGTTATTGACCTGGCTGTGTCCCCTTAGTTAGTGGATGGTCACCAGTCCATTGGGACAGACCCCTCCTTTGGATCCCACATATTTCCATACCAGCTGTCTGGGCAGAATTCAGCCAGTATTTTGAGCTCTGGGTCTCTAATATACATGTCTGGGTGCAGACCTTCAGTCTGGCACTTTGGGGAAGGGAACCTCATAGTCCAACTCTATTATGCCCCCAAGATCAGAGCTAACTCCCTCTAAACCTCCCCAGTTGCTTATGCATCCTCATGCAGAGTTCACTTGTTCAGCTGCTCGTCTTTGAAGTTTAACTCCACATGGACAACATGCCTGGGACAATAAGAAACACAGGCTTTGCCCAGCAGTTTCTGAACCCACAATAACTCTTGCTCTTAGGCTATGTCTACACTTGTTCAAATAAGTCGACTTTGCTAAGTCGACTTAAAGTCAACCTTGTTAAGTCAACTTAGCATGTCTACACTGTAAATTTAGGTCGATTTAAAGTCGGCCTTGCTAAATCAACTTAGAGCGTCTACACTGGACGCCTAAGTCAACTTGCAGGGGCTAGGTGGACCTGGGAGTGGTGCATGGTGGAAAGGGGGGCACCCAAGAGGTGCCCCCTTCCCTGGTCACCCCTTTAAAAGTGGCAGGGAGCTCAGCATCTTCCCCATTGTACTTGGGTACATGAGGGATGAGCAAGATAGGGGCAGGGTGGGCAGGGCTGTGTCCTGCCCTGTGGGTGGGCACACCAGGCTCTGGCTGTGCGAGGCACCCTGGGAGGAAGGTCAGTGGGGGAGCCCTGGGGGCCCTTTAAGTCGACTTAGGGCTACTCTGCGTCTACACTGGCTTAAGTCGACTTAATAAAGTCGACAACCAGTAAGTCGACTTAAACCTAGGTCTTATAAAGTCAGCTTAATTTTTCCTTAAGTCAACTAAAGAGCAGCTTAAGTTGACTTAAGGAAACTCTAGTGTAGACGCAGAGTAAAGCAGGCATAAGTCAACTTAATTAAGTTGACTTAATTTACAAGTGGAGACACATCCTTAGAGCAAGATGAGGGCTATGAATCTATAGGACAAACAACTACTGCTCAGCCCTTTTAGTGAGGTTTTAGTCTAGTCCCAAGTCTATGGCACGCTTCCTATAGTCTTTTTGTTGTCAGGCAATGGTCAGCCATTGAGAGGAATGGAGGGCCCGTAAAAATGTTTGCTCTGTTTGTCAGGTGACCAACTGATCAGCTGTTGAACTGTCAGCTGATTAACAGCAATAGGTCTCAGTGTAGACCTTAGTAAATGCCAGTGCCATAAACGTTACTCCTCTTATAGCACAAGGAATCAAAAGCCTTAACAGCCAACAGCTTTTTAAAAAAATAAAAGAAGAAACAAGATCTCTCTCACCTCAGGAGGGTTTTAAAGCCTCATGATCCTTTCTTGGCCTTTTCCTTGATTTCACTGTGGGATCTGGGTTTAGCTGACTAACTCATTGAAAGGGAATTTTAAAAAAAAAAATCAAACTGTTCAATGGTGAGATCTTAGAAAGTAAATAAACCAAATGAGCCATCTGTGTGTGAAGGGGAGCATGTGACTAAAGAAGAATATTTCTGTCCTGTATCTGGCTGAAATAAAATCCTTGTCTTAGACTTTCAAGTAAAATTGATCCATGAAACATTACTGTCACTATTTATAGGGAGAAAATCTTGACAGGTGCCTTTGTTTTCAAGGAGTTGCGAGGCTTTCAAAGGTGTTGACAGAAAGAAGAGAGGCTGCTAATTTCAGATACTTGTTTTCTGTCCCTGTTTGACATATTTGCAGTGGTGTGGATGAAACCCTTGTATCAATGTGCAGTGGGAAGATGTATCCTTTCCCATCAAATGTTCTTTGAAAACATTAGAAGCAAATATAGATCTCCTCAAGAATACATGTATGAGCCAGGGAATAAAAGTCATCAGGGCAGGGATGGGCTAATTGTGTCCAGGAAGGGTGATGAAAGGAAGAGAAAAACTTCTGGCTATATCCCCTCTTCCGTTTAAATATAGCTCTGAAAATTCTTGTAGTCTGGCAGTTACAGAATTAGGGCAGTCTGTTTTATCAAGAACAGTGAAAATGTGACATACATTAATTGTTACCGGTGGCACTAGGAGGGTGGTGAAGCATTGGAATGGGTTACCTAGGGAGGTGGTAGAACCTCCATCTTTGGAGATTTTTAAGGCTCGGTTAGACAAAACCCTGGCTGGGGTGATTTAGTGGGAGTGGTCCTGCTTTTTAGCAGAGGGTTGGACTAGATGACCTCGTGAGGTCCCTTCCATCCCTATTATTCTATGATTTGAGATGCGGGAGGGAACCACTGAAGAGATGAATAGCCACTGCAGCTAGTTCAGTAATGAAGTTGAGCGTAAAGGTGCTTACCATTTAAGAAGATGGGACATTTATTTTTCTGGGTCCCCTTCATCTGCAGAACAGCTGAACAAAGGAAATCTTAATCAGCCCTCAAGACAACATGGCGAGAGCATACACAGAATTAAGAGCAAAA
This sequence comes from Pelusios castaneus, assembly GCA_007922175.1. Taxonomy (NCBI): domain Eukaryota; kingdom Metazoa; phylum Chordata; order Testudines; family Pelomedusidae; genus Pelusios; species Pelusios castaneus. The sequence continues at coordinate 12,723,596 of ML685791.1, forward strand.
TGGCCTCGTTTGGCAGCAGCAAGGGAAAAGTAGGAAGGAGCTGTACATAAATTACATAATGCATTAATTTTGATTGTTTGCTTCAATGTTACAAGGGATGGCTGACCTTGAAAAACCACCAAGGAATGTGTTACCTAATTTATGGACAGCCAGAAACTGAGTTAGGGAAAGGAAGAAAAATAATATCCCAACAGACAGAGAATAAAAATAGAGATCATAGCAGTGGTGGGACAATTCAAGACCCTCCAAGCAGAGAGAAAGTGGAGGATTGTCCCCAGTGGGACTGGAAGGAAAAGGATTCAGGAGCTCTCTAAGGAAGAGAACAGAAAGGGAGTGTCCTGAATAATTAGGGAATGATGGGATCCTGTACTTGCTGATTCCTCTTCCTTTCTGAGAATCCCCATTTCTCTTCTTTTCCCTTTCTTCCAGGCCTGAACTGAAGCTTCAGTGGGTTGCTTCAATAGAGAGAGATTTAATTTAATAGGGAGATGGTGAACCCCTTCCCTCTCCTCTAAATGATTACACAGACCCCCTTTCCCCACCAGGGATGGAATAACACCTGGTGAAAACTATATCACTTGCTTGCATGGAGAAATAGCAGCAAGTGGGCATTTAATGTTCTTTTAGTTTTCTAAATGTGATTATGCAGCTGGAAACAAGGAAGGGAAAAGAAACCAACACAGTAGTTCCTCAGTACTTCAGGGAGCACACAGGCCCCGTTCCTAGGAGTGTATTGAGAGGAGGAGAGGGAGAGTGGTCTAAATCTCTAACAAAAAGATCAAGCAGAAAAAAAGTGTTTAAAAGTCATAACAATGCATAAAAAAGCAAAAATGGGCAGAAGCACTATTTTTTCTTCTTTGCAAGTTACCTTTGATAATTTTGTGCAATGTCAAAAGGAAACCTAGCGTGTGGCTGGGGAAGTCTAACGGTGGAAGTAGTGGCAGAAAGGGAGAATTAAAAAGCCCTTCTCTTGGTTTGTAATTTTAAAAAAAAATGTGTAAGGCTGCAATATAAATTAGGCAATGTTGTTTGGGGGAAGGGACTTAAACATCTAAAACTGATTAAATTCCCTTGTTTGCTTACTGAACCAGCTGAATAGCAATAGCACCATTTTCTAATTATGATACCATCACTAACCTGAAGCAGCCACCCCTGAGTCTTCCAATCACTCAGAAAATGAACACAGTGTTTTTTTCCACATTAACGTTCACTTTGCAGGCCCAGTACAAATCAAGATCTGAAAGATCTGACTAATCCACCATCTGTCTTTATCAACAAAGGGTTGCTCCTCTGAAAGTATATATAAAATGCCAAAAAGGGTAAGATTTGCAGTGAAAATTCATAATTCCTTAACTATGTGTAATGAAGCCCAACAATAATTAGACTAAATCCATTGATTTCATGTTTTACATCTGAGCACACACAAGTCTAAAAGCACATTCAGATGGATGGTATCTCCTGTGTTATTGCACTGGTGCCTGTTGAAACTAGCTGAGAAGGAACTGGAAAGTTAAATCATTGAATCATTACTCTGATGTCAATATGTTAGGGCAACAAATCGGCAGCAAAACCTAAGAGCCTTTATATGCGATGAACTATAACAGCACATTCAATCCCTTAAGTATGTACCCATTGAAAAAGTACAGCAGATAATGAGGCCATTTAGATTACTGTACCATCCACAAAGCCACAGAGATGCAGTTCTTCTGTGTGTTGTAATTGTTCACCTTCTCCATAAACTAAAACGTTATGATGGGTCAGTAGTATTAGGGAGGGGAGGTGCGGACAGGAAAAAAAAAAATCAGGCGTGGAATTCCTCGGACAATAAAAAAAACACAGTGAGAGTCACAGTGAACAAGATTATACCTTGCATGTATGTCATCCTTCCACTCGTCCATCCTCACTTCTTATCTCTGTGACCCTAAGAATCCCTCAGTGCCAGCTGGCAAAGGGTTCACTGTTCTGTAACAAGTTACAGAGGGATAGCCGGGTTAGTCTTGGTCAGCAAAACAAACCAGGAGTCCTGTGGCACTTTTAAAGACTAACAAATTTATTTATCACATGAGCTTTCGTGGGAGAAAATCCCACTTCATCAGACGCTTTCCCCCCATTCTGTATGTTCCCCATCTTCAAAGCGTCTGACAAAGTGGGGTTTTCTCCCACGAGAGCTCATGCGATAAAGAAATTTGTTAATCTTTAAAAGTGCCACAGGACTCCTTGTTTGTTCTGTAACAGTAATTCCTGACAAACTCACTCCACCTCATGCGTTGCTGTCATAGTATTTATCAAAAGAGGATCAAACGAGATCTCTAATAAAAACTTACACCCTACTGATCTTCATCAGTAACCCATGAAAGATGCATGTACAGATGTTATTTAAGGAGTTGTGTGTATCCACTGGAAACTATGCTTTAAGTCTGTACCAAGCAGGGTTGACAGGCAAAGGAGGTATCTTCATCCATCTGCCTTGGTTCACATGAAAAATAAGCATTGTAAGCCATACATTGGAAATTCATTTGCACATGAGGGATGTGAAGGCAACACAGAGCCAGCCTGCCAAGAGCGTCCTCCTGGCTCTGAGGACAAAACAGTCATTGGGGATATAAGCAGAAGGCAAAGGGATGCCTTTGTTCTTCACTGAGGAAGCAAAATATACAGTGCTTTTTGCAATAATGAAAGAGAGATTCCAGACATGTTGGCTGGAGATACTGGAAGATTGCTTTAGCTGAGAAACTAGATGAGGGTTTAACCTGTTAAAGTTGAGTTTACAATCTAGGAAATGTGGTTATACTTTTAGTTGTATGTGTAGCCATTTCTGTTTCCATTGTCTGTTTCTGTTATCCTTAACTCACTAGCCCTTAAATCTCAGCTCAGTCAAACACTGGTGTGTGCTGTTTCTTGGGGACAACCTATCTGCTAATTTCTGGCAGGGTCTAGGTAGGGGTTAAGGGCTGAACACTGCAGGAATGCTTCAAGGGGACTCTGGGACTGTGGTGTAACTATTGCTAAGCTTCACAGTAAAGTAAGGGTGGCGGAGCCCAGCGAAGATTGTTTGAGTAATTTACAAACTTGAGTTGTCAGGAAACTGTTACACAATTATACAAATCTTCTTGCCAGAGGCAGGAGGGTAATAAGGTGACTCACACTCCTAGGCACCCCACAGAAGCTTCTTGGTCTCTTAGTATTGTTACTATCTTTTATCTCCCGTCAACCATTTGAAAGTCAGAAATTCATCTGCTCATTTATTACCCCAGCCCCACCCACACCAACATGTTCTTTTCCCACTGAATTGATGCGTCTTTCTCAAATAATCTAACGCCAAAAGCCTTTTGGATTCTCATGCATGGCAATGTAAGCTTGCACTGATGTTTGAAAAATATAAAACAACTTCTATTATGCCAAAGATTCATCAAGCCATATTAGTAGTTTGGTAAAAGGAAGCTGGAAAAGACAGCTGTACACAATAATCCAGGCATCAAAACAAATTCCATTGAATCTGAAGTATTTAATCACAAGATTAACAAAAACTTATTTGTACGCATGGTTGAGCAGGGAAAAGGTAGGCCCTTCAGAAATTCCAGAATAAATGTTCAATTGGCATGAATGGTTTTAGGGGCCTACCTCCCTTTCAATGTGTATGGTACGTCTCAATAACCATATATTAATCTTTCATTTCGCTTTGAAAAAATAAAATATATAAATTAGATCAACAAGGAAAGACCTGAATGGCCCAGACTGAAGGTTGAGGATGTTGAGGGGAAAAGCGCACACTAATGTGATGACTAAAGTCATTATAGTGAACAGGAAATAATCTGAAAGAGAAAATACTAAAAACATTAAACCAGTGACTAACAGATAGCTAAGAATATGTAAAGCAGTAGCGCCACCCACTGGCCACAATGGCAAACTACGCAAGTGATGGGTTTGTATGAAATATTCTAAATTCCTATCTAGAAAATGTAAATGTAATCTCTCTGACACAAGGAGCTCTGTTTTAATATTGGGGTATTAAAAAGACTACAAGTAAGTCTTTAAAATAATTGTATTAATTTTGAAAAAGAAAGGAATGACTAAAACATGTAAAAATATAAAGGGAAGTATGTTTGGGTCTCACAAAAGAAAGATTTCTCTGTGGCTAGAGGCAGAAGTCTGGAGGTTTCTCCACTGATTTGTCAGTCCTGGTGGTCCCAAAAGCAAAGGCTGTGAATGATGCCCAGCCGGGCAGTAATTTCTTGACACTCAAATACCTGGCAGAGATGAAGATGCAAACATCACATTTATTAACACTTGTGACCTAATTAGGTCCAGATTTCTCAAAAATGAAATAATGGTGCAATAACTCTTTCATAACACTTCAAAAGTATTACTTAAAAAAAAAAGGTAGAGAGTAAAGGATATTTGAAAAAAGTATTTACTGAGTCATTAACAATTTAAAAGTTCCACAGAGTAGAGAATCAAGTTCATATGCTAGCTCTGAACCAGTGGCATCATTATAAATTCCCTAAAATAAATAAATAAAGAGACTATGACAAAGAATATGACAAGATGAATAAACTGCAGAGGATTCAGAATAAACTTCCCAGCTTAGAACCCAACTTAGAAGCCTTAAACACATGCTAACATCCCATTGATTCAGTAAGAAATAAGACTTGATTCAGCAAAGCACTTGAGCATGTGTTTTGCTGAATCAAGTCCATAGAGCCTTTTTGCTTCTGAGGCACTAATTCAAACACAGTAGTGACCAACTCTACTTATCTCTTAGCTGTTGGGTAGCCTATATGTAATGAGTATTAACATTTTTAAGTAAATGTTATTCCATCTAATTTTAAAATCTGTTGCACACAAACTAATTGCAGAGCAGGAAGCCATTTTTTCCCCACTTTCTGGAATCTGACTAAGTGGGACTTCACCCACAAAAGCTCATGCAAAAAATAGATTTGTTAGTCTTTAAAAGTGCCACAGGACTCCTTGGTTGTTTTGCTGAACTAGATAAACACAGCTACCCCTCTGGAACCATCCAAAAGACACCCACATATTGCACTCTAGTTCCAAAGGGGTAGCTGTGTTAGTCTATTGCAGAAAAACAACAGAATCCTGTGGCACTTTTAAAGACTAACAGATTTATTTATCGCATGAGCTTTTGTGGGAGAAAATCAGACGAAGTGGGATTTCCTCCCACGAAAGCTCATGCGATAAATAAATCTGTTAGTCTTTAAAAGTGCTACAGGACTCTGTTGTTTATATTGCATCTATAACTCAGTGATCCCTCAACTCAAAAGAAAGCTCCCCACTGACCAGGACCCACCAACTCAAGCAACAATAGCCCCTTGCATAACAATAGCTGCAAAACCTGCACCCATCTTTCCACTGCTACGATGAATACCCAGCCGCGCAACACAGCTTTCAAGATGCAGAGGTCCTACACCTGCCTATCACAACATGTGGCGTACCTCATCCAGTGCACTACATGCTTCAATAACCACCATATGGGAGAAATGAGACAATCACTACTTCCCTTGAATGAACTCCCATATAAAGTTACAAAAGACAAATGCACCGTACCATCTGTGCCTGAATGTTTTTTCTCAAAAGGGTCATACTGTATCTCATCTCTCATTGCTTGCCCTCAGAGAAATCTGATCACCACCTTCCTGGGAGCTTAAATTCATAAACTTTGTTAGATACTAAAAATCAAGACACCAGATTTATGGCTCACAACAATAATCTATAATCCACTAACCCTCCTTTGTCCTATGACTGCAGAAGTGTTATCTGCCCACTTCACTAGAACCGTCTCTTACAACGTTATCACCTTATGCTAAACCAGGGGTCGGCAACCCCCAGCATGTGCCCCAAAGGCAGCACGCAAGCTCATTCTGAGGGGCATGCAGGATTCGCAGCCCTGCAGCACCACTCTTTTGCCCAGCTACTTTCAGCCTTCCCCCCACTCACCAGACATGGCCTTTTAAATCTCCCAGTCTGCATCAGCTGCGGGAAATTTAAAGTGTCCTACGGCAGCCCGAAGGCTAGCCAGCCATGGAGCTATTCAGGTCAGTGCCTGTGAGTCAACCCCTTGGGTGAGTGTGTGGGAGCTTGGAGGAGCTGATGTCAGGGTGCAGGCCAGGCGTGGGCAGTGGTTTGGAGGCTGGGTGGGGTGGTAGAGGCAGCTGGGAGACCAGCAGGGCTGATGCCTGGAGTCCTGACACGCAGCAGCAGCAGCTGGGAGATTGGCACATGGAGGCGGCAGCGGTGGGGCTGGCATATGGCAGCAGCAGGAAAGGAAACCGTGGCTTGGGGCTGGGATCCCACAGGCCGGGCTCCCAGTCACGGCTTGTGGCTGGGGTGGAAGGGCCAGCAGTTCTAATGGCTGAGGAGCAGGAGGAGGGGCAGCAGGTGGGGAGCTGCGTGAGATGCTTGTGGGGAAGGGGAATGAGCAGGGTTCCTGCCCTGCTTCCCACACTCACTTGCCACCCTTGCCCAGCCATGCACCCTTGCCCCCACCACTAGGCATCCCTGCTATCCCACACTTCCCTGCCACTCCATCCCTATCCACCTTTGCTACCCCTGCTCTGCCACATTCTCCGTTCCCCACTTCTTCCCCCCGTGCCCAGCCCCAAGCTGTGGCCACCAGCACACAGAGACAGTTAGGGGCACAGTTTGGCACAGACCTCCCCAAAAGTTGCTGACCCTGTGCTAACCAATCTGTTTCACATTGTGTTTCATTGTGGCACTCTGGTTACCTTTCCCATACCTGAAGCTCAAGCTTGTCTCTTTCACCAGCAGAAGTTGGTCCAATAAAAGATATTGCCTCACCCACCCTGTCTCTTAGCCTAATGAGTTACTCAGCAATATCCCAGGCACTTATTGCCCATAATATTACTTGTATCTACTATGGACTTGCGTCTAGATTTAAAAGTGAAATGAAGTACAAGTTCAATTAGGGTCTTCACACATCACTTTTTCAGGAATCCGTTTTGAGTGCAATGGTTTAATTGGCAAATAAGGGCCAGTAGAAGTTCCTGGTGTAATATACTCATGAAAGGGTAAAAGGAAACTGATATCAGCATGCTGGTTTGTTCTCCAGCCACACGTGCCCAACATGATCCTGCGTAATTCTTAGCATGAAATCTGAGCTGCCCAGCAAGTATTTCAGGCTATTTCCACTTGGTGTTTGGAGTTAAAGAACTTCGTAAAAGTATTAAATATAAACAGCTGAATTGTGTCACAGAAGAATTACAACATGACAAGTAACTAATAGGTTACTAGGTTTCGTTTTAATAAGAAGTTATAGTGAACTCCAAAGAGAATGAATTCATACTTAAATGCCTCATCACAAGCCAATGGAGATGACAACTGAATAAACTAGGTAAATCCCAAGGATTACGTCACATGTGCTGTAAGCAAATCAGTCCTGAGAGTAAATCTCATTATGAAAATAAGCTATGCAGTCTCTTATTTCTGTTGATGGCTAGGTTAATTTGTAAGAGAAGCCCTAAGGCATAGATTGAAAAACTTGGATTTTTAAATTTGCTTTAAAATAAATTGCCTCTTGACAAATTAGGGAGCTGATTCAACTACTCTTACAGCAAGTAGTCCCTGGTTGTGAGAAGAGCAACTGATTCCAGCCAGACTACTTGAGCCATAAGATACTTCTCAGGGTAAGTTAGAATTGTGAAATTCCTAACACTACAAAATGATACAGTTGCAGGAAACAACTATTTTCTGAGTCACTGGAATATATTAGTCATAGATAGAATGTAGTTTAAAAGTTCTTAGCTGTGTATAGTTATTAGGAATTTCTAGTAGTTCCATCCTTAGTACTTTAAATAAACAAAACAAAAAACTTCGTATTCATCTATAAACCAAATAGCATAATGCTACGACTAAATAACCCTCCCCCCTCCAGTTTTATTTCCTATTCACAAAGAAAGATAGGTCAGACTTTATCCTCTATATATTTAATTAAAAATATGGAATTTAAAGTGCCTTCCTTACTCCACACTTCCTACAAATGCCTATTTTGTTTAAGAGATTCTTAGGTGACAAACGTAAATGAGGCCCAACGATGGCCTGTTTTACCAGCATCATGGCCTGTAACTTTTAAGTTATTTCTCATAATTCTTCATAATTCCTAACAGTAACAGACTAGCTGGTTGAAGTCAGCAAGCATCATGTTTGTTGTGAGCATCACAGGCCAGGTGGTCGCCCCCTGCCCTTCCAGTCATTGGGTTGTACGATACAGGCTACTGCTAATGGTATTTCCAATGGAAACCGGTTTTTAAAAGGATTCCATGTTATCTTAATTAATGCAACTAATGCCACATCACTTGGAGTTTGTGACCCACATCTCACTCAAAACTCTTCCCCACAGCTACAGAAGTTGGGCTGCCACTGAAGTGGGGCTATAGGCTAAGACTTTGGAAGTGAACTGGTGTTCACAAGTGTGCTTTGAAAGTTACTGGCTCATTTTATTGCTGCCATGTTGCCAGCACTTTCCCTCCAGATAATGGAAGACTGATTACCAGAAAGGCTTGGCAGAACCGACGGGCCATCAGCAAGGTATTCTAGTCAAGAACGTTACATAATGAATAATCTTTTAAACAGCAGTGGCGCACAGAATGGAAATACAACAGGGACAGAGCATGAGTCAATGGTAGGGCACCAGTCAGGTAAGCAAATTTAGCTTTGAAAAGCTGTTATTCTGATTTGCAATTTCACCTGATCACATCCTTCTGTCCTGTGATTTTAGTCTCAACAAGTACACTCTGAAGACCAACTACTTTTCTGGAACAAACAGAGGCAATTCAACATCATCAACAGATGCCACCCTTAGGAAAGGCAAACAGGGTCTTCATCCCATGTGACAAATTTGTAGACAAACCAGTTGCTCTTCCCAGAGAATTTAACCGATATAATCCTTGCGTTCAACAGTGCATATCAAAAAATTCTCCACCACACAATTCCAGTCTAATTCGTATCCCAAAGGAGGAAATTGTCACTGTTGCTAGCACTCCCACTTTACAATTAAGATTGCCCGGGCTCATTCTAACCTCGTTAAGAGTTATTCATAACCTCCCAAAATTTTCTAGACCCCAATCTTTGTTTACAAGTATTTTTACTTTTAAAGTCAAGCACAATTATTGAGCAGTCTGAGAACCAACTGAAAACCACCCATATTCCTCCCACGTTTCATTGTGACTTTTTAAAAAAAACGAGAGCTCTATCCCTGAGGCAGCTGGGATAGCTGAAACCTGGCAGAGAATAGTCCTCATTAAGAAGTGCCTTTGAGTGTTCCAGTAAAAACTTGAGTGGACAAATTATAACTTTTGTTTAGAAAAGCCAACCTTCGCACAAGTAATGTACTTTTTTAATCAAACTAAGCTTGTAAACTGCAGCTAAGGAAGACTGGGCTACTCATAGATGGCCAACTTATGGATATGCTGAACATTTGCAGTCAGACCGTCCACCACTATTAGTGCACCTTCTAAAAGCCCCACTCCTTACACTGCCCAGACAGTGTACAAATTAATTCCAAGGGCTGTTTCTAGTATAAGTATACTATATCTTCAAAGCGTCTGACGAAGTGGGATTTTCTCCCACGAAAGCTCATGCGATTAATAAATCTGTTAGTCTTTAAAAGTGCCACAAGACTCTGTTGTCTTTCTACAATAGACTAACACGGCTACCCCTTTGGAATTTGAGTATATGCATAGTACACAAAACTACACCCATATAGCCAAGGGTGTCAAAGAAAAAAAAAGTATAAAATTACACTTCCTTTCCTTTGTGAAAGAGACCTATAGTTTGTATGCATTATGTATGTGCTAGGTATTATACTAGTGTATTACTTGAAAAATATTTGCTCACGTTCTCAAAGATTACTCTAATGCATACAAACAAGCATAATCTGGGTATATCCTGATTGAAAGTATTTAAACCATGCAAATGTAATGGCATATTTCGTTCCCCATTGTCCAGATTCTGGCCGATGTTGATACCAGTCTGCATCAGTGTGGTGAAGAGAGGAGATCTGGTTAAGGCACTTTATTAGGATTTGTGTAATACAGATTCAATAATCTTTGCCACTGTGTAACTTTTGTCAAGTCACTTGTATGTAGCTCAGTTCCCAACCTGAAAAATGTAGATAATTATTCCCTATCCTCACTTTTGGACTATACAAGTACCTAACTAGGGACAGTAAATCGAACTACTTTCATTGTTATCATATAGTGCAACTATCCATCAAGATTCACACAAAATATTTTTTTAAAATTGGGTTGAGGCAGGGAAGATAGAGAAAGACATTGGAAAAAATAAGGAATCTTTAAAAAACCTATTTCAATGGATTACACCTCAATTCACATTTACTTTAAAATAATGTTTGAGTTTTATGGTTATAACAATCCTTCATTAGAAAGTTATATTTTAATACTAAAGAGATTTTGGTTTTAAAGAGCTGAACTCTGTTCAAAGTCCATTTCAATAGCACTTTTTAAAAAAAAAAATGTGCAGCTTCTGCAGTTGTGACTGAGTTTTGAGTAGCTGTATATAAACATCTTTTGAAGGCTAAAAGCAAATCTGTTTCTCTGTTACTGTTTAACTTCTCTCTCTCACACACACACACACACACACACACACACACACACACACACACACACACACACACACAC
>ML685791.1:12734275-12863559 GCA_007922175.1 Pelusios castaneus
CACACACACACACACACACACACACACACACACACACACACACACACTTCGTTTACAGAATTGCTCACAAATGCTAAACTAATGGCCCTGTATTTAAAGATAAAACATTAAATGAGAAATGTATAGAGAGCTCTTCCACTCAAAAAATAAGGGAATAAAAGGAATAGGAAAGATCTGAGACCCTATCAGTCTTAGGTGTGGAACCTTTTTGATATGTACTCAAATTCCAAAAAGGAAAAAAAAAAAATCACTGTACAATTTGCTATAAGCGTGAACTGTATGGGAGAAGATTTGAAGGAGGCGGACAGATGAAAAGTGAAAGTTCAAGACTGAAGATTCTTGGTGCAATCACAGTCAGATTTATTTCGGTGCCTTGGGCAAATGTCCTATTTTGGTTATGGAGAGGAAACACTGGGACACATCCACTGCAAATAAAAGACAGACAAGAGACTGCATCTCTGGACCTTTCATGATGTACCTTATTTATTTTATTTAGTGTACTTACCTGCAACAATGTTGCTGTCTTGAGCCTGGTTTACATGACCAAACACACAACTTAGAAAACCAAAAAGGCCATCTAGAGGTCTCTCCTGGCACCAGTCCATCCATCTGGAAACCACCTATCACATTATTACTTACCAGTTTCCAAAGCACTGTGAAAATACAAAATGCCATCTGAAGGGCAGAAGGACCACATAACCAATCCAGAGAAAGAACAGACTTTTGCTTGTCAAAACAGATACAATTGTGTTAGGGTGGGAGTAGTTTATTGATCCTTTACATTTTCACTGATAGCTGATTCATTCTAATAGCATCAAATAGATATTATTATATATGAAGGATAATTTTCCTTGGATCATGCTTTTAAAGCTACCTTAATATTTTAGTGGAAATATAATGAGTTACCATGAATGACATTTTAAAACAATGTTAAAGACTAAGTTTTGTTTCAATTCATCTTAGAATGTGTGGATTTTCTCTACTAAAAAAAAAACAAAAAACAAAAAAACCTACAAAGAATTAGATACTTGGCTTAGTGCCCATCTTCCATGATGAGGACACTTAGCTATAAGAAGCACATCATAAATTCTTGGAGGTTGGAATGGGCACACTTCTCCTTTGGACGCCAAAAGGAAGACAGACTGTATTACTTTAGTAAGAAGATGATCGTCTGGTACTTTTAACCATTAGGATGCAAGGGTGAATGCAAGCAGCTCTAAAGCATTAACATACAAAACTAGCTAGACATGCTAACTGAGGGCCGGCAAGGTGGGAGCAGGACTCAATCCTTCACGTCGCTGCCAGAGTTATTCATCATCACCACCACAGAGGAGCAAGAGCGCTTTTCTATAGTCCCCAGAGGTATCTTTCTGTGAACAAAACATAGGATTAGGGATTACACTAGAGTTTTATTGATAAAAATAAACTCCTGGCAACAAAACAGGAGTGGTGTACACGCTTCTATGTTCCGCCCTCCCCCCCATATTGACCAAACTCCCCGCTTCAGCAACAAAATAAAAGAGAGGTGTGGCGCTTTTTGCAAGGTGAGAGTGACAAAGCGTCACTGAAGACGCTGCATGTTCCAAAAAGCTATACTACAATGCCCGCCCAGCTCACTGTTTCGAACTCTGCTGCACTGCCCTGCATTCTAGCTACGCTGGCCTGTGCCCCTCCCCTTTCAAAGCACCAAGAAGTTTTGGAATTGCTCAGCATGGAGAACTCGCACAACTACTGCCCAACTTAGCATGCCAGCTCCCAGCAACAAACACAATCTCACTTGGACTATCAGGGATCAGGTGGATCATTTTCTTGGGTCTGAGGGGAGATGAGGGAGGGAATCACTCCTGCTCTCCTATGGCATGCATGCAGGCAGCATGGGCTGCTGCTGGGGGAAGAAACCACTGAAGTGCTGTGCAGAGCCTGGGAGAGAGGTGAGGGCTGATATCAGGGTGTTTCCCTCCCCCTGCCATCGCACAGCTCTTCACTGAGCTGGGGTGGGGAGCACAGAGGGATGCCAGCTCTCCATGCACCAGTTTCTGCCTCAGGACTGACTGCTTCTGGCTGCTGTCTGAACTTAAAGAAACAGCATGCGGATACACTCACTGTCCCCCAACACACACACACGCTTCTGGTTAGCAATGTCAGTTTGACTGACAGAACAGGCAAGAGTCTGTCAATCTAATAGGATGTCCACGGAATGATGGGATTCAAAACCTTCTTCTTATGATACCGTGCCTGCCCAATGAGACATTGCAAACCTCCCACAAAGCACCCTGCATGCAGTCGCACAGCGGTATAGTTACGCACAATGCACTGCTCCCTATTCGTGTGAATGCTCTCCACGGACACGCACAGCAAGGACATGCCGCAGTAGTTTAATTACAGCAGTGGCCGTACACTGGTGAAATTTGTGTCGACAAAACTCTGTATTGTAGACACAGCCTTAAATACTGAGTCACAGCCATAAAAACATTAAAATAAATAAATAAAAATGTCAAACCCGGGAAATACTCCAGCAAATGAGAGCGTTTCCACACACAGGAAATCTATTTGCATGACCGTCAGCTCAGGAATGACACAGGGAGTTTCTCTGACTAATGTGTTATTTTTAAACAACCAGACTTGTCATTTAAAGAATAAAAAGTCTTGAAATGGCAATTCTGAAGCTGGGCCGTTTAGTGCAAGTTACAAAGTCATTTCTTCCATGTGTAAACCAACCAACCAACCAACCAACCAACGGAAAACCATCCAACCCCAAGCAGTGCAGATCAAAATCTTTTACTTATTTGAGGTAATTTCCAATATCTTATTAGGGGCCCAATCCTATTCCCATGGCAGTCAAATGCTAAGTACTGCCATTGACTCCAGCCTAACAGAGTCTGGCCTCACATGGTAACTTGAAAAGCAATTTGACACAGCAGATCTGAAGGAATTCCATTTACAAACAGAACTGAGTAAGGCATGCAAATGGGGACAATATTGTATGAAGAATATTTCTACAAATACTGTGCTATGGAAAAGAGCTATGTCCTATATTAAACAGATTTTAATTTTAAAAAAAATACATGGAAATCCTACAATATCCAGTTTTCCAAACAACTCCTTTCCCTCTCATTATGACTACCATTGTCCCTGAAATGAAACTGTGGTGTAAAGAGAGACTAGATTTTAATTGCAGTCCAGCTCTGCTGCACAAAACAGTTTGCACCATAGGGAGGAAAAATGATGGAGCAGAATAACATGCAGGATTACAATTCCAGTCTATGTCTTTCTGTGGCCAATAGCACCTCTCAGACAAAAAGTGTAAAGAAAGGAGCCCAGAGCAGGAATGGGAAATATAAAATGGCAGGAAAAGAAAATGATCAAGTCTATCAGACTACTGTACATTTGCAAGGAAATCAGAAGTTCTCCCTTTTAGGAAATATCTCCCTTCCAAACTACTCTGCATTTAAGCCCTTCACAAAAATTTATCCATTATTGTTCTCATATTTTACCTACACTACATGGGCCCTAAAGAAGCCTTCCATCACCAATAATAATTATTTTCACACAAGTATTTATTTATCAATGAACTGGGTTTAAGTGATTGTACCTGAATCATATGATGCAAAGATTTCGCAAAATTCTTTCTGAGTTCACGTCTAATGTCCAGAAGATCAATTTCGCTCCTCGAAACCATGATTCTGATCAAAGTATCATCATCAGTGCCAGCTCCCTAGTTAGAAAGAGATTTAAATATCAGTTTAAAGCATTTATTTATGCTGAGCAGCTATCTTGATCCCAAAAAACTTTGAAAGCTCTGTATAGTGTGGTTGTAACTGGTAAATACATTCAACATATTGCGAGACTGTAGATGGGGCCTCAAAGAACCACTGCATTGTATTTCTACCTCACTAGTACAAAGTGTTTTGGACTTTATCATAAAACACACAAACTGCAATGGGAAGTAAAGGACCTATGTTATGAAGGGCTCTAAGCATCTGTGTAGTTGAGGATGCTAAGAACCTCCCACTTCATGCTCATGCTTGTAGCTTCAGTTCATAAGTCCCCAAAACCAACAGAAATGCTCCAGCTCCAAAAATATCGAGCAGTATGGTATTCATATACTATGAGTAGGATCGGCCTCATACTGACTTTGTTTCACTTGAAAGTTGATGCACAAAGCACCGCGGTGAATTATCAAGGCATGGGCCAAGGTGTGCAAGTGTGAATCACTGGTAGAAATAATCATTTGGAAAATTATCTGACTGCTCTTATGAATGAAAACTGCGGTAAATTTAGTTTAACTGTGCATGTACTCTGTCCAGGCAGGCATTTGTTGGTTGGGGGGGGAAGCACTGAGATACCTCTACACAGACAAATCTGTGCAAGCCTACTCAAGCTATTTGACTCCAGCTAGCATTCCTAACAAGAGCGAAAAAGACAGTGCAGGCTTCAGAGCAGACTAGTGAGCCAAGTGTGCACCTAGGACTAGGCCAGGTGTGTACTATCAAACGCAAAAGGCATACACTGCATTATCTTCACTGCTATTGTTACTGAGCTAGCTGGATTCAGGTTGCTTGAACAAGCTAGCCTGTGCATGACTTTTGCTGTGCAGACATACCCTTAGAGCAGGGCTCAACAAAACTGGCTCCAAGCTAGGCACCAGCAGTTTTATTTTTGGTCACCAGAGGGCGCTCCTCCACTGTATATCCACAGGGGAGTTAGGAGCCAGGCTACAAACCCTGGTCGCTATGGTGACCTGGCACCTGGGTTTTGTCAAGCCCTGTCTTAGGGAGATTTAGCGCTGGTGACTGAGCTTGCCCCTGTTCTCCATGTCCAGTCAATCCTCAAATTGTTGACAGCGACGAGTGCTGTTTTTCATGGTATATATTTGAATGCTTTAGACAGCTGACCTAAGGCCACTCAAATTATGCCAGGAACCAAAAAAGCCCATTTTTTTTTACCATGATCAAGGGGTGGGAGACCACACTTTTCCTTTTCCAGCTGAACGAGCAGCTCTAGCACAGTATGGGATTGAGCCCTGCAGTCCCTGAAAAGGTGACTGTGTCAGGACAGATTTATTGATTATATTAGTAAATTTTTCCACTGAAGTTATGAGAAAGTGGTCTCCTTGTAGACAGATTCTACAGATTTAAATACAAAATTATAAAAGCTTTCTATACATCAAGTTCAATATATCAATAGAAAGGATTTCTATTACATGCCACAGATTTTTTTTAGAATATTTCTTCAGAATTTTATTACATTGGGATGAAACCTTTTTCTTTTTAGCTCATTTACATTGTATACAGCTTTTCTATAAGGGTAGTAAAAAAAATAAAATCTAGATATCATTTCATGATTGCCTCCAAGTAGTTATTCATGCTGACATTTTATCAGTATATTTTACTTTTTAATGAACTCATTTTAGACTAAGACTTTCTCTTCACTAAGGAAAAACCCAATGGGAAAGCCTAGCCATTAACTTGCTAACTCGCATGAAAACAACCCATTGTGGTCACTATGATTTTAAGTCACGTTAACTATCTCAGAATACAAATACACCTTCTTTCCTAGAAGATGAAGCATAAAAGGGAACCAACGTGTGTGACTAAAGGAGAAGGTGTGGGGAGGAATGAAGGACTCAGGACTCAGTAAAGTCAGATTGGTGTTTAAATCGCTTTTTGACAGCTCCTATTTACTTCTCAAAACTGGAATGGGATTTCAATAAACATTTTAATGAGGAACTAGAATTTTACCTTATAAAGTTGGGCTGTGTGTCTATAAATAGTCATCTTTAAAAAGAGTAGGCACACTGAGGTCTGTAGGTTTTACAACATGGTCAATCCTCATTTTCAAAATATATCTGTCACAGACAAACTACAGCTTCCAGCAGAAGATGCTCCATAGTCAGGCCAGCAGAAGGCCCCCAGGTGTAAGGTAGAGCAGAGTGAGTGAAGAAGGGGGGAGGGAAGGAAGGGAAGGGGTTTCTGCTCCAGGTAGTTTCCCCATATTGAAGTTATAGTACTTGTGATATTGTTGATTTTATACAAACTGGTCACAGTTGGGTGAATTTAGAATGGTGTCTCTCTTTTTTAAAAGAGAGAGTGGGAAGGAGAACAGAGGAGGTTATTTGGAGGGAAAAAAGGTCATGTGAACAATAAGTACTTACCTTCATGGCATAAAAGAGAGATTCAGCAAAATAGCCAGGAACACTTCGGACACATTTCACTGAGAAAATGAATAATCATCAATCAGTTTCTGTTAAACATATGTAACAAGTTGAGGAGAGGTAAGATAATTTGACTTTCAAATTACAGAGTAAATACAAGGTTAAGCTCTGGGGTAGAACTTTCTCAAGTCTGTCAACTCTTCCCAACATCTCACTGCTTCATTTGTGTGGGTTTGTGCGCGCGCTCTCTGACTCCCAAACAAGAACGATCAGTTTATCCCTAAATATTTTTCTGCTGATCCTCCTTGGGATAAGAAGGGTAGAATGCATATTTCATCAGCAATATAGATTCTGCAAGCCAAATTCTACCCTCAGTTACGTATGTGCAACACATGGTCTTCAATAAGACAGCACAGGGCAAATGGAGGCAGAATTTAATCCCACAACTAGACATTAATTAACAGTGCTCTTGCTGACACATGTGGCTGAACAAAATCCAGCAGTTCACTCTCCCATAGCTGATAACAAGAGGAAAGGCATATTTACTAAGTAAAAAGTAAAATTTCAAATGAGTTACTTACTTTGTGAGTGGGTGTGCATTTTGACAGTCTTTTAATTAATCAAAGTTACACTTTACAATCAACAATCAGAATAACCTTTCTTAATCTGGGACAGACTAAATGAGACCATTTCGGGAATTCCTGCACCCTAAACCATTTAAATAGCTTTATTAAATTGGAGTTCAGTTGGATTTACACTAAGTCAGAATGGCAATAATAAATAAATAATGACTTCATCCCTTATACTCTTGGAGATTTCAGAATTTAGGTCATGGATTTTACAGGTGTCAGCTTCACTCAGGCTGTTGATCAGGTTACTCAGCAGTGTTTTAATCCCTTTAAAGAAAAGGCCTTGTCATCTTTCAGAGCTCATGTTATAGCTCCTACAAATGGTACATCAGTAATAAGATTGTTAATTACCAATTGCCAGAAGCAGCTTCTCCAGCTCCCCAGAGGTTTCACGGTCGATTGTTTCTTCAATTTGAAAACCAGAGATAGTCATGTATTTGTCAAACACTGAAAAACAAGGACAAGTACATACTAATTACATGAATGTAAACATTACTTCTCCCACTATCCCCCACCTCAGTGCATATCATTTTCATCCAAGCACTTGAATATTATCCACTGCTCAAACCCCATTCTCCAAACATTCTTCCCTCTGCCTTACTTTTTAAATATATTTTCCCTAACAGACTGTAATTCTACAATATCATTCAGGAGAATGGGAGAGATCAGTCTCCCAAGACCACTCAGAGCTGGCTGGCATAAGTCATTTATTTAAAGAATGATGATCTCTTTCAAATATCATCAACTACCTGACTAATAAAAATCATCAATACTTGATTACGTGGAACATTCCACATTTAAACTCAATCAATCAGACTGCCAACACCACCGAGTCTGATAACTTTCCACAAACGTGAGACAGCCCCTCCATCCAACTAACCTGAGTGCACCTCCCCGCAATCTGAGCTGGAAGCTAGAAATTCAGGAGTTCTGGGCTCATCTCTACTGACTACCTTTTATATCTCAGAGTACCTCACAGCCTTTATTACTAGCCTGGACCTTGAAAGTAGTCAAGCCATCTCTACCTTACAAACAAACAGTGAGATCGCACAAGTTCAGAAGTTATTGTAGAGCTGGAAATACAATACAGATCTTTAATAAGGCAGATTGCATTCACCCAACCACACTGCCTTTCAGATCAAATATGTGCAGGCTGGTACATTTGTTTATTCTCCTGCCTCCCACCTCAAAGCCAGGGATCGAACAGAGGATTCCCTGACCTATCATTGCCAAGCAAATAGCAAAGATTTCCTTCAGTAGCTGATTCACGTAAATCCCTTTTAAATCTCCACCCCTAGCACAGGCTTCCTGGTAGCTAGAAGGAAAAAGGATTATTTAGTTTTCTACATGTGACTTACCCTAAAAAGAGAGAAAAGGTAAAAAGACAACTTAAGTGAAAAACAATAAATAACGAAGTGGTAGCCGGGCAAGGCTGTAAATGAAGAACATTTCATTTCATCTTCCTCTCTGAAATTGTCTTTATTCTGCCTATGAAACATTTGCTTAACTTCAAGAATACAAGAAGTGTCATTCAAATTAAACATTTCTAAAGTGCTTATTACAATTTGGGATGCTATATAAACAACAAAAACTGGTCTTAATTTAGAAGGGATTCACAAAATTCCATCAGTTTTGCAAATCCTGTGAACACGGAAGAATGATCAAGCAAAATCTTCCACTCAAGAATGTTTCCCCATCTTAATTTGCACATCCTTCCGTATCAGTCTTGGGTAAAATAGGTGCAATGCACCCAGAAGATTGGGGGGTTGGGGAGGGAGAACCTACAGTGGATGGAGGGAAGCAAGAACATTAAATTGCCTGTTATCTCACAAAAGGGCTGATCTCATTTACAGCTGGATCCAGTCACAAAATGACTCATTAGGGAAAATGGGCACCACACACTGTGCTATGCTCTTTTTCAAGCAAAACTAATAGCACATACACAGACATACTCCTGCTCTGCCCTCAGATTTACCACACCCCTCTTCAAACTGGAGTTTTTCACTGCTAAAAGGAAACTACTTAGAGGACACAAAAAAGTCCCTAAAGGCAAAGGCAGAAGTGGTGTAAAGCACAGCAGGCCACACAAGCATAAAACCATCCCCCAAGATCAGGAAGCCAGAAATAGCTCCTTCATTGCTCCTTCCCTATGAGCTGTAGCCATCACATATTGGGCACAGCTGAGATTCTGGGTTTTCAGTTCTACCTGCACCACTCTACCTACCCTTCCTGAGATGAGAGACACTTCGAGTTCCCAAGATGGTGATGAACTTTTCTTCATCTGTTCCCCATTTCAGTTCCCCAGCCTTAAACAAGACCTGTAACAATTTCAAGAAAGCAAAACAAAGTTAGTTATTTCCTCACACATTCACTAGAAGGACTCTACGCTCCATGACAATTACAGTTGGACAGAAGGAAGCTCGAGTGACGTGTGCCAAGGGGGCGGGAGGGAATGAAAAATTGGACAAGCCATATCAAAATGCATTCCATTGTCCCATTATCGCTTCTTGTCATCCTCTTCCTTTTTCCCTTCACCCCAGTTTTAGTTTTGCCATTAGAGTAACGTTCCATCCTCATTAACTAGTTCATGCCTTGAGCTGCACAACACGTGTTTATATGAACTAGATTATTACTGTACATGAGGTACTGCCAGTAAGTGTTTTAGAAACATTCCTCCACCCCACCCCAAAGAAATACATTTAAAAATACCCAAGTTCAGCCTACAGCTCCTATGCAATCAAGATCTCCTTTTGATTGACCCAATTTCCACCTGGCCCCATGCTTTACAAAAAAAGAGCAATTCATTGAAGGTGTTAACAAGGGCAAGATGTATACAGTAGCAAAAAGACAGACTGCTGCTCTGGCTAGGAAGCTAGCACTTAACAAAACTTAAAATGCACCATTTCACTGGGTACTATCAAAACATACAGATTCCACGGCCACAAATGCCAGACCCACACGTATTTGCATCTTTTTTCTCGACTTTCCAACGCAAATCTAAAGCACACATGCAAGTTCCTCAATGTAAATTTAGCAAGCTCTCATATTTTCTCTCTGCCTGTGTTACATTCTTGACCGAATTTAAGATCTAAACCCAGATCTCTAGAGTAAAATCCAGCACATCAAACCAAACTTCTAGGAGTTTGTGCCCTCAATTGATTAAAATTTTATTTTTATACATAGTAATTGCATAATACTTAAAATTATACACAGTTTATCCTTTTTGCTGGGAAAGTTCATTTCAGAGCACAGTCTGTCTCATTTCAGCTACTTAAGTTGCCACTGAGGCTTTTAGCATTCTGGATGAGATACACAATGCTGAAACTCTCTCTCTCTCTCTCTGCCTGCCAGCCACCTCATGCAATGAAAGACCTCTGAATGTAAAGGTCTAGAGCCAGTTCCACTCTCCTCACCAAGTAGAGGTTAGGCAAACAGGCCATCTTCTGTATTTAGGGCTCAAGTACTTCCTGAAGAAAACTCATGAGTCCAAATATCTGCCTGTTTGTTCTAATCTGCTGCACAGAACTTGCTTTGTCCATCTGCCCAAACAGAAGAATAATTGTCTTGCTTTCACAGTATGCTCAAAGTTTTGAATTTTCTCTTTATATTGACAATGTATTTATTGTAGCAGCGAGGGAGGGCTCAATGACCAACCAAGCACTATTTTTTTTAATAGAAAAATTGAGTATTTAAGGGGAAAGGTGGCCAACCTAGCTCTTTGGAACACAGCAATTAATCATTTCATGGCTGTTTGTTTAAAACTGAAATATGCAAGACTTTCAAGTGGGCGACATACAGTTCTGCAGATTTTACCAAGCACCCTTGTACCTCCTCAGACTGAGATCTTGTCAGATCCCACAAGACAAGCAAGGAAAGACCTGGGAAAACTAAAGAACTCTCACCTTCAAGGAATAACTAGAAGGGTTACAGGAAGTCCTATCAGCGATACCCTCTTCAAGTCAATTTTAGCATTCTACCAACTGAGTCATTACCAAATCTAATGCTCCAGCATGGTGTTAGGGGCACTATGCTGTCGGAACTGGACTCCTCTGTATGCATCACAGGTCCTGACTGCTGGATAATTCAGCTACAGTTATCCTCAAGGGATGCTGTGTTAGCTGTAATATTTACATTAAAATTTGAAGGGAACCAAGCCCATTACTTTATTTAAGGTTTAGCCTGCTGTGTCACAGGGAACTCATACACAGCGTTACACACGGAAATGCTTCACTGGCACAACTGCAATGCAATGGATAGCCACAGGCAAGAGAATTCAAGAATTAAGCTATTTACTCCTTCCCTACTAGTCTGAGGCATTATACTTATGTCCATATTGGTCCAAACCCCCTCTCCCTGACACCTTACTAGTTTGGCATACTATCAACTGCGTAGGAAATGCAGGGCATCATTTTAAGAGAGAATGGGAAATGGTGGGAGGAAGAGGAGAAGTCCTGTTACTACTGCCTGCAGGCTTAGGAGGCTCTGTGGTGAAGTGTGAGATCTGGGATTAGAAGCAGTCCATCAGTTCTGGAATGAGACAGTTTAAAGCAAGATGGAGTTAGCTGTGGCTTGCTGCCTTAGAGAGCAGCTTGTTTTCTCTTGCTCTGTTTTGCAGTTCCTGTATGGTACTATATGAATTCTAAGGCATAAAGTTGCGTCACATTGCAACCTTCCAGCAAGAGTATTTATGCTTTTTAATCAAACTTCTGTGTGTGTAAACAGTGAGTATAAGATTGATGTCAGCTAAACCAGCACAAGGTACTCAAGCGGACTGAAGAGTGCTCACACAAGGAGGTTATACTGATCTCACACCATTATTTGTATTGTGGTAGCACCTAAGACCCCTAGTCACAGACCATGTCCCCTACAGTGCTTGACACTATACATACAGATAACATTACATTTACTTTAGCTTTAGATTCATTTAAAAACAGTACTTTTTGGTGTATAGAAAAGTCTGCATAGAAGAGTAGACTTGCCTTAGTTGGCGAGGGCAGCCAAATGCTGTTTACCAAGGGCATATGTTTGCTACTTGCCTAGGCTCAATGAATCCATTTAGAGGAATATCTCCCTGACAACAAGTCTCAGTAGATAGGGAGACAGTTACGTTTATCAGACATTAACCAGACTGACTGCCGAGCTCTGATTTCCACAGGGCTGATTCTGAAGCTCAGTATTTGGAGATGGAAGCTTTCTGGATTTCCTCAACTCCATAGCAAAGGTAGCAACGGGAACGGAAGAGCATATATTACAAGCATTTTTTGCCAATACCTCTATTAATCTTGTACCAGACCTCTAGCAAGAGAGTATTTATTCGTCTTGTAGTTTACTCTCCCTTCTTTTCTGAATAATCTTTATTTTCATTCATCTAGGCCTGCAATCTGAATGAAAAAGTTTTCAGCCCAAAGCTACTTCAAACAGCCAAGATGTAACATGAATTAAACAAACTCTGCAACCAAATTGCTGACAACCTGACCATTACGATAATTAATAACACCGATCTGATCTCCTACATGCCATTTCATTTATTATTTTGCTCCTACTCCTCCTTTTCCTGTTTGGAGTGCAGTTCCAAGAGCTGGAGGCAGTGTCATGGAAAATATAACAACGGCAGTATTTGATTCCCTGGAAAATTCTTCACACAGTAAGTCATATCAGTGGTGGCAGCTGTGGAACACCCACGTGGTTACCATAAAACATCATATCTGGGTCACTTTCTCCTTTAACAACTCCACCTTCTTTTGAGTCATCCCTAAACTTGAGTAATGCAAATGCTGCATTATCGACTATATTGTAGGTCCTACACAAATCTTTCATGTACAGGTGGGCCTAAATCAGCCCCTCAGATCCTAATGAATGAACCTAAATGCCCCCAAACTTTGTCATCGGCAAACACCTGAGCATGCAAGTGCTGGAAATGTTCAGCTCTCTCAGACATTGATAATGCTCTCATTCCCATACTATTAAGCATCTCATTTTAGAACAGGCAAAACTGAAGGGAGTGGGGATGGAGCGAGAAACAGAAGGGAAGAGAATCCTAAAACATGTGTGTACTTGTAATCTGGATCTCAGTTTTGCAGCTTGCACTATTGCTGTTTTCATATCACAACAGAAAGGAAGCAACTGTCATTTCCAAAACCAAGTATTTCTCACACCTGGGCCTCACTTGTGCAGCCTTTTTATTTTTATATAAACTAGTATGAAGACCAGCTGAAACACATTGAGAAAAAAATATTTACCTACCTGAGCATCTTGCTCAACCAGACCCTCATCAATTCTCCCATCAGGGTCTCTATTAGCCTAAAAATAATCCGTTAAAAAAAAAAAAAAAAAAAAAAGAGAGGTATTACACTGACCAGTTTAATCCTAAATAATGTGGTCCAATATACTTAGTGTAAAATTCAATGCCAAATAATCAGCAATTTATGTTTTTCGACAGTCTTATTTCCCCTCTTTCAGCAATAAAATTCTAGCACACAGTACAGTGAATTACCTACTCTGCCCTCCCAATTAAAAGCAAAAATGTATGTATCAAGCTCTCTGTTATCTAAGCGCTTCTCAATTATACCATTACAAATTGGGAGTTACACCTGTCACTTGGTGTACCACAGCAGAACTGGATCCTAAAAGCGATCCACCATAACCTCTAATCCTCTCGGAAGTATCAGTCCTGCAGCCTTCTACAGCCTCTGTACACAGCTCTAGTGTACACCAACCCCCCGGGTGGAGTAAGCAATTCAATACCATACCAATTTCCTAGACTTATGTCCAGAGGCATATGTAAAAAATTCAAAAAGAGTTGCCTCTTTGTAAAACAGATTTTGATTTTGAGTTATCCTGAATCAGTAGTTAAATAAGCAAACACTGCTCTGAATTTTGCAGTCTAATGCGCCGCGCCGATCTCACCCATGCTCATGCACCCTCAAAAAGAAGCCTTACCTGAACAAGGACTACCAGCATCCTCTGATAATAACCTGATGTGTCTCCTGTGATATGATCTTCTAAGTTAGATTCATATTCTGCAAGAGAACACCAACACACAATTTCTCAGCTCTTTCTAATGGAAAGAAGTAATGCTCTCACTCATGTCCAAGTGAAAGAGGCGGTTGAAGGCTCATCTAGTCCAATTGTCATCAGATGTCTGATCAGCTTCCAGAAGCCTTATAGGCTCAGGGCCATATTCTGCCTTCATTTATACCTGCATAACCCGATGGCATGGCAAAGAGAAAACAGATGGTAGAGTCTGGCCTTATATCAGCATATGATCACTAAACAAACTAATACTCAAAATCAGAGTCAGGCTCTGTTCTCATTACCAAAGTCAGGGCAAGTTCCACGAGCACACAGTCGTGGAGAATTCTGCACTAAGTACAATCAGAGAGCCTGAGGTGTTGCTCAGGTGTGAAGAGCTCCCTCCAGCGAAGGGATGCACAATAATTAATTTAGCTAGTTGCCTTTGTTTTTAGGAAGTCCCTGTAATGTTGGGAAGAAAGTTTAGGTCCCTGTGAACCAAAGGAACAGCCATCTGGAGATGGGAAAAGACCCATCACTCTCATTGGGACAGCGCACACCTGGTGGCCCATCCCACCCCAAGAAACTATACCCTGCACACAGAAAGAGCTGCACTTGCATTAGCATGAGTAGCCTTAGACAGCTCAAGAAAGAGTAGTGAACAGTGCTCACGGAACAAGCAGAAGTCTTAATTATGAACAGTTGATTTTAGATAATAGTTTGTTATAGGGTGCCAATTTCCTCCTTCCCCCATTATTAGAAACCCACCCCTCTTTAGGGTGAATAAAATCAATAGAAATGTGCCAAACTTAAGTGAAATCCAATTATATAAGGAAAAATATTAAACACATGTTCCAACTACAATTGGGCCAAAATACGTCAGACGTCATAGCTGCATACCAACGTTGGCCTCTGTCAGTGCAGAAGCCCCCAAACCAACAGAATAAAACTCTAATTGTCAGTCAAGTCTTCATTCTGCACCCCCATCTTCAGTTCCTCCCTCAGCTCTCAAGTACGCAGTGCTTAACACAAACATTAAAAAGAACAAGAGAAGATACGTTTCACACTTTGACTCAACTTTACCTTCCAGATAAACTTGTTTTACATTCCGCAGCTCTGCAGGTGTTCTAGAGGCAAGAATTTCAGTCAGCACTTTCTCGTTGGTCCCTGCTCCCTATGTTACGAGCACAAACACAGAGCAATTGACACAGTAACAGAGAAAGATCATTAGTTTTTCAATAAACTCAAAAGCATACGACAAAACTTCGGGGTGGGGGAGCATACCATCTTCCACTACGAGTTGTACATGTTTCAGTTTGAAAAAAGTCAGTCTATAACGTCAGTAACCTTTGGGTAAGGCCCTGCATGCTCAACCCCACCAGGCTCCGTTTCATTGAGGTAACATGGTCAGTAACATTAGTGCAGCTGAAATGCTGTAACTGTACTTTCTGGTGCTCCCCTTGTCTCGCAATGTCTCACTAGGATCACATATACATGCATACAAGTCAACCCAAGAACTACGGTGACATCACTTGAACTGCTCTATATTTACAACCAGCCTTTTACTCACCATAAATACACATTTTTAAAATAACCTTGCCTACTTAGGCAGCCAAGTATTTTAAGCCAATGAGCTCTAATTACATTGTCCACAACAGTAGCTTTCCTCTCTCCTTTAAATATAGTATTTACAAAAACCAAAACACCACCTCATTTATGCAAGCCTGGATTGGCTGTGCCTATTAGGGATACAAAATGAATACCCCAGCAGGCATTTACAGCTCTTCTGAAATGAGAAAATTCTATGCATAAAATAACTTACAAATATATGCAGAAACTAAAGTAAATCTTGTTATGCACCATATGTTTCCAAACATATACAGGGAAATTGACAAAGGCGTCACCATGCCTCACCTTTTAGCCACTTAGAAAGATCTCTGTGATTTTGCAAAACCTGACATAGGTGTCTTGCCTCCCAATACAATGAATGAGAAAAGAGGCACCTCAGATTTGAGATGCACAAAAGCAAGCAGCTCCCGGCCTAAGCAGCCAAGGTACCTAAGCCCAAGGCAAGGAGATAAGGCAAGGGACCTACCCACTCTGTGTTCTGCACCCGAATCAGGGCTGCAAGGAAGCATGCGTCTCTGCATGGGAGTTTCTCTTGGCATTAGACATCTACATCATTTTTTTCCACAGAGGGGATCTCTTATAATCTCTAGCCCAGTGCTTCAGGCTTACCCAGGATGTGAGAGACTTCCAATTGAAGGCCCTCTGCCACCTGAGGGGGAAAAGGGATCTGCCAGCTCTCAGGGGAGTACCCTAGCCAGCGAGCTACGAGATGGTCTGATGCTGGGCTCCCTCAGTCTCTCCTGTTGGAGTACGCTACTGTGAATAAATAAAAACACTCAGGGGGACTGGATCCTCAATCTCCCCCTGCCCAGCTGGGTACCCTACGCACTACGTTAGAGAATCATTTTCAGGACCATGCATTCTCCCCTCTCACCCTCCCCCACGTCACTCTTTCATTATTTATCTGCAGCATCAACAGAAGAGACCGAGGGTACCTCATCAGAAGAATCTGCCCGCCTGTTATTACCTCACCTTAGAATTCAAATCCTTTTCTCCTCATTAGGCAGATGCGGGACTTGGCTCAGGGGTCTCCCACATCCCAGGTAAGTGTTCTAAACTACTGGGCTAAAGGCTATAAAGAAAAGTCCTCCACCCCCGATCCAGTAGGGCCCGATCCAGTAGGCGAGGTCTGAGAAGGCTTACAAAGCAGGCGCTGCAGCCAAGTGAAGCGAAGCAGTACCTATCTTCCCCCAGTTTATGCACAGCACTGGAGCTTAGGCATCCAGATGCCTACCGTGAGGCAGCAATGCATACACTCACAAGCAAAAATACAGGTGCGGAGGAAACTTTTACTGCAAAAACTTAGGTGCCAAAAAAGATAACGGACCCACTGATCTTGGCAGCATCTGAGCAGGGCTTTTGTAAATACAAGTGAGGCCTGATTATGGGATTTAGATGCCTAAAGTGGCCGTTAGGCATCTAGTCCTTTTGTGAATCTAGCTCATATTGTTTTAAAAAAGAGAAAAGAATGTTAATCTCACCAGCTTTGTTAAATATTTATTCTATTTTAATGTTAAGTGCTAGAAGAAAAAAGAAAAAAAATCTTGCTTCACTATTCACCACTGCTCTCCTACAGCCCTCAGGTCTGCCCATTTTTCTTTGCTTTTTATCTTTTGAATCGACTGGGAGAAGAAGCACACAGGAGTTTTTTGGGTTTTGAGGTGGGTTTTTTGGCTTCCTCTTGTTTCTCTGTCTGATGTAATTTCTCCTTCCCTCTCTAAATATTATTAAAGAATCCCACGCTCCAACGTCTGTATTTGGTTAGGATGCTATGCTCAGCAGGAAGGTCCTTGGAAAAGCAGTTTGCATAGCTAACCTATTAACAAATGTGTTAACAGAGGGCTTGGGAGTTTACACATCCAGGTCACTCAGCCAGGCACTAGGTAGTACCATGTCAAGTTCAATGTTCTCTGGTTTAATTAGTAAGTTCTACAAACAATTCAGAGACATCCCCATTTTCTATCCCCTGGCTTTCAGGATCGATTACGTCAGGGACCAAGAGCAATGCTGCTTCAGGAAAGAAGTCAAGGCACACTGAATAACATGTTTAAACTCTAGCACTCGACAGCACCGATTTTCCATTTTACCCATCTGCTTGCTTTTTCCCCCCAAAAAGGGAGCAATGTATTTAGCCGAAAAGAGAATTGTTACAAACTTAAGGGGAGTTGAATTCTTATGTGTTAATAGTACACTTTTAGACCCGATTCAAAAGCGATGAACATCTGCCCATAAATTGTAACTTGGAGCACCAATTTACCAGAGCATGTCACTACCTAACTCAGCTCTGCTCACGTTACTGCTTCATCACTCTCGCTGGTTTAAATTCACCCATTGCCAAACCTTTGGAAAATGCTAAAAATGGAGAGGGTGGCATGGAGGAGAACATGATCAAACTACAGAGTGGCATGAAAAGATCAGTGCAGACCTATGTAGGTAAAAATAAATAACACATCTACCCCCAGTGAAGGGATAAAACCAAGCCTCAATCACTCCCGACACCACAAGAGGATACCTATCTTAAACAGCGGCGAATAATAGACCTGTGGAAACCACTGCACTAATCTTTATCAACAGCCATGAACAACCTGCATTTCCTAGTATCATGCAAGTACACTGTCTTTTCTATGTGATGCACAATAAACATGATATTGAACAAGGAGTCTTTTTTAAAAAAAACAAAAACAAAAAGCCCCACTACAACGAAATTAAGAGCTAACAAGTGAGACAAGTCTCAATGCACACACCTCTTAATGCCCAACTCTACAGATGCTGTTCATTTAATATCAAATAAGCTTTTCTTTGAAAACACTCAAATTTCTGTAACTCTTGATTTCTAACCTACCTACCACTGATCACTTGTTCAGGTGAATAATAAGAAATTAAGTCAAGTCAGGAAAATCAAAGTTAGTAACATAATTAGTGTAACATTTGTTATTAGCATTAATACGAAATACCCAATTTTAAAAATGATTTTACTTCCTTTCTTTAAGCAATAAGATTGAAGCAAGAAATATTCCATTCAATATTTTCATTTTCTCCCATTCATTTTACCTTAAGGGCATGCTTCAGTTCATGGGCATCGAAAAGTCGTGCTGGTCTCATCAAAGACACCATCAGTGTTTCAAATTTGCCCGTCAGTTCTGATTTCAGGTCATCTACAAGATCCTGGCTCACAAAATAAACAGTGCAACAATTAATAAGGATGCCATTTCAAATGACATGCAAAACAGCATTTTGCTGAACCACTGCTGTTTTTTTAAATGGGGGAAGTCCAGCGGAGGAAATGTAGCTTAAAATCTAAAGGTAGACAATGCATAAGCAACTTAAGTCAAAGGGAGTCACAGTGCTCAGCATCTTTAAAAATTAACCCCACAACCCTTCTCAACCCTTCTCCCTAATGAGCGCTACTTCCATTTGTTTCATTGCTTGTGTGCAGGTTTTCCCAATACAAGCTTTTGATTTTTAGAATGCTTGAACATTTATTTATCCTTGTTACCCATAATGCACAAAGGTATTCTTAAGATCCAAAGGGGAAGCTGTGTCAGTCTTTTTTAGAAAACAAACAAGGAGTCCTGTGGCACTTTTAAAGAATAACAAATTTATCACATGAGCTTTCGTGGGAGAAAATTCCACTTTGTCAGACACTTGAAGACTCTTCAAGCATCTGACAAAATGCGATCATCTCCCACGAAAGCTCATGCGATAAATTTGTTATTCTTTAAAAGTGCCGGAAGACTCGTTTGTTTTACAGGTATTCTTAGTTTCTTTAGCATCTTATCCGCCAACTATGATAATTATTTTGGAAGTAACAGTGTTTAGCATGACAGGTAACAATCACAGTTTTTTATTATTTTCATTTTGTTTAGCTACAAGTAAGGGGGAGAGTGTTAAAAAATAAAACGAACAACTGTATTCTCTGACTGCATTTGGTATTTAAAATAAAGATTGGACAGACAGAAGATTGAAAGAGAGGTCACTATATCCAAACAGTGCTAGGATAAGAAAATTAGTTGTTCATGTTGGTCTTAAATGCACTTCTGTCAATCTACCAACCAACTAGGTTTTACTCTCTCGTTTTGCAATACTGGGTAGTTACAAAACGTGACAGAAATAAAAGGTACTAGCAAATTCTGTTCCCGCACTAGCACTTTTTCCACTAGTTCAAGAATCGCTGGTGGCACCAAAACATTTGTATATTCTCTGCATATCAAGAAGGAGGATCAGTCCCCTGCAACATACAAAGAGTGACAGCTAAGTGAAAAGAGTTGTTTGGACTAGACTGGGTCAGAAGTCACCACTGGAGGGTCACGTGGAGAAGAGAACATACAATCTGTACCATAATCTAAATGGAATCATTGGTGATTAAGAATTTTTACAAAGAGGAGATCAGTCAAACAACAAGAACACAAGAATCTCATTAAATGAACATTCTGCAGGGAAATGACTGTCTGTGAGGGCATGCCTCACAATTTTAGTAGTCCATTCAGCTGATTTTAAAAAGTACTTTCTTCCTCCTCTTACCCTGCCAAATAAGGTTTTAAAAGCAGCTGCAATTTCTTGGCGTTGAGCATTGCTTCTGGCCGTAAGGATCTTCAGGACAGCCTCCTCATCAGTACCTGAAGTTAGTTGAAAAGGGGGGAAAGTACATGAACAGTTATAAAAGCGGTTTCTAAAAAGTGAATGCTGTGAACTTTGAAAGGGCTCAAAACATTAAGAAGTCTCACTACATCAAAGATAAGAAGTGGACAGCAGTTTAGTTAAATAGCCACGCTGATGACAATTTCAGTACACCTTAAGCCATGTATTATATTCAGATGCACTGCTGTGAGAATAAAATGGATGCAGATCTAACATACTGCTCTCAGGCAGGAAATCACTGCAGGCACAGATCCCAACATGAAGGAGAGTAGCTACAGAAATTAAATCATACTATGTACAGTACTCTTATAAAAACCTCTCATCTGTGACTCTCGAAGTGATTTACTTCAAGCTAAATATACCCCTAGACTGAACACCAAGGATGCATCTAGCCCATTAACCTTAGTAGGATAGAAATATCTTGTTTTTACTTTATGTGCAGCGGATTGCAAAATCCATATTCACACTGAACTGTTATTATTCCTATTGAAATTAACGGTGCAGCGTGAGTAGGGACAACACAGTGTGCTCCTCCACTGATAAATCTGTGTACAGAGAGCATACCCACGCCTTATCCAAGCTCAGAAAGGGCCAGACTCATACAGTCCTACCAGCCCTTTGCTCTGGCTATATTGAAACAAAGGGGCCATAGAACAGGGCTACATGTCCCCAAAGAATAGCACCAGGAAAGGGGCCTCTCTGTGACCCAGAGCTCTACATTACACTCACAAATTCCTGATGGGAGGTCCAGCCAGAGGAGGAAAAGGGTGGATTGTAAGGGCAGAAGTGTAGCAAGGGCACTTCCTACACTCCCCTGATTCCCTCAGGCTGCTGGCCTCACAGAGACCAAGGCAACAGGGGATGCAAGCCAGGGCAGCAGCTTTTGAATAAGGAAGTGGCTTGCACCACCCGTCTCTCCCTGTGGCAGGCCAGGGCTGAACATTTTTGAGTGGCGGAACCAGAAACTGGAACAAACTAACTCTTGCGCTCACAGTGTTATCATTCCATCACACGTAAAAACTAGAAATCTCTTTTCTTTGTTTACTTTAACCAATGTAAAGCTACCAGTGCATGACCACTGTATTGTGTCAAAAAAGGACAACAAAGAGTTTCCCCATCTGGCTGATGGGAACAACTCCCTCTGAATTGTCAAATACTTAATTCTTACCCAATCCTTTCATTGCCTTACGGAGAGCCTCAGCATCAGCTCTGGCATCAAAGCCAGCAAAATCCTTCACGGTACCTCTTGAGAACTGAAAAAGAAGAATGCCATGAAGAAGCAGATATGAGCTTATTTAAATAGTCCCCTGCATGTCTGCTCCTATTAGGATCCCACCTGTGAGTTGGAATTGAGATCTGAATGTCAGTGTTTTTCTAGAAAAAAATTGTTTAATCCAGTTTTTGTTATCATGTCTAAACACAATTCTTACTAAAACAGTGCTAGTGTGGTTTCAGTTCAGTGTACGCAGGAACTGCCGGGCATGGCCTGTTTTTGTAAAGGTGGCTTGCAAGTCCAGGGCCTTAAACATTAGAGCTACATAACGGCATGGCGCCTACCACAAATCAAACCATTTGGGGCTTTACATTTACATACAGGACATGTCCTCGGAAGAGTCATACACAAATCCATAGGGACTCTTGGGCAGTTTTAAAGGAACAGACCCCAGACACAGAACACAAGAGGTATATCATTTATTTAGAGAAACGAGTATTATGGATCTGTCACATAAACACCACATGAAGAAGTTTGACGTTACTCTTCTAAAAAAAAAAAAAAAAGGGGGGGGGGGGGGACAATTTAAAAATGCAAAAAGGGTTTTAAATTTTTTTTCCGTTTTTCTAAATATATCTCTTATTATTATTAAACGGCCAAGATAAATTTGGTCACAATTAATAGGAAATATAGGTCACAACACAAGAATGAAGGGGTTAGCACATGAGCATGCACACACACACACACAAACAATTACACCCTGTTTCCATTGTACCTCCCCTTCAGAAGTGCTCTTTTAGAAACAAATACATGAAATTTAGTCACCCTTATAAAAAAGTCCCAGAGAGTTTAAAAGGAGTTATTATGCTGTAATTATAACTCTGATTGGCCCCGCTAAACATTGCAAAGCAAGGCCCCATCATGGTAGGTAGACAAAATCCCTGCCCCCAAAAGCTCACCATTTTAAGACAAGTGATATGCTAGGGATGGGAGAGAGGGAAGCACCAGAGCAAATGCAATTTACAGCTACTTTTTTCTTTTTCTGCCTTTCTCCCCCCCTGCCCCAATGTAGCCATCATTCACTACAGAGAATACTTGTAGGCCTCACAGCAGAAAGGCAGCAATCAGCACAATGACAGTTTTCCACGTATAAGGCCTGGTGTGGAAGAAAGCCCGAAGACATTTGTTGGAGAAGTGGTCGGCTGAGATTGGCGGAGGTGGTGCGTGGGTTTTTTAAGAAACAGGAATGAGTAAATAGAGAGGGGTAGAGCTAAAAAGGGCCCTGAAAGTGGATGAAGCTAAAAGGAGACTCTAGAATTTCTTCTTAAAACCAATTTAATACAAAGAGAGAGACTTTCTATGTCTATTTGTTTTTTAAATCTGCCTGCACGATTATCTTCTAGGTTCCCATAATAGGGATATAATCCTCTATTAACTCCCACAAGATGTTTTTAAAAAACACCTATAAAAATGCTGTACATTTTCAATTACATTTTAAAAGATGTTTACTATCATGGCAAGAACTTAGATTGTCCTTGTTCTAGATTTTCATTTCAAATAACCTGCAGCAGTGTACTAGACCTTTTCAAAGATGTCACTTCTTATACCAAATTCTATGCTTTCTACTCCAGCCTAATCCATACATCAATTGACATTTCCCCCTCTCTTAAAAAATTCTGGTCAATATTCAGGTACAGTTCAAAATACCAACAAAAACACAAAAATACTGGAGAACCCCAGAAAATTATTCATTTCTCATCAGTCATATTTTATCAGACATGTAGCCCCCTGGTGTCTGAGAGGAAGTCCTGTCCTCAGTTCAACCATTTCAATTACTCAGTGCTATTGTTACAAGTAATTTTACACCGGAAGGAAAGAGAGCCATGAGGCAGAACGAAAAGGAAAAAGCGTAGCACTAGACGGCAAACTGAGTAACCAGCATCACTGCATACTGGAGGTAATGAAGTTTCTCCAGCCAAATTTGCATCATGCCCCATTGGGAGCATTACCCTGTGTTTCAACTTAATATCACCTCACACTTTGAGAAGCACTAGGTTAAACAAACAAATATACCCAGCATTAATCACAGCATTTAAACATATACAGTATCACTTCACTTAGTAGCAGCCATATGACATTTCTAATAGATTTCTTCAGGTCACCACATATTTGAGGGATGAGCTAAATACTCCCCCAGTAGCATTTTATTTTTCCATTTTAAAACAAGCTTTTTTCAGACCAGTGTTTCTATTCTAAGCCTTACAGCATTTTCCTTTTCCCACTTATTTCCAAGAGCTATTGAGAAAAGTCCCTACTGTTCATATTAACAAACAACATTTTATTTAGTAAATCAGACAGAGACTAAATATTTAAGAGCATCATGTCACCTTGTCCATCCCCCTTTTCAATGAAGGTATATTCAACAGAATATTCTCTACTGTTCTACATAATGATAATTCATGTCATGGAACTACCATCATTTCCCATGGGAGACTATTTCACATTTAAGCCTCACATTTAGAAAGTGGTTCCCAGTTTCTAGCCTTACGTATAATTGGATAAGCAAAGGAAAACCTAAGGAGAATAACTCTGAACAATTCCTAAACCTAAACAATTCCTAAACCTCCTTTCAATGATCCTAAGTTTCTTAGGCGTCTTTTAGCCAAGTTACACATGGACACTAAATATCTTTGATCCAGTCACTCTCTCCAGCACCAACTTTTAGCTATGTTAACTAAAGCAAATATTGCATAATTCTCACCCACAATGCGTATCATAGAAAGCCTCTCTGTTTATAGAGGTTGCCCAAAGATTCCTGATTTTTTTTTGGCACAGACGTAAGCTAGAAAAACATTCTGGGCATTAGGGTTCACATTCATACTAGATTTTCCACTGGGAAGCGAAGGGGGGGGGCATTGGACATGTTCCACGAAAGTCAGCAAGCTGAGTGGGCAGCCACCCACAGTAGCCAATAGGAAATTCTCAAGAGAGGGGTGTGGCCTAAGCCCTGCTCCTGCCAGGAGTCAGAGCTGCCGCCTCCTGCTTAGGATTCTCATCCAGGACCATTACCCTGAAATAGGCGTGTAAGCCAATCATTACCTTCTCATAAAAAATGGTAGCTCTGGTTTTATACCCCATAGCCCAACGGTTAGCCTAACTTAGAACCCATTGCCTGTTCACCCAGAATGCGGGAGACCTGGGTTTAGATCCACACCCTGCCTTATTTAAAGCAGGAAACAGAACATAGCTTTTCCACCTCCCTGGGGAGTAACCTAACCACTGGGCTATGGGATATTCTGGGATGAGTTACTTTCCCACTGAATTTGTGCCACTTAGTAATATTCACTGAGTTAGAGAGAATGACTCAAGCCCAGTGGTTAAGGCACTCTCCTGGAAGGTCTAAGTTCAAACTCGTACCTCACATCAAGTAGTGAAGATTTGAACATGGGTCTCCTTCATCCTGGTTGAGTACTCTAACCATTAGGCTACCAAGAGAGAATAGCATTGCCATCTTTTTCTCTGTTTTGCACAGGACTGGATCTGATCGGTGCGTTCTGAGCATGCTTTCTGTATTGGATCACACAGGGTAGATAGGTGGGAGAATCCCATCAGGGCTCAGATGTGAGCTACACGCAAGGACGAAGATAATGTGCACATGCCCACTGGCACAAAGTTAAGCATCTTGGAAATTTTACTAGCAGAAATTTAGGTGCCTAAGCCTGTAGGCAACAGCTGTGCCACGGTCTGAAAGACGGACATTTTGGATGTGAACATAACATGACAGTTAGGCTCCTTAATCCCTTTCTAGATCTAGCCTCATATCTCTGAAAACAGTTTTTATGGCTCTTGAGGTTTCTAATTGCTCATCTTCCCAACAGACGTAATAGAGATTTTAAGTCAAGTAGCAATATAGATCCTGGCAACAAACATCTAACATTACTTCTAGAGATAAAATAAAATCACTGAACTAGCTTTTTTCCAATATAAAGTTCCCACAATTCATTCACTGGATAGCTATGAAGTGCTCATCAAAGAAACTCCTAAACAGCCTGAGATCAGACTCTGGTAGATTCTGATATGCTGTTTTTAATTACTGTACACCGGCCCAATTGCAGCAAGCACTCACTGGCCATGCCTTCTTCAGATTGAGAACCACTCTTTTCACTGTGCTCTTCGCTTGGTTGGTTTCTCGTCTTCACTACTGCAGGCAATTAGCAAAGATCGGCCAGCATCTGCAGCAAAGAAAGTCAGGGAAAGCTGGCATAGAGCTCACAATGGCTATCAGATGTGCTAAGTGATGAGAATGAGGATTTTGGCCCACTTCCCTATGAGATAAGTAGTAAGAAGTAAAAGCTTGTTTCTGAATAAATTGAAAGCCGTAAACTGGAAGTACTTCTCTCTGTTAAGTTGTAAATGGAAGAGGTCAGGTAGAAATTCCAGTGCAAACTATGTTTTAAAACTGTAATAATAAAGAACATACAAACATGATGACAACTGCTACAATTTCAAAAACAGAGGGATGCAAATTCTACAACTTGCGTGTATAGAGAGAGAGTGTGTGTGTGCATATACACCTCCCACTGACAAAAGTGCACATGCGTGAGCATAATTTTCTTAAAGACACATACAAAACACAGCTCTAGTAATTTTTCATATTGGCCATCTAGACACATACTTTTAAAGGAGAAAAACTAAGCTCTGGTTAATATACCCCCATTCACATTAGTTCTAATATATTTAAACTTCTGACAAAGGAAAGATGTGTACAGCATCCAAGTGGGAATCAGTAGCCCAGTTCCCAGATGTTAGCACAGAACCACGGCAGGCTGACCCTGACAACCGTTGCCCAAAGGTAGAAACAGAAGGAAAAAAACCCAAGTATTCATTTACTTAGGGGCCAACAACCCTGTAACATTTGTTCATGTGACGAGTCCTTATACAAGTAGCCTCAGTGAACTACCCAAGGCCCAATTCTGACCACAAGCATATGTGTACTTAAGCACATGAAAAAATAATATCATTGAATGACAATGAATTCAATGAGACCATCCATGTGCTTGAAAATAAGCTTGTAACTTTCTATGACAGGGTAACAAGCCTTCTGGATAGAGAGGCACTGGTAGATGTGGTATATCTAGATTTTAGTAAAGCTTTTGATATAGTCTCACATCACCTCATTAACAAATTAAGGAAGTACAACCTGGATGGAGCTACAACAAGACGGGTGCAAAACTGGTTGGCTAACTGCTCCCGGAGAGTAGTTATCAATGGTTCACAGTCATGCTGGAAGGGCATAACGAGCGGGGTACCACAGAGATCGGTTCTGGGTCTGGTTCCGTTCAATACTTTCATCAATTATTTAGATGATGACCTACAGAGTACACTTATAAAGTTTGCCGATGATACCAAGCTGGGAGGGGTTGCAAGTGCTTTGGATGATAGGATCATGATTCAGAATGATTTGAACCAACTGGTGAAATGGTCTGAGGTTAACAGGATGAAATTCAATAAAGACAAGTGCGAAGTACTCCACTTAGGAAAGAATTATCCATTGCACACATACAAAATGGGCAATGACTGTCTAGGAAGGAGTACTGTGGAAAGGGATCTGGGTGTCATAGTGCAGTGGTTTTCAAACCATGGGTCGGAACCCAGTACTGGGTTGCAGACCCTCAGGTACTGGGTTGTGATGCCACCTATTGCCACCACCAAAAGACTGGAACACATTGCTGAAAGATGTAATTGTTGGGTCATGGACATAAATGATTCTTTTAAACTGAGTCCTGAGAAAAAAAAGTTTGAAAACCACCGTCATAGTTGACCACAAACTAAATATGAGTCAATAGTGTAACACTCTTGGAGAGGAAAAAAAGAAAACAAAAAAGACACACACCACCATTCTGGAATATATTTCTTAAAATATTCCTGTGAAGACACGAGAAGTAATTCTTCTCCTCTACTCCGCCCTGATTAGGCCTCAACTGGAGTATTGTGTCCAGTTCTGGGTGCCTCATTTCAGGAAAAATGCGGAGAAATTGAAGGAAGTCCAGAGAAGAGCAACAAGAATGATTAAAGGTCTGGAACATTTGACTTACGAGGGAAGACTGAAAGTGCTGGGTTTGTTTAGTCTGGAAAAGAGGAGACTGAGAAGGGACATGATAACGGTTTTCAAGTACCTAAAAGAATGTCATGAGGAGGAGGGAGAAAAATTGTTCTCCTTAACCGCCGATGATAGGCCCAGAAGCAATGGGCTTAAATTATGGCAAGAGAGGTTTAGATTGGACATTAGGAAAAAATTCCTAACTATCAGGGTGATTAACAACTGGAATAAGTTGCCTAGGCAGGTTGTAGAGTCTCCATCATTGGAAATTTTTAAGAGCAGATTAGACCAACACTTGTCAGGGATGGCTTAAGAGGGTACTTGGTCCTGCCATGAGTGCAGGAGACTGGACTCGATGACCTCTCATGGTCTCTTCCAGTTTCTCTGGGTACGTCTACACTGGCAAGTTTAGGTTGATTTAAGGATGCTTAAATCGACCTAAACAAAGCCACGTCCACACTGGGCTTTTATTAAGTTGACTTAATAAGAGCTTAAGTTGACTTAACACCTCCTCTGAGGTCAATTTAAGCCTTAAGTCGACTTTCAGCCAGTGTGTACGGGGCTTACTGCTAAGTCAACATTATTAAATAAACTTAAAGCCGGTAAGTCGACTTAACAAGGTCGACAAAGTATTGTCACTCTATTAGGTCGACTTAACAAGGTCAACCTTAGGTCGACTAAGTCGAACTTGTTAAATCAACTTTACTTTGCCAGTGTAGATATAGCCTATGACTCTATAAGAGTTGGCAGGAATAGGACCCAGAGCCAATCATTATTTTAGAAACTAAAAGGTTTCTTACTGGTCCCTTTTTCCCCCCATTATTAATTATTATTATTATTATTATTAAATTAACCCACATTCATAGACACTGTTTCAATACATCTACTTCAATTGTAAACTAGGAAAATATTTCTGGCATACAATTACGTATCAGCGAGTGCAGCAGTGTGAGGACAGCCAACCCGACAGGTCAACAACATTCCTCCAGTTACAAAGAAAGGTAATAAACATGGATGCAGTGTTCAGTCTAGAAACTGTACCACATTATAGCATAGCCAAGTCATTGCAGCTATTCCACAAGATAAACAAACCTTCCTGTGTTGGAAGGGGTAGAATGCAAAAATGCTAGCAATTAAATATTTTTTTTCTGCCATTCCTAGGCATAACCAGATATTTAAAGGATTAAGAAAAAGTGAAGAAAATATATTACTGAACCTTTCCAGCAGTTTGTGATTAAGCATATATACACTTTGATTGAAAAGTATCACATTATGTTGCACTGTATAATTATTTCAAACTCTGTGAACCTTTAGTTCAACAAAGCAAAAGAGGAGTCTTGTGGCACTTGAAAGACTAACAGATTTATTTTTCGCATGAGCCTCTCTCTCACACACACACACATGTAGATGGCAATAGGTTTATTTACAGTTCATTTTTATTTTCATTTGCATTTTAATTTCAAAAGTGCTGTGAAGTTATCTGGGCCAGACACTAAGAAAACTGTGTGCATTTGTTTATAAAATATGAATGCAGGCACAATTAAACAGAGCTTATTCTACAGACTTTCTAAAAAGCTCTTTTCCTCTCTCTGTAATCAATTGTGGCTAAAAATGTTGAGACACTTCCAAGTACAGCTCCATGACTGCATAAACACAGAGAGAGAGAGAGAGAGAGAGAGAGAGAGAGAAACAGCAACATGATCATGTAAAAAGTACAGGCCCAGTCTAGTCTTGTTGAGGACCATGGAATGAGGTCCAAGATGTCGTTTGACTTCAGTAAGAGATGGATCAAGCCTTAGAGATCTAGATCCTCAGCCAAAATGGTCAGAACTCCACTGATTTCAAACAGAGCTATGATAATTTACACCAACCAAGGACCTGTCCAACAGGTCTAAGGGCTAGATCCACAAAGCTACTAAGGTGTATAAGTCTAACATTTAGGTACTATTGACATTTTCAAAACCACCACTTAGCAGTCGTCTAACCCCGCAGGTACCTCAAATCCCCTATGAGCCTAAGTCTCCCCTACAAGACGTGCTAAATCACCTAAATCCTGATCCCTGCCCACAACTAATTAACAGCTCTGAGCCCCTAGCTCATGCCAAAGCCCTGATGAGATCTTTAGCTTACCTGCTTCCCCATCCTATCTCCCCAGCCAGGCTGGATCCAGTACACATTCCCAGAGTCCACACACAAAAGCCACCCAGGAGCAAGTGGTCAGAAGAAGGGAATGGGGGAGAAATGGGTGTGCGTATGTCTCCATATTGCTGAACAGGCCTGTGGTTAGAGCACTCACATGGGATGTGGAAGAGTCAGGCTCAAATCTCTGCACTAATTAATATTTAAATTTATTGGAAATTTGGAACGGCTTCAATAGAGATTTAAAAAAAAAAGACCTCACCATGACAGCACAGCATTTAGGACTGAGAGGTGGGAGACTTGTAGTCAAGTTCCTGATCTAACTCAGGCAGAGCAGGGAGCTGAATTTGCACCTTGTTGGACAGAGCCCCAAATACCGAGTTCATAGCATCTCTTTCTCTCTCCCTCCCCCTCTCCAGTTTCACTTAAGAAAGGGATGAGCAGACCTTAGGCACCTAAATCCAAGAAAGCTGGACTAGGTGCCTGACTGAACCCCAGCCCTCTCCTCTACATCCCATTGCTGTCTTAGGAAGCTCATTGCCCAGGTTGCTGGCTTCTGTAAACCCCTCTCTTGACATCTGTATAATCTGTGGAGAGCCTGAGCCCCTAACCCAGGATTAGGAATGCCACTGGGTGGCAGGACACGTCAGCATCGCAACACCTAAATCCCCTGAGTGAATCTAAGCCAGTGGTCGGTTCAAGTCTCTGCTCCAAGAAATATTTCTACAAAATGAAAAAGATTCAAAAGGAAACACAGAGACTCCTCTCAGAAAAGCCTACATCCTAGTGCTCAGGGCACCCTTATTGGAGGCGAGTTCAAGATCCTGCACCAAAACAGGCGGAGTGGGGATTCAAACATGGGTCTCTCACATCCCATGTGAGTGCCCTAGTCACTAGGTTACAAGGTAAACTAGAATAAACACCCTAATCAACCCCTAAAAATGCCCATCCCCTAGCTCTCTTCCGTACAATTAGGCATGCTCTGAGTACACAACTGTATTAGGACCTACAGTCAAAATGGGTAGGGGAACACCTAGTTTGAGAAAACCACTGGCAGTTATGAGCAAGCTAGAGCAATGACCAGCTCAGTGGCATCAGGATTTTCATGGCTTTTTCACATGCCCCACACAGAAATGTAAACATCTATACAGTTAGACGGCATTTGAGTAGTGGTTTTGCGATTATCAGTGGTGTCTAAATGCTGGAAATGGGTACCTAAAGAGGAAGATAAGCACCTATGTGTCTCTTTTACTCACTCAACACTGGGGAAGAGTGAAATAGTATTTTCACAAAGGTACTATTTATTAGAGCATAAATAAAATTTATTTTCCATTTGAAGTAAACTGAGGAAAATTGCCTCTTCTGGCTTTTTAAACAGGGAAAAGAGAAAATGTGGTCTGAATGTTAAATGCCAATTCTGCACAGTCAGTGGGGTTCCATACAGGTACTAGGTATCCGTTTTCATGCTCAGGGTATATGACCCCAAGCCTACAAACATTTATACATGTGCTTAACTCTACTACCATGAGCAGAATCAGCACCCTGGAACCATTCCAAATACCTAGGATCACGAAAATGAGAACCAAAGCAATCCAATTTCTTTGGTTTTAAAAAGGCAAAATTTAGGGAAATAGTGTTTAAATCAGTAATGAATTCAATTAAATAAAAATTGTCTAAACACTGAGGGTTGTTAAATATGCACATTGAGGCTAAAAGTTATTGCTAGAAATTTCATTAACATAATGATGCATAATTAAATACTTCTAGAAGCATTCTTGTACTAATTAGACTAAACATTTTCAATGTGCTCATTCATTTGGTAACTCACTTCAACAGTCAAAAGTTATGGACCAGCAATATTCCATTTGTTTTTCAGCTTTTCAAACATTTGTGGAATATTTATGTTTGATGGGATTGTGCAAATTTATTGTTTGGTTTGGTTTTCAAACAACTGTTTAGCCTAAAATGTTACACTGGCAACTAATCACTGAAAATGAGTGACCAATAATTACGTAAAACCCAAGAAGATAATGAGACATAAAAAACACTTTGAAGAAAATGGCTGAAAAAGATGTACAACAGATTAAGAGCCTACAGAGATTAGCATAAAAATTGTGTTGAGAAACATTTTCTGCACAAAGACTAAATAGCAGAAGAGTAAAGAAAAAAAAAACCAAGCTTTTTCTTCTTCTTCTTTTTCTTCTCCTTACTCCAGTGGAAAAAGGCAACACCCATTCACAGCAGAAATATGCCTTGCAGAAAACTTGGCTAAATTAAATGAAACTGGGAGGAAAAAGTTGGCCTGAGGTTTGTCTCACATGATTATGATGAGTTATCCTAGTTCTTGTTTCAGCATCTATGGGGTTTGGAATGGGTTTACTAGAAATAGACCAGAAGGTTTTTTAAAAAAGCAAAAACCAACATTTTAAGAAAGCACTTCCCTAGCCTTTGGATAAGTTTGAAGAGAGCCCACGTCATTCACTCCTGCACTTTTAACATCTTTCCACTACACAGAAATGGAGCTGTGGGTAAAAACAGTAGCAGCAAGAGAAAACCTGGGCTGTGAGGAGTAATAAAGCCAGGAAAGAAAAGGCAGAATGGGCTTAAAGCAAGGAGATCAATCATCCGCGGGGGTGTCCAGTGCCCTCCAACGTGGCAACGTGGGTTGGTCCCGCAGGAAGCAGTTACCACGGGAATGCAGCAGCAGCAGCAGCTTTTTACTTTAGAAAGCACAACGTGATCTCACCTTTGCCATGGCTCCTGAGGCTCAGCGGGCAGGAGAGAGAGTGCAAGAGCTGGAAGAGAGACAGCGCGTCCTGCGTTCACCCTGACGGAAAGAGAAGTTACGTGGAGATCAGCCCGGCTCCGATCCAAACCGGGAGCAACTCTGCCAGCTTCAAACACGTGACGTGATTTGGGGCGGCTGGAGTCAGTGCCTGCGGCGTACAACGAACGGAGGAACCAACGCCCATCCCGCCCCTCCCCGCTCGGAAGGGGGAAGTGTCAATCAAAGAGCCACCGAGAGGGCGCGCGCAGCGGCTCTCTGCCCCGCGCAATGCGGGGTGCGCCCC
Source organism: Pelusios castaneus (assembly GCA_007922175.1). Taxonomy (NCBI): domain Eukaryota; kingdom Metazoa; phylum Chordata; order Testudines; family Pelomedusidae; genus Pelusios; species Pelusios castaneus. The sequence continues at coordinate 12,766,860 of ML685791.1, forward strand.
GTTACTCACCGCCGCTAGCAAGCAGGTGGCCCCACTCCAGCCTTCCCGGTGCAGCAGACGGGAACCTGGCCTAGGCGAGTTCTGCGGAGCAAGGAGGAAAGAGCCGCACCCGCCTGCCCCCTTCCCCAGGCTGGCCACACCCGCTGCTCACACATTGCTCCTTCCCTCCCTCCCGCCTCCGGGTCGGGGACTGTGAGTTGCAGCCGCTGCCCAGAGGCGCCAGCTGTTGCGAGCCCAGCTTGTCCCCCTGATGTTTGAACGAGGCTCGGCCAGAGACTGGGGCCTCACAGTGTTTTTTCCAACCTACGGAGCAGCCACACAGCTGGGTTAGCTAAAGGATGAGGCACATAGGGGCAAAAACGGTTTGGACAGGCTGCTGGCCTGAGCACAGAGGGGAGGGGAGAGCTGAAAACATAGGACTAGCAAGTTCCAAAGGGGAAGCTGTGTTAGTCTAGGTCAGCCAAACAAACAAGGAGTCTTGGGGCACTTTTAAAGACTTGCACATTTATTTATTGCATGAGATTTTGTGGTCTAGCAAGTCCTCATTGGTTTTTGGCCTACAGTGATTTTGGGAAAGCCATGCACTGACTTGGAGAGGCTTTTTTCAGCCACTGAGGCAAAGGGGAGGGTAGCTCGTTAACAAAGCAAACTTTTCTCTCCAGGATGGCTGCTGTTTTTAACATCTCTGTGTTGATCAAGCTCAGTTTTAAAGGGGCTGACTAAAAATCTTTTCATCTCCCATGCAGGGGTTTTGAGGCCTTGATACTTGTCCAGAGCACACAGGGTAGCCCACACCTATATTTCTAATGGAGGAAAGGACAGAAATGAAAAAATATATTTGGGGTTGTCTTTATACACCCAAGGGTGCTATTCATTTTTGGTGGTCTTTAAGCAGCAGTCTTTCCCATCCTGCCTGTTCCAAGAAGTTGCAGTTAGGGATGTTTTCCCCAGCAAATGAAAAGTTGTGTAAAAAGAACAAATACATCTCTGTGGAAAGCTCAACCTTCAAAATAAGGGCCTTGGGCCAGCTCTTACTGAACTCAATGGTAAAAATTCCATTAATTTCAGCTGAGCCTATCATTATGAACAACAACTAAAAAGCCTGCATTGATTTTTTTAAATTCCTTCTTATTTGTAAGACCTTGACAGAGATTAACTTTCTTTACTTCATATATTGTCTCAGCTGCATATGCAATGGAAATTCCATGGAATTGTAAACCCTTTGAACAATAGGCTATTAAAAGGATGCCTAGTTTCATGGTAGTTTAAGTACCCCTGAGCTGAAAACACCTCAGCAGCAATATAGAATTCCCTATTTTCTTTCCCCTCTTTCTCTCTAGCAGTGGAAGAACACCCAGATCATTGGTTTCATGGAAAGAGCTAAAGCTACCTCCCTCCTCAGGCCTAGCTCTCCTTCAGCTAATTTAGTTCATGTCCAGCTCCTGAAAGCTACTTCATTCAGGGAAACCCCACTTATTCAAGTCAGCGGGGCTCTGTGTTGACACATAGCTCCATTAGCATGGAACAGCTTGCACAATTAGAGCCTCTTTTTGTAAAATACTTTGGGATGACAGAGAAATTAAAAATTGAATAAATGTAAGAATTATTTTGTTTCATAACATTAAGGCCACCTAATTTGATGAATTCATTTATCCCTGAATTGGAGCAGAATATCTGGGAACAACAATGCTTTTTAATGCAGTTTTTTCCAATCTGGGATTGCCTAAACAAGAGGAAAAATGCTCCAGTAAGCCACATACAGAGGAGTGAACTCAACGAAGATACTCACACAGACTATATATACCATATTGTACAGTGTCTTCCCCCCAGGAGCTGAAATCCTGTTTCCTCAAGTCACATGGGAGTCTAAATCTGTTTGCTTTGTATGAGTTGCAAGAACAAAAATTACAACATAGGGAGAAGTTGGCATCCTGCCCTTTGCCAAGGCAGTGTATGAATGTGATGTCTTTAAATATGAGATTCTTTTTTAGTGTTGTAACTGCTTAAGCCCAGTTGAAGTGTGTATAATTATTTATCTCTGTAAACATGGACAAAAGCAGAGGGCAAGGGAAGGGAGGGAGGATCACTTGCTCAGTTTGTTTCTTCATTTGCCCAGACACTGCATTAACAGTCAAAGGGCATAAGATACAGGAATAGAATTAATACCTAATGTCTTGCAATATATTTTAATATTTTGGGGAAGAGTTTAGTGTAAGGGGTGTTTTGATACAAACAGTATGTGGAAGGGACTTTTAAAAACCCTGTAGCCTTGATACTGTGAAGAGAGAGAGTCAGGTGGACCTCAGCACTTCCTGAGCCCCATTCACTTCCACACAGATCCAAGAAGACTCTTTGCAGGACTGAGGCTTAAAATTAGAATGTTTGCTAAATTAAGGCATGTATCATGTTAGGCCCTGATCCTGCAATCTAATTTCTCTGAGTAGATTTTGCATATATGCAGAGTTTCATTGCTGTACATGGGCCCCGGAGTGCAGCCCCATTGATCAGGGCCACAAATGGCAGAGTTTTAATATTGGAAATTGTTGTTTCCAAAAACATTTCCAAGAGCTCAAGCTGGTTGCTTTTAGGCCTAAGGATACAAGTCCCACACTGCAGAAGTAGAAGACAGATTTTTTCTTTACAAAGGAGATAAGAAAACTTTGGAGCCAGAAAATCCAAACTTGTGGTGGGATCCAAACTTGCAAAGTTAACAGAATTTTAAACTGCACAAAGACAGAATAAGGCATGTAAATACCTATCTGACTGCATACACAAAGAAGGCACCAGGCAGAAAGAACCAAAACAGCTGAAGCATAGCAAAGTGAAACTCAATCAGATCGTATTCATTACTTGGACCCATACAGCAGAATCCCTGTGAAGGAGGAGGAGAATTAATAGGACAAAGAGCAGCTGGACTCAATAATATCCTTAAATCAGAAATTAGCAAACTGTAGAGATCCACTAATAAAATCATAATCCCACTTTGCCTTGACATATGCTGTAACAGTAGGTTTCCACAAAGGTTTCACAGTCAGCTTTGTTGATGCAAAATCTATAAAGCTAGGCAAGTACGAGAAAATATTCACTGAATTGTAGACAAATTTTCTAATAAATTTGTGTAATAAATTATTCAGTAAACATTGCCTGACCAGCTTGAATGCAATTACACTTCTTTGGAAAGACAAAAACTCACTACCAAGCCAACCAGGAGCCAATTCTCTTCCAGACCTTCTGGCTCCGGAGAGCATCCTCTGGCCCCTTGACTTGTAGTGAAAGCTTTGAACAGTTTGGCCTTTGGTTTTTGGATTACTAGAAAGAAACATAATTTAAACCAGGTAACTCTGACATACAAAATTAATCTGATTGGATGACTGATATCTCACTTATGGTCATGTATTTTATGTCACCATCTTAATGAGATCTCTTTCAAATCACACCAGAGAAACTTGTCTTCTCCCCATGTTTCCTGTTTGACCTAAGGGTAACACCTTTTAATTTTATGGAATATCATGCATGACAAACTTTTGCTCCAATGCTTAATGTCTCTTGTGCTATATTTAATATATTTTCTCTTTCTTTGTACCCACTTCAGAAGTTGGAAAGAAGCATGTGAAGAGCAACTGATTTAACTTCAGACTTGAGAGTGTTACCCTACATAAGATAAACAAGAAAATTCCTCTAGTTACCAAAACTGTGGCAACTAAGGGGCTGTGAGGATAGAAAAGATGCAGACAAACGGGCTGAAGTCAGAAAAATATGCTTCAAAAGAGAAGGCATTAAATACAGCTTCCACCAAGGAGATATATCCTGCTCTGATAGGGGTCTGATGGTATAATGTATTAATTATTAATTATTATTAATTAACATTAGAATAGTTACTAAGAGCCTGGGTCATGGAGAAGGACTCCATTGTGTTAGGAGCTATACAACTAAAAAAGCTTTCAATCTAAGTAGTATAGTTTAGCTTTTCTATTGCTAATAGCTATGATATTTGACTGGGTAGTACAGGCCAATTTCTTTGTCAAGCACAGGGCTCATCAGGGGTCAGGAGTGTAAGATATTCCTTAGTACCAACTAAAGCAGTGGTTTTCAAACATTTTTACTTGGGACCCAATTGAAAAAAAATCATTTATGCCCACGACCCAACAATTACATCTTTGAGCGATGCGTTCCAGTCTTTTGGCGGTGGCAGCAGGGAGTGCCATGACCCAGTGCATGAGGATCTGCAACCCAGTACTGGGTCCCGACCCTAAGTTTGAAAACCACTGAGCTAAAGTATAATCAGTATTTATAAAAGCAAGCAAATATTTGTCTTACTTTGTGGCCAATATGAGGCTTTCCAAGGATCTCAGGATGTTTCAGCTAAGTTTGTGCAACAGATTGGTTCATTCATTGACCAATTAAAGATTCAATAGCCTCTCTTGTACATCCCCACAGTCAGAGGCCACTTGCTGAGTCCTCCGCACTCTGCCATTTGTACCTCCCCACAGTCAAAGGCCACTGTACTAATCTAACCTAACCAAAATGGACAGCAACAGGGTGGGCTCATGACCATAGGGGGAAATACACATTGTATCCTAAAGACTGTCTTCACTAAAAAATCTGGGGTTAGTCTCAAAATCATTCTCTGAAAGATTAAATTAATCTCAAAATATCTAATAGAATTGAAGCCATCAGAACACTCACTTTGTCAGACACAGTAGTATGGTGGTTTTTGCAGTAGGTTAGCCAAATTAACCTCAGAAATGCAGATTATATTAGAAACCTGACAGCGGACTAAGGTCCTTCCTGCAGAACAAAGCTTCAAAAGGCTTCAGTTCTTCTAAAGCCAGCAGGGGTACATTTGATACTCCTCCCCCTAGAGATTTCCTGGGAACTCACCTACTTTTGGTTTATCTGTGGCTGGTACACTGTTTCGAACAGCCATTTGAACATAAGAACAGCCATAGTGGGTCAAACCAGTGGTCCGTCTAGCCAAGTATCCTGTCTTCATTAATGATCTTGATGATGGAATAGACTGCGTGCTTAGTAAATTCGTGGATGACACCAAGTTGGGGGGAATGGTAGATACAATGGAGGGCAGGGACAGGATCCAGGGAGACTTGGACAGATTGGAACACTGGGCCGAAAGAAACCTCATGAGGTTCAACAAAGACAAGTGCAAAGTCCTGCACTTAGGACGGAAAAATCCCATGCACTGCTACAGGCTGGGGACCGATCGGCCAAGTAGCAGCGCTGTAGAAAAGGACCTGGGGGTTATGGTGGACGGGAAGATGAATATGAGCCAACAGTGTGCCCTTGTTGCCAAAAAGGCCAATGGTATATTAGGCTGCATCAGTAGGAGTATTGCCCGCAGATCGAGGGATGTGATAATTCCCCTTTATTCGACACTGGTCAGACCGCATCTGGAATACTGTGTCCAGTTTTGGGCTCCCCACTACAGAAAGGATGTGGACAAATTAGAAAGAGTCCAGCGGAGGGTAACAAGAATGATTAGGGGGCTGGGGCACATGACTTACGAGGAGAGACTGAAGGAACTAGGCTTATTTAGTCTACAGAAGAGAAGACTGAGGGGAGATTTGATAGCAACCTTCAACTACTTGAAGGGGTGCTCCAAAGAGGAGGGAGCTAGGCTGTTCTCGAGGGTAACAGAGGACAGAACAAGGAGCAATGGTTTCAAATTACAGCTGGGGAGGTCAAGGTTGGATATTAGGAAAAACTTTCTCACTAGGAGGGTGGTGAAGCATTGGAATGGGCTACCTCAGGAGGTGGTGGAATCTCCATCTTTGGAGATTTTTAAGGCCCAGTTAGACAAAACCCTGGCTGGGGTGATTTAGTGGGAGTGGTCCTGCTTTTTAGCAAGTGGTTGGACCAGATGACCTCGTGAGGTCCCTTCCATCCCTATTATTCTATGATTTTGGCAGTGGCAAATGCCAGATATTTCAGAGGGAATGAACAGAACAGGTAATCATAAAGTGGTCCATTCCTTGTCACTGATTCCCAGCTTCTGGCAGACAAAGGCTAGGAGACTGCAGAGCACAGGTTTGCTTCAGTGCCCATTCTTTTGTTCATTTTAAACCTGCTGCTTAATTTAATTGTTGATTCCTAGTTCTTGTGTTATGAGTAGTAAATAACACTTTCTTATTTACTTTCTCCATATCAGTCATGATTTATCACATCCTCTTAGTCATCTTTTTTTTTTTTTACAAGCTGAAAAGTCCTAGTCTTATTAATCTTTCCTCATATGGAAGCTTTTCCAAACCCCTAATCATTTTTGTTGTCCTTTTCTGTACTTTTCCAATTCCACTATATCTTTTTTGAGGTGGGGCAGCCAGATCTGTACTCAGTATTCAAAATGTAGGCATACCATGGATTTATAGAGAGGCAATATATTATTTTCCATTTTATTATCTCTTTATTAATGATTCCCAGCATTAGCTTTTTTGACTGCCACTGCACACTGAGTGAATATTTTCAGAGAATCATCCACCGTGACTCCAAGATCTTTTTTTCCTTGAGTGATAATAGCTATCCCATCATTTTATATTTATAGCTGGGATTATGTTTTCCAATCCACATTTATCAACATTACATTTCATCTGTTATTGTGTTGCCAAGTCACCCACTTTTGAGAGGTTCTTTTGTAACTCTTTGCAGTTAACAATCTTGAGTAGTTTTGTATCATCTGCAAATTATGCCACCTCAGTGTTAACCCTTTTTCGAGATCATTTATGAATATGCTGATCAGTACTGGCCCCAAAACAGACTGCTGGGAGACACCACTCTTTACCTCTACATTCTGAAAACTGACCCCTGGTATTCTATGTTTTAAACAGTTTCTGATCCAGGAGAGCACCTTCACTCTTGTCCCATGCCATCTTACTTTGCTTATGAGCCTTTGATGATGGATCTTGCCAAAAGTTTTCTGAAAATCTAAAATACATTATATCCACTAGATCACCCTTGTCTACATGTTTGTTGACTCCCTCAAATAATTCTAGTAGATTGGCAAGGCATGTTTTCCCTTTACAGAAACTATGTTGACTGTTCCCCAACAAATCATGTTCATCTGCACATCTGATCATTCTGTTTTTTACTACAGTTTCAACCAATTTGCCTGGCACTGAAGTTAGAATTACCAACCTGTAATTGCTGAGATCACCTCTGGAGTCTTTTTAAAAAATTGGTGTCACATTAGCTTTCCTCCAGTCTTTTGATACAGAAGTTCATAACATTTCACACAAGCCCTTGTCAGTGGCAATGTTGGCAGAGGAGGTGAGGGGGTCTGCAGGGCCTGTGTTGGTGGTGCAAATGGGGGGGCTGCAGGGCTGGTACTGGGTTCCCAGCTGGGAAAATGTGTGAAAGGGGAAGGCTGGGGTCGTGTTGACAGGTCAGGGTGCACGGCTCTTGTAGCCAGAAGTGGCAGCCAGAGCATCTGAATGCTAGCTCAGTGCACATGCCAGGGGTTTCTGATCCCTGTGTTAGATGTTATGCCAGATGATGTCAGTTCCTTTAGAGCCGTGGAAGGAAGAACACCAGTTTGATACCAACACATTTACAACATTTGAACAAGTAGCTGGTTTATTCCTAAAACTAAGACATGTCAAAGGAAGTCTTGCGGCAACTACTACATATCAAAATAGTGCAGGAAATAGAAAGGCCCTTTTAGCTCATTTAACGGAGTTGCTACCTAATGATTCCATTATACAGTCTTTCCTACTCTGTATGGAACAGCCGAGAATAGACAGGATTTCCTAGTTTACAACACATTATAGTCTTTCAAAAATTCCTGTTGCAATTTATTAGAAGAGATATACATTGCAAATCTTGTTTAAAAGGCTGCAAAATGCAATAGATTGATTGAAAGTCTCTCTAGGTATAAGTGAGATATCGTGGGCAAACATCTATAAAGGGACTTTAGGGACATGGTGCACAGTATATGATAAACCAGTATTTGAGGCAGGGGCATCGCTGACCCCAAGAACCATTCGGGGCACGGGCCTGCCACGGGCCAGACCCAGCAGCAGCCACCAGCCCAATCCGGACCCCCAATCAGCCCGGAGTGTGGCCAGCCCCTGAACAGTCCCCAATCCCTTCCCCGGATCTCTTCCCCCTGCAGGCCTCCCGCCCTCCAGACACAAGCACAGGCCAGCCGGGTGAGCTGACCCTGCTGAACCAGCCCCCAGCTGGTCACGCTGCTTTGGTGCTACTTCGCCCCCACTCCTGCTGCTACTGGGGCCTGTGCCCAGCCCACCACCACTTCTCCTAGGCCCCCCAGTACTTACCTTTGCTGGAGCAGGGAGTGGACCCCAGCCAGCACAGCTGGTTTTGATTGCCTGCCTTGCTCCACCCGAGGCTGCATGCGCAGCAGGGTGGGAAATTTAAAATTGCCTTGCTGGCCCTAGTGCAACTCGGGGCACAGCACATCCGAGGCCAATGTCCCATGTGCCCAGTGGCAACAATGTCCCTCATTTGGGGAAGGCACTTTTCAAGTTTTGGTTAATATTAGCCAAGGAAACTCTGGAGATCTGCGTTCAATTACCACGTATACCAAAGATTTCTTGTATGATAATGGAGATCTCACTTAATTTTTCAGTGCATCAGTTTACTCAACTATAGAAATTTACCTCACATTGTCTAAATAAATGAGGGCTTGCAAAGTACTTTGAGAGCCTCAGGTGGAAGGTATTATGCAAGTCCAAAGAAATTATCTCAGTGGCATATAGAAAATGTTAGAAAAACACACTGTGTTACTGGCAGGATCCAAAAGGTTCAGTTTAGCGTAATGGACACACAGCTGATGACATTATTTCTGTGCTGCCTTTATGAGCTCAAAAAGTCTAATGAAGCCAGCTTACATATGTCAATGAATGGGAAAACGTTTTTGTTGTTACTGTTTTTACTTCTTAAGATTACTTTGGAAATTAGATTCCAAAGGGGTAGCCATGTTAGTCTATTGTAGAAAGACAACAGAGTCCTGTGGCACTTTTAAAGAGTGGGATTTTCTCCCACGAAAGCTCATGCAATAAATAAATCTGTTAGTCTTTAGAAGTGCCACAGGACTCTGTTGTCTTTGGAAATTAGAGATGTCAATTTGGATCCCAGCAGTGACTGCCTTCCATAAGTGATTCATAACTTCAAAACCACAGGCAATTACAGCGGGGATGTTACTGTTAGATACTGGCTCTCTCTTGGGACTTCAGTATTGTAAGAGAACATTAATGGAAACAAAGTGTGATTCATGCCAACCTGACAGCACTTCATGTTGGACTTAGGGCACGTCTACACTACAAACACTGAATTGGCTCGCCCATTGGCTTTCTAACTCCAATGTGAGAGGCAACTGTGAGAGGCAGTAGCTGTGTCACTGTGAGAAACTCTCCCACCAACATAGCACTGCCTACATTAGGTAAAGGTCAGTATAACTATGTCGCTCAGGAGTGTGGATTTTTCACACCCATAAGTGACGTAGTAAACCGAAGTAAGTGTGGATCTGGCCTCAGTCTCACTAGGAAAATATTAACATTTGTCACCAGAGGAGATGCACGTATCTCTTTCACTTGCTGCAGCTTTTCATTATAGGCCTATCCACATTCAGAATGAAATATTACATTCTGAGCTTAATTTTCTGAATCCACTGAAAGCTTTCTACCCAAACAGTTAAGAATTTGGGCCAGATTCTGGCCTTTGCCGATTTCAAATCTAGGCCTTTAACAGCAGTCTATGGAGCTGAAAAGACAGGTGAAAAGGTATTTTTAGTAATATGAAAAGAGTTTCCTATTGACAGAGTAAGTAAGTGTGTGATTTAGGTGAAGAGACATTTATGAAACATCAGTCAGGTTATTAGTTTGGAAATAAATATAGCTAAAATATGGTCAATATATATATGACAGAAGATACTAAAAAGAATACCTCATGAGGCCAGGATTTGATTTCCAGACACAGCTTAATGCGCCCTAGGGAAAACAGGTTACCTCCCTCAAGGCCAGTGAGGAAGCATGATCCATTGTACAAGGTACAGTCTGAGAGTCAGGAAATTGTTCTGAACTCATCTTTTGTCTTGGAAAGTTACACTACCCTCTGTGCTTTAGTTCCTTCTCTGTAAAAATGAGGACCAGGATACTTTTGTAAAGTGCTTTGAAATAGAAATGCTTTAAGTGCAATCTTATTTTATTAAGAAATCAGTATAGGCTTTTGTACACTACCATCACACAAGTGTTTATAATAAAAAAAATAATAAATTATAAATATATATATTTATATATAATATAATGACATATCTGTATACTATATATAATAATAAAAATATACTGCTGATGTAATAACCAGGTTCTCAAACTCAACTACGGTCTTTCAGAACCTTACTGTTGTACTACAAGGTTGGAAGCAAGAAATGAACTTAAATTTACTGTAGCACACTATTTGTGACAGTTAGATGCACTTAATCAACTAATAAATCCCATTAAATCAGAGAAGCCACCTGTAGTAAGTAAAAAGGACTTTGAAGTACTTACCACACTTTTAGGCATTGCTGAAATAAATACACAGGATTAGAGTCTGTCACTGTTTCATAGGTCATGTCTGCCCTGTAGCATCCCCTTTCTGGCTAAGCAGAGAACTATAGGCACTCCCTGCCTCAGTTTCTTTTCTTCAGCATCCCCAGTACCTCCATGCACACTAGTCAGTTTCAGTGATGTGGCTTAGCCCTCCAGCCAAGTCAAGAACAATCTTAACCTCTTTCTTCTAGGGTAGGGAAAGCCTTCCTAAGAAGTCTCAACAAAAAGGATTCTCCCACTCTTTAGGATTTCTCTTCAGCCCATTCTCTACTTCCTGTTCCCGTCCCCTTTTTTGGCTACCTTTGAGAGTCTTTCTGGCTCTAGGATAGACCACTTAGGCAGCCCCCCAGCTGGTTTCACTGGAGTACCATTCTCCCCCCCGTTGGGCTGTTTCCTGCATCCTTCCATGTGTTGGTACAGACTAGAGGGACAGGTTCACCTACAGTACCCAGCTGCCAATAAACTCTGACTGAGGGCCTTCCTCAGGATTCCAAACCCCAGACTGAGGGCTGGCAGATCTTTTTATGAGCCCCCAGGTTCCAGTAAGTTATCACCTGGCCCACTTAGCCCCACCCCACCTTCGGCTGGGAAGCAGCTAATTAATTATGGCACAGGTGGTACTTGGCTTTATCTCCCCTTAAAAGGGCCAGTCATCTTGTTACACACTGGGCATTATCTTATTCCACAAATAGTCTCTTTGGGTGCATCTACACTTAAAAGTTAGTCAATTTAAGGAGGCTTAAGTCGACTTAAACTACTCTGCCTCCACATTCGGCTTTCCTTAAGTCAGCTTAAGCATTTCCTTAAGTCAATTTAAGGAAAAGTTAAGTCGACTTAATAACACCTCGTTTTAGGTCGACTTAACGCTTAAGTCGACCTCATTAAGTCGACTTAAAGTGTTAAGTCGGCTTAATAAGGTCGAAAAGAGGCTATGTTTACACTAGAAAAGTTAAGTCGACTTTTGTTAAGGTGACTTAATAAGGTCGACTTTGAGTCGACTTAAAGTCGACCTTTTTAAGTCTATTTAATAAAGTTGACAACTTTTCTAGTGTAGACATAGCCTTTGAATTCAGTGGGACTGCTTATGAAACAAGAGACTACTGCCATAATGAAGATGACTCCAGAAAAGATATAAACATAAACTGAGGGCACCATCCTTCAAGTTGAAGAATGTTACTGAAAACAATGGACACAGGGCACTCAACACTGGGCTTGAGAGAACACCAGTATAGCTAGAGTTGTATACCAGACACTACCATCATCTAACATGGTTTTGGAAATTAAATTGAGCAGTTGCACCCCATATTTTATCTAGCAAGACATTACTGAATCTAGGTTTAGAGATTTACACTACAGGCTGTGGAAAAAAATAGGTTGACAGCTGTTTGACAGCAGATCAGCAGCAGCTTTGGACTTTTAATCCCAACAAGGAAATGACTGCAAGTTCATTTCATTTTTAGAAAATGCCTAGTTTACTAACTCCTTGGTTTTAAGTTACTCATAAAAAACCACATTAAATTTGAACTATTATTTTATTTAGGCTACAAAAAACACTCAAAGCTCAACATCAACCTGTTATACCACATGTAAATATTGACACCACTGACACTGCATTCAAATGAAAAATTAGAAAGGCTGAGCACTTGAATGAGAGCTTAAGAGAGGCAGTATGTTCCTGAATTGTGGTGACAGCTAATTTGCATAAGACCACAGGAAGACCCAGAAACCCAGAGATCTTACAGGTACATCATTCTCCATCTGCATCAGACAATATTCTGTATAGCCATTAGGAACAGGAAACACTCCTCGTCTCAGATAACGTCCCACATAATGTCCTCTGCAGAACTTATTAGCTCTGTGTGCGTTAACGATGTGTGTAGAACTAACATAGAGAGAGGGGTTTCTGTACCTGTCAGATTACTGCAAGTAGATTCCAGTGAGGGTGGACAAAAGAGGCTTATTTGGATCCAGAGACCAAAAATCCATCATATATGCACATGCTGTTCTAGAATACTAATCAACCCCTACTTAATCCATGTCCAGTTTCTCAAAGCCTGTTTCCACAGGCTTTATGCAAAGAGTAGAAGCCCATCCTATCGGAATATTTGTCAATTGCATCTCATCCTATGATTCATACACATAGGCACTCGGGAACACACACAGTATATCAATCACACAGTCATCCAGGACCATTTGTGCATTGCCTTGCCACAAAACGGCAATCTACAAAGGGAGAATTCGCGCTGAATCCCTGTTACAGTCAATGTTGCAGAATTGGTAGTTTCCTGTTAGTCTGGACTCCATTGAAGTTCATACACTTAGCTAGTGATGTTGTGATACAATGTCATTTGTGAGATGACAGAACGATTTTCCTACAGACTAGTATGACTGGCAAAACCACAATTAAAACGTTGAGCACATACTTCTTACTCAACCCCTGCAAAGAAACTTTAGATGCTCTGGTCTGATACAGAAAAACAGTTTATTATAAATAGCTCTATTATGACAGGGATCTGTTAAAGGTTCAGGCAGATAAGTAAGTATAGGTAGGCTGGTAAAGCATTCAGGGATGCAGAGAGGAAAGAGGAAATGAAAAGAAGCAAGTATTTAATCACTGACATGTACAAACCCATTCCTTTGTTCTAATGTAAATATTTGAATTTTTACAAAGTTGCTCCAATTAAGCATCTTTTTGAAAAAGGAGACATCTAGTGATAGGTTGTGGGTATTGGACTTGCAAACCTGTTAATGGAAACAGATGTTGCCTTTTCTAAAATGCAGTTTTAAATTGCAGATCTTAAGGTTGTTATTTATCATTATCAAATGGAGACACGAATACATATTGGTACAGTTGAATGTAAGTACGAGCACAGTATGAATACAGGCAGACTAATTGCTAGAAACACAAAAGATTTGCACGCTTGCCTTTTCTAAGTAGTTTCTGAAACAGCACTAATGTGCTCAAGCAGGTCTCCTAGAAGTACTCTATAATTATTAATTTTTCTTTTATCAATACATTCCACACATACACCATTTTTTTGTCCAAAGTCAGAACACTCAGATTATGCCAAGCAGCAGTACTTACATTATGAGCTGGCAGTAATAAATATCATGTCAATGCTTTCGATATTCTTTCTGGGAAATTATGATTAATAGTTCTACAGCTGGAAAAGGGAGGATTTGTTTGCTTATCATAGCTATTCAGTATTTCAATATTTGATTCCAAAACATTTTTATTTAGGGGATTCCCACCACCTCTATGCAAATTCACCTGTAGCACAGTATTGCCTCTTGTACACAGTCCATGGGCAGAACCTCCACTTTATTCAGTTTATTGCCAGTAGAATTGCTCACATTCACAGAGGTAAGCATGTCCTTAAGTGTTTTACTTTATGACAGAGAAGCTTGCTTTTCCGTAGGATGTGGGCCTGATAAAAGTTCAAGATCTGGCTCCAGAGTGAAGACCATGACTGACAACTGTGCATCTCTGGAACAAGGGAACTACTCACAATAACGGTAAAGTTTGCCTGCACAGAAGAGAGAACCTTTTCAGTGACTGGTCCAAGGCTATGGAATGAATACCCCTAGGAACTAAAGAACATCACAAATCTTACCACCTTCTACTCCAAGTGCAAACATATTTCTTTGACCTTCACTTCTCTATAAAGCACCAGGTATATTTATAAATGTCTATTTTTAAAACCTCAATAACTAAACAAAAATGCTCTACAGCATACACATCTCTCCATAAGGAGAGAATAGGAACACAAACACATTACATGTGTCACTCATGTTGCTTAATCCTCTCCTGGAAGACACATGGGGTATGTCTACACTGCAAAAACAATTGGAGTTTTATAAAAGTGGCGTAACACAATACTGAATGAGATCCTGTGAACAGAACCATCTCTCAAGCTGGAATAAATCAAGGTTATTCTTGGATTACATGATAATATACTGCAGAACCCTGCAACATTTCCCCTGCTAAATATCCATAACTTTCTGACCTTATATTGAAGTGTCCAAAGTTTATATATATTTAAATTAAGGCAATGTGCATCAGACAGTTCAGTTAATCATTTGAGCAGACTTTGCAAAGGCAGTATTCGACAGTCAGTATCTTTATTTTAATGTACATTTGTATAGAGCTAAGGTTTATAATACTTGGTAACCTCATCTTGTTTACAAATTAGTTGATTTTTCCTTTTGATTGTCATGTATTTGATGTTGTTCCTGCAGATAGCCTGGGTACTATGGTTTATCCTCCGGATCTGTAGTCTTCCCCTTGATGTGTCCCTTCTAATGTCATATGGTTGCTTTCCAGAGTAAATCAAAGAGGGTCTAATTTCAGCTGGATGTTGTGCGACCAACTGTGAAAGTATCATTATTATTTGCAGTGCACTAGTACCACAAAGCCATAACTAGGGTGGGCCCCCTTGTGGTAGGCGGTGTAGAAACATATGATAAAGCATAAACAAAACCTTTAAAAAACAGATTTCTAAAACTATAATTTCCACTTGGTTGAAGCAGAAAGGCTGATTATTTCAGTCCTACTTTACACCATCAAATGGTGCCTTCTTGGGAAGCATCACTGAGACTGCAGCTACTGCTAAGTTGCCATTGTAAAAAACGGTGTGTTCTTACCCTAATGAAACATAGTACTTTTGCTGCTTATTACAAAAAAAAAACAAAACCTCTGGGTCTCAGCACCAAGCTCTGAATTTATCAAGAATTATCTGGAAGTAGCAGAAATGCCCAAGATAAACAAAATTGATAAAGAAATAAAAGAAGAAAAAGTCTTAGAGGCTATAGCAACTATGAAAAGTAGCAAAGAACCAGAACCTGGTGGCTTTCCAGCTGAATTCTACAAGGTACTTAAGGAGGTATTGGTGAGTCCCTTAAGAAGTACTTTCAGTGGCTATGGCTACACTTGTTAATTTAAGTCAACTTAGCATGTCCACACTTAAATTTTAAGTCGACTTAGAGGGGACCCTATAAAATTGACCTAGAGCATCTACACTGGATGCCTAGGTCGACTTGTAGGGGCTAGGTGGACCTGGGATGGTCCACGGTGGCAGGGGGGGCACCCCTTGCCAAGTGCCAGGGGGCTCAGCCTTTGCCCCATTGTATCTTGGTACAATGGGGCAAAGGGGGATAGAGACCCTGGCAGGGCATAAGGGCAGGGTGGGCAAGGCCCTGCGCTGCCCTGGGGGGGAGGGCATGCCAGGCTGTGGCTGTGCCAGCCACCGTGGCACGGAGGGCAGTGGGGAAGCCCTGGAACCCCCTAAGTCAACTTAAAGTTGACTTAGGGCTACTCCAAGTCTACACTGGCTTAAGTCAACTTTCTAAAGTTGACTTAAGCAGCAAGTCGACTTAAAAGGAGGTTTTACAAAGTCAACTTAATTTTTCCTTAAGTCGACTTAAGCAGCTGCTTAAGTCGACTTAAGGAGAGAGTAGTGTAGATGCAGAGTAAATTAAGTCGACTTAAGTAAGATTAAGTCAACTTAATTTACAAGTGTAGACGCACCCAGTGCTATTCAGTTAGGGAAGGAACTTCTACTACTATGAAAGAAGCTGCTGTGGCTGTTTTCCCTGAAGTTAGAAAAGGCCTAACTTTGTGCAGCTCTTATATGTGCATATCACTGCTGAAACATGACTAGGGCCACACATTTGTGACAGCATTTTTAATTTAAAAAAAATGATAGAGTAGCCATAGTAAATGTAGTAAAATTTTGTGATTCTTTCTTTCTTTCTTTTTAAAGGCACTATGACAAATGAGGAGGGCCCAGGATGGAGAACAGGGGCTGAAGAGTGAGCCCACTGCACACTCATCCCACAGCAGAGGTGCCTGTCCTGCAGAGGTGAGGCCAGCTCCCTGAGCTAAGCATTGTAACCTGGCCTGTGGCTGTACTCACTCATATTTGCCCCAGTCATCTCCCAATCACGATAGCAAGGGAGCCAGGCCAAACCTGAGTGGCACTGGGAACATGTGCACTATGTTGCAATACCCAGAATGGGACAGGAGCTGCTGATGTGAGGTGAGTTTTTTAAAATCACAGACACAAAAACACATCATGGACACACAGGAAAATCATAGTATTCATGTTATTGCTTCCCATTGAGACAAACCTGCAATCATTATTATGACAAAGATTTTAACAAAATTCTAGCTAGCCAATCAAGTCCATGCTCATAAATCCAGATCAAACTGGATTCATTACAGGCAGAAAGATGTCCAACAACGTCTGGAGCGTATTTGGAATCATTCAGAAGGTCAGATGAAAAAAAGATTAATTTCTTTTATCACTTAACACAAAGAAAGCCTCTGATAGAAAAGTGGAACTATTTTTTCAAGTCCTATGGATATTGGTCCCCAGTTCCTAAATGGGTAACTGCTCTTTCCACAAAAATTGCTGCATTAACGGAGTTAAATCTCCCCTCTGAATTACACAAAGGGAGCAGGCAGCACAGGTGTTGGAATGATGCTTACTGCACCACATGGCTTAAAGTAGCAACAACAATTCAAATACATGGCTTCTTCCTTCAGCACACCCCTCTATATTGTTCTAGCCCGCTGCTAGGCATGGATGGATGGACACTGTCTCTTTACTTTTTACATTGACTCTGGAACTGTTTGCCCAGAGGATAATGGACAATGAATCTATTGTGAGAATAAAATTTGCAGGAATCCATCAGAAAAGAGCTTTATAAGCAGATGATGTAATTATTTTTATCCAAACATTTCCCTAAAATTAGTTTTCAAAGAAATCAATGTCTTTGGGAAAACATCTGGATTTACCGGTAAATCTGAGCAGGTTGGAAGATGGATGGACATGTAAGGACATAATATATGGGGACCTATCAGAGGGAACAAGAACAATGTCCCAAACTTCACTATATAAATACATGCAAGTGAGATATGAAGGAATTTAGAACTGGGCCTGGAAAACCTTGGCAAGTAACCATAACAAGTGGCGCCTTTGTCTCTATCGAGGAGTCAAAGTGCATGACAGGAGCTGGCTTGATAAATCTTGTCTGAAGCAAGCAAGACACACAGATCTGCAATAAATGCTGAAGATTATACAAATCTCATATTGGATTATTTAGTTACGCAAAACACTTCCAATAACACGTGAATGCCCCGAAGTCAACCATGGCCATTGCTGCCGGCGGACCCCGGCACAGGGAACGCGACCCCCACCGAACAGCCCCTGCCAAGCACACCTGGAGGGCAAGGAGAGGTCAGGATGCCCGGGAACTTAGCCTGGCACGAGAGCGAGGCCACCGCCCCGAACCCCGGCTCCATGGAGTTGAAGTACTAGCGTCCAGCCGCACGCGCCACCCTCGCCCTCCCGCTTAGCGCGTGGGGCCAGAGCCAACCAGCCGAGACACACAAGAAAGTAGTCGGAAGGGCGGGCGCCCACACCACGCGCAGCGCCCCGCCCACGCGGCGCAACCCTCCCCCTCCCCAAACCCGCGCCTGCGCAATAGCGATGTCGTGGAGTTGCCAGTCTTGAAACAAGCCGCAACAGGTGGGTGACCCTCTTCGCGGGGCACGCCCCCAACAAGTGACGTCACGATCTGGAAAAATACAGGTTGGCTTGCCGCTTTGACTTATTCTGATTGGCGGGTTGGCTTGAAGACTCTGATTGGTGAACTGACACGGCCAACGGATCTGTGCGCCTCTTGCTGACGTTTCAGGCGCGCGCGTGAGGCTGACGGAGGCGGCGCGGGAGGGCTAGCCCAGGGCCGCCAGCATGAAGGAGACGCCGCTGTCCAACTGCGAGCGGCGCTTCCTGCTGCGCGCCATTGAGGAGAGGAAGGTACGAGGCGGAAAGTCTGTTCCCCGTCCCCTCCACCCCTTGCTCCGCGGCACCGCCCCATGCGCGGCAGGTGACGTTGCTCTCGGTGTTTTGCAGCGCCTGGACGGGCGGCAGAGCTATGACTACAGGAACGTGCGGATCTCCTTCGGCGCCGACTACGGCTGCTGCATCGTGGAGCTGGGGAGGACCAAGTACGGCGCGCGCTGCCACCTGCTTCTGCCTCGCATCAGCCTCGCGCGTGCGCCCGCGCTGTCACGTGCACGGGAGGCAGGACCGTGGCAGCCTGCAGGGGGCGGTAGCCATGAGTGGGAAGATGGGGGGAGGGGCGTTGAGGGAAACAGGAATTGATCTCCCTGGAGGTGTTTACAGGGACAGCAGATGAGTGGGTCTTTATGTCCTGTTCCTGGATGCTGGCAAATCATTATTTCCTCCATCCTAGATTTTACAGTGAAGCCTTGCAACACCCTTTTGAAGTAGATGGGATCCCTGCTTGATGGGCTGGGAGAACTACAATAAATTGTTCCAGTAGAATTGCGAATAAACAATGGGAATCTGAACTTCTAGCCCCTACGTTAACTTCCTGCTAGTGATTGTTATTTTGCTGTATGACCAAGTCGTATGTAAAAAACTGGAGATGTGCATGAAAATTCAGATGCAGGTTGCTTTAATGTTCAAGCTGTTTTCATCACCCATACTGATGACTTGGGTGGGGTGTCTTATTTTACAGAGTCCTCGGACAAGTTTCATGTGAACTTGTTTCCCCGAAGCTAAATCGAGCTACGGAGGGTATACTTTTCTTTAATCTTGAGCTCTCCCCAATGGCTTCACCAGCTTTTGAGCCTGGCAGGTATGTGACTTTTTTTCAGTGACTACAGGCAAGGATAGCATCATGAAAGCTGTTCGGTATCATAGTTTTCAGACACATTAGTAACTGACAACTGAAATGTACCCAATTTCTTGTTTGTTTTTTTCCAGGCAATCTGAGCTTTTGGTGAAACTGAATCGACTATTAGAAAGATGTCTACGAAACTCAAAATGTATAGACACTGAATCTCTTTGTGTTGTTGCTGGTGTAAAGGTATGAAAAATGCAATGAAATCAAAATATTTAATATTAGGGAATTAATACGTTGCTTTTAGTGGTCAGTCTTTGAGGTCCAAAAATCCTGATTTTATTTTATTATTATTATTTTATTGCAGGATCAGGGCCTAAATCATATGTCAGTTTGTTTTTCTTCATCAGAAATGAATCAGTGTTTGAAATTAGATACTGTTTCTCTTTAGATTTGGTCAGTTTTCGTGATTATAATTTTTTATGATCAAGAATTGAATTATGCATACATTCAACAAGAATAGTAAAAACTTATTTTGAAGATGTTGGAAAATCAATACAAGTTACCACTCAGGCTACAGTTTAGCAAACAGTTTAGCAAATGTTTTGGATTTTTTTTTCCCCTCAGGTGTGGCAAATTCGTGTGGATCTACATTTGTTGAATCATGATGGAAATATTATTGATGCTGCAAGTATAGCTGCAATAGTAGCTTTATGTCACTTCCGTAGACCAGATGTATCTGTGCAAGGAGACGAAGTAACTTTGGTGAGTAAGCTGAGGTGAAAGTGGTGTGATTATTTAAATTAAAATTTCATTCATGACTGCTGCTCTATATAAAATGAATCTTTGTCAATAGAGAGAGGTTAAGTCTTAGAAGTAGAGCTATTTACAATATTGAGAGATAAGAACAGATTTTCTATCAATATGTTTTTCATTATTGATTTTTGTTTGAGAACTATTAAAAGATAAAATGTCATCCTTATTTCATGACACATTTTTGTACTTCTCAACCCAGTTGGAAGGGCTTCAATGGCACAATGATGGATGCAGTATAGTTATCTAGTAATATTGGTAGGAAATAACATTTTAAAAAGAGAGAGTGAGAGACTCAAGTCCCCTTGAATGTTTAGATAACTAAGCTTTTCCTTTTATCTTTCTGAAATATTTCTTTAGTACTTTCTTTTAAAATTAAATGTGCAGTTGGGTAAGTAACAAATTGCCCCCTTGGCTGCTTTTTTCCCCAGTATACCCCTGAGGAACGTGATCCTGTCCCTTTGAGTATCCATCACATGCCTATCTGTGTCAGTTTTGCCTTCTTCCAGCAAGGGTAAGTTTCTGTTATGGCACTGACTTAAATTTATCAACCAGTATCTGCAGAACTGGATAAGTACATACATTTCCATAAATAGCTGTTTGAATAAAATGTGCTAAGGAACTAGAACTATATCTGAAATGAGAAGGTGTGAAGAAGAGATGGTCCTCTTCATGCAGCAATGTTTAAAGCAACCATAAATTTTCGTAGGCTTTTCATAGAATTGTATGCTTCTGAAACCAGTTTTCTTGAGTATACTCATCCCAAAAGGCATGAAACTTGTTTCAGTGTAATTCATCTCATGCTCTTAAAGTTTCAAGCAGGCAGGTTAACTTTAACTATTGTGTCATATTCAACAATGGTTTCAGGACCTATTTGTTGGTGGATCCCAGTGAACGAGAGGAACGTGTAATGGATGGTCTCCTAGTGATTGCCATGAATAAACACCGTGAGATTTGTACTATCCAGTCCAGTGGAGGAATTATGCTGTTAAAAGATCAGGTAAATGTAGTTTTCTTAACTTTCGCTGATGTAATTTTCTTTATGAATTGTAATATATTGAATCATACTGTTTTGGTGTGGATGAACAGTGCATCTCTGATTCCACAGAAAACTGGGCAAGAAACTTAAACATGATTTTTTCGTTCATACTCTTTACTTCTAGAATGGAGTTTAAGGTAATTGGGAGAGAGATCTATTAATGCTTCTAAGTGTGTTTTTATAAGGTGCTATAAAAGTATAGTAGACTTATTTCTTGACTTTAATAAATAACTTAATGCTACCATACTCCCATGGTCTGCAGACCATATTTGTGTAGCAGCTAGTTTTGAAATACTTTTCACTTTAAAGTGAAAGATCATTTTTAAAGCCTATAATATTGCAAGTCTTTTTTGCATTCTTAAGGTGGCACATATTTCTGTTTCTAATTAATAAATCTGGTGGTTTCAGGATAGATCTGTGTATACCATACATAACATACTGACAGACTGTGCTTAGTCTAAACACAGTACTAACTAGGCATTATAGTTCCTGTAATCTAACAAACAAGTTCTAAACTAAAAGTCTGTGGGAAAATTTCCATTTGAACTTCCTGACTGAGGCCTCGTTTATTGGGCATTCTAAAAATAAGTACATGCTTTCACTTAAATCAAGTATATTTTCATTGCATGATAATAAACTATTATTCACTACAAACAGGTTCTGAGATGCAGTAAAATAACTGGTGTTAAAGTAGCAGAGATCACAGAGCTAATTCAAAAGGCCCTGGAGAATGACCGGAAAGTTAGGTGAGATTGTTAAAATGCAATGTATTGGACATTAATACTAATCTTCTTTTGTGGGGTTAGATTAATCATACACTTTTTTCCTGTGAGATGGGTCTCTGAAAGAGAAGCTGTACAATAGATAGTCTTCAGTAAGTGTTGTTATAATCAGACACAATTAATGGTTGTGCTTTCTGTGAAGAAATAGTTGTCTTGACTTTTTCAAGCCAATATTAGTCTCTGCGTGATGCAAAACATTACCTTTAGAAGTGGCAATACTTTAGGGAAGAGGGGAGATGATAAAGTTGGAAAAAGAAAAGTTTGCCATCTTCTTTAGAAAGCTATGTTACTAATAAAACACCCACATTTGAAAAAAGGATTGCTGTTCTCAGGTGACTAGCACCGCAGTTAGGGAAATCCCAACCATCCCAGTTCAGAGCTTCTATGCTCAAGTGCATGATCTCCTAAAACAAAAAATTGTTGTAATTGTTTCACTTAACAGTTTTAAACTGCTAACCTGTTTTTAGTGTACCTATTCTACTTCTCTGTATATAGGTGAAGTCTTCTTAATTTGACTTTTTAAAACATGATGTCTTGAAATATATAATTTTTGTATTTACTTAATCAATAGGAAAGAAGGTGGAAAGTTTGGCTTTGCAGAGTCCATACCAAATCAAAAGATCTCTGCCTTTAAAATGGAAAGAGCTCCTGTTGATACAAATGATGTGGAAGAGCAAGCTGAAGAAATCATCACCAAGGCTGATCCTCCTTCAGAAGTGTATCTTTTCTACTGTGTCTCTTTAGTGAGAAGACAGTGATATCTCACTGTTAAAGCTTCCTGAATTACACAGCACATTTTGTGTTCCTCATATCTTTGAGGGCTGTAAGGCTACATTATGATGATCAAGATCTTCTTTTATTTATAGAAAGTAACTGGGTAGAGGAATTCATAGATAAGCATGCTGATCAGCAGTAAGACAGTTGCCCACCCGAATCTTGCTTTGCCTCCCTTTTCATTACTCCCCTAATTCCCCTGAATCTTTCAGTTAAAGAAGGTTCAGTGCAGCTGCACATCGAGTTGTTAATTTCTATTCCATGGATCTATTCCAACATCAAAGAGGGGAATCATGCAAAAGCAATGGGAGGCCCTTTTAGGGGAGATTGGTTCTGCAGAAAAAGATGAATCCACTTGTCTTCTGCATAGCAATATAGGGCTGTTAAGATGATCAGTTGTCTCATCCATTATGCATACATTAAGCATACTTTGGCAGCCATTCGCAGGAAACAGGCTTGCCATTTTGCTCAAATGAATTTTTTCACATCACATGCTCAGTTCTGCCCTTAGCATTCACCACAGATTATTTAAACTTACTTGCCAGTTAACTAATACAGTCCTACATGACATACAGTGAGAGTACACATAAGTATTCTGGTAATTCCTGGCTTTTTCTTAATTAGATTAGTTTTGCCAAACCAATATTGCAGACACCTGGAACGGCCCAAATTGGGGAGGGGATAGAGAACTCCTGGGGAGACCTTGAAGAATCTGAGAGAGAGGAGCAGGAGGAAGACAATAGTGATGATGCTACCACCTCAGGGGTTCAGAAAATGGAAACAGAAGAGATAAGTGGTGTGAGCAAAACTAAGAAGGGTTAGTATCTGCTTTAATTGTAATGTTATTGAAAATACTCTTCATGGTTTAATTTGTTGTATTTGAAGCTGTTCTATTGCCTCAGCCATAAGAAAGTGAAAACAACACAGGGATTTGTGAGCAGGAAGATGCAGCTGTCAACTGCAAAATGGCCACTTTAGAGTTGTTACTGCATAAATCTGCCAAATTTAACTATGGGGACTTAGTGTGGCCAGAAGGTAACAAAGAAAGGTGCTGCTGAGGGAAGACTTGCTTTATTTTGTCCTGTTGCCAGTCTCTAATCAAAGCGAAATACCAGATGAATCAATGTGAATGGTTTTGGTACTCCATCATGCACCTACAGCTGAGAGAAGCGGGAGAGGCAGACTAAACCACTCACCCACTTTTCTGAGTTGCTTTCAGCTATTATAAACTCAGTTCGTTTAAAGTTAGTGTCCTCAACATGATTGTGGCACTTGAGTAAGCTGCACACAAAAGCAGAGGTTCTCAACCAAAGGGCCATGCGGAGGTGTTCCAGGTGTATAGCCTAGATGTTTGCCTTGTTTCACAACAGCCTGCATAAAAAAGTACTGGCAACATATGTACAAACTAAAATTTAATACAGACAATGACTTGATTATACACCTCTGTGTACGATATGTTGAAATGTAAGCACAGTGTTTTTAATTTGTTGATTTATAATTGTACAGTAAAAAAGTAAGCAATTTTTCAGTAATAGTGTGTTGCGACACTTGTATTTTTATGTGTAATACTATAAGCAAATAGTTAAGTGAGATTAAACTTGGGGACATACAACAGGGCCCAACAGATGTGCTGGCCAACTAGGGGCCATTCCAAAAAGTAAAGCGCCTAGCTGTGCTGTGGTGCTTCAGAATGCCCCCTGCCATTGGGGAAAAAAGCCTCCGCCCAGGGTACTTTTAGCCATGGTGCTGAAAGTGTTGGTGCCGGCAGCTTTTTTTCTTAGGCACCAGGGGGTGTTCTGCTTTTTAAGTACCGTGGTGCAGTTAGGTACCACTGTCAAATTTCTGGGTGCCATGGCAACCCATCTCCCGGGATTTGTCAAGCCCCGGTATACAAGACAAATCAGACTTCTAAAAGGGGTACAGTGATCTGGAAAGCGACTTCACTAGTTACATGTCCCCTGATTTTTAAGATTTCTGTGGGCATATAGTAAAGACATACTCAGAAATATTGTATATAAAGCAGCACTCAGATGCTACAGTAATACAAATAACTAACAGCTTTCTCTTTGATTGTTAGAGGCTGACACAATTATACTGTCTGACAGTGAAGAGGAGGTAGTTGTCGTTCTAGAACCAGAGGAGACAAGGAAGAAAACACGGTAACCACAGATGTCTAGTTAAGGTGGGGGGGAGGAGGAGGTAAACCAGTAAACTTTGGCTCAACAATATGGTACAGACAAATACAGTGTACTTCCTTGTCCCCGTGCTCATCAAGGAAGCATTCATTCTTCATAACAATGCAAGCACTAAACTACCAAGGCTAGATTCCCCATCTGTTTTGGATTCTTTGAACTGCTTAAAGGTGCACCTAAGGTCTCTTAATGCCAGGAATCTAAGGTAGTGTATTTGTTTGTATTACAGTAGTGCCTATGGGCCCTTGTCATGAAGCAGGATCCCATTGTGCCAGCTCCCATACAAACTGAATAAAAAGACAGTCTCCGTTCTGAATCAGGAGGTTCAGCTGTATGCCTCCCTTGCCCCCTTCTGTATAAGAGGAGAGGCTAAAGGACCTAGTGTTCTGGCTGATCAGCACTGGATGATTGAACTGCTCTAGCAGGTGCCATTTAGAGCAGATATGTGGAGATTCTGAGTTATCCAGGGTAGCAAAAAGGAGACTAGAGCCTCCTACCCTACTTTTCAAGAGTGCTGCAGTGGATTTCCCAGCTGACAATTAATGCAACAGGATATTGTTTTATTTTTAACACAAAGTTTATTCCTTTTATGAAAACCATGAAACTCAAATGTTAAATAGAAGTTAAGGTATCTGGAAAGGTAGCCTGCACGGTCTTGTCCGATAAGTGTTTGTAGTGGAGGGGGGTTTCTTTCTAGTTTTCTTTAAATCCTCTTCCAAGTAAAATATGATTGAATTATGGTAGTTTGGTCATGACAGAGTTGAGATCTTAAATCTTATCAGCCGCCTCCTTTGAAATGAAGCCTTATTTGTGGTTCAAATATTGTTTGTTTACAGAACTCACACCAGCGCTAAACAGGAAAATTCCTCAAGTAAGAAAACGTTTAACAAAAAGAGAAAAAAGAAGAGAACTACTCATTAATCAGCATGTTCCTTTCAAAATTACATAAATAGTGAAGAGATACTTTGTATATTCAGCTACTGAAGGTATTTTTGTAGATGTTTTCCCTTTATCTCCCCCATTTCAGAAACTGAGCCCTACTTGTATATTTTTATATAATACTGTACATTCTCACAAGAAACAAATCATTCAGAAGTGTCAGCATTTAAATAAAACATTAATGGGGTTATTACTAAATAGACAAGCAAACACTTGAAGTTCCGACTATTGAATTGTAATAAAAACCATCTGTAAATATTAACATTTTGCTTTATTAAGAGCAGCTTCTCCAAACCTCTTAATTTCATTTAGAGCAGTGCTAATCTACACGGTAAGGTTAGGGACAGGTGTGATTTGATTTGTTCAGTTTAAGCGTAGGCATTATCCACCATCTCTTTAAATCAATGGACTTACTCCTACTGGAATTATGGGGAGCAAGTCAGGCCTCATGCCTGCAAGCGGTGAGTGCTGTAGACAAAGTAGCTCTTCTGTCGTCTTTATCAAGGACATGATTGACATGTCTGCAAAAAATTCCCCCCCTTATAAATTATAAGAAAGAAAGAGATGGTCCTTAGTCTTTACTAATGTTTATTTTTAAACAAATACCAGTTTAAGTATTCCTTAATTTTCATGAACCATGGTTAAACTGCAAGTTTTACAAACTATCCTCCAAGATTAGTACTTAAACTAGGAGGAAATGTAGGGAAAAGGATCTGTACAGTAACAAGTTCATCTGAACTGTTTCATTAGACAATTCCAAAAGGAGGATGAAAGAAACATGAAAATACATACAAGAGGAGAGTATAAATAACTCACATGTGGCTTTATTTCATGTGTTCATATTTTTATAGTAAGAGTAACTGAAGACTTTTTTTAAAAAAAAAATTGCCTGTAACTTTAAAATATGGCAAAAAGTGCTTTCTTACTCAAGCTCTTAATCTACCTCTCACTGACCATGTTGTCTCTAAAAGGAAACTCCAACATAATTACGGGCAGTGATTTTTTTAAATGGGAAAGAAATGGCTACTGAAGATTTATGAATGAGTCCAGACTATCTTAGAGCTGCAGGTGACGTTTTGTTTAAGCAACCTAATAGCATTATAATGGTTCTTACGGCATCCTTCCTCTGTAAAGTTTTCTTCCTCAGTACAGCCACCTGCAGTTCCTGAAGTGATGTGACAGGATTCCTGCACGTAGCTTATTGTCTACATCCTGCATGGATTTTTTTTTCCTTTTAAGACCTGCAACCAAAACCAGCTGTACAAAGAAGCCATTGTTTGCTATACCGTACAGTCTGCTTGTGTCTTTGGAAAAATTTTGACCTACTAGTGCAGCCTTATGTGCAGTAAAGCTGAGCTAAGGAACAAAAGAGATTGGGAACTTCATAGGAAAATCTTAGGGCTTTGAGGAAAAAGGGTAACAGATGAGATGCTGATGTCAGAAATACCATGAACAGCTGTGCATTAATATTAGCATTTCCTCAGCCTTAAAGTTTTGCAGAAGATTTAGGGTGTCTGCTCACACACGAGCAGCTGTCTGGCAATAGCCTGTAATGTTGAGTGACATGGTGATACTGGGGTTTTGCTGTCAGAGCTGCATCACAGGAAGGAGATGTCTTAGTCATATTATTTCCTAAAACATCAATAGTGTTAAACTTTTTCTTACCACTCCTAGGCCCTTGCAAAAAAGCAAAGAGCATATGTGCTTACAACAAACGTAGCAGCTTTAGTTACGTATAATAGCTGTTATTTCCTTTTGTCCAAGCTAGGAAAAAGGTTCTCTCAGAATGGAACATTTACAAAAGTGAAACTGTCATCAGCTCAAGTCAGGCAGGAACTCAACCTCTCACTGCTGAACTAAAGCTACCACTAAACCAAATGAAGTTGGAGGATGCATGCTGCTTGAACTCGATGTATTAATACACCACCATTGTTTATAGAGGGACTTCCTTCCACATTTGGAAACTAGAATTTAGACTATTGTTTGGAGGGTCGTTACTCTGATAGCCTCTGTACTTTAGGCTAGAGTTTCCCCTTATCCATAAGTCCAGTGAAGGCATGGTCAAGGATTCATGGGAAAACTACTGGTCTAGTGACCAGGAAAATCATGGCATTCAGCCTGCTCTCCGCTCCTATTGTTTACCTTGGCCCTGCCACTCTGCTCCACCTCTCCCCCCTTCACTGTCATCGGGTAATTCAGGGAAGCATAGGCACAGGCTTCCCAAACAGCTTCCTAGCTGTCTTCTAAAGACAAATGCTTTTTGGGGATAATCCTGCTGTATCAGCCAGACTGGAAACTAGAGAATGGAAGGTTGTTTGTTTTGTTTGGTAGAGAAAGCTGACAATTCCTTATTTTGGTAAAATTGAAATAAGTTAGTGAACATGATTTTTGACAAGATGAATGGGGAAGAGGGAGCAGTTATGGATTAGAAGCCAGAGTCTAGCTCTAGTTTAAGGTAAGATGCCAGCCTCGATGGAGAAAGGAATTTGCTTTCACTATCTATTATCTTGACCAGGTAAATATATTAATTCCTTGCTGACACTTGTATCAGGTTTAGAAACAGCCAAGTCCTGCTCTACGGAAACATCAGTTCCACTTTAGTATTAGAATATCACACTCTGGGTTACAAATCAACTACATTGTTCAACTGAGGTTAAGACAAGTAAGACCCATGACCTCAACTTCAGTACAAGATGTTTATTTGGCAACTTGCAGCTGGTTTTCTTTTAAACCCATTTATTGCTTTACATACTTCAAGTGTAGCACATACTGAACAATGTTAATACAACTTTACAGGGGAAAAAAGTCAGTTTAACTTAATTGTAGAGTTTCCAACTGCCACATTATTGGGAAAGTGCTACCACTTAAGCCGGAGAGAAACTAAAACCTGATTCAGACTGTGCATAAAATGTTTACTGCATGCCATGTAAAAGACTTCCCTTATGTGCTGTTCTGAAGCCAGCGTCACTCTTGCTATAACTCAGCCATGCCATGGGTTAAGTTGTGCAGCATTATTCTTACACCCGGTGGAAGGTGTAATGCCAGTGCCCACTTTGGTTTGCTTTCCTCACAGGGGTTGGGTAGCAGAGAGGTAGAGGTGGAATAATGGAGGTCATTTAACTATAGGCTGACATAGAGAAACTGCAATTTCAGTAAGAATGCTGCATGAACGTTTACTAATACCAGTTTTACACAAACCGCAAGCTATTTCTGTTGACAAAGGACACTTAATTCTAGCTATCTGGTGGGCTGCTTTAGAGACCACCACTTAATGAGTCTGAGCACTAAATTGAAAAGCTTGGTTTTGAAACAAGTTGTCCAGAAATGCTGCCCCCTGTTGTGACAGTTGAATTTCTTCAAAGTAGTTACATATAGTTCAAATACTACAGCTATTAAAGCCCAAGATTGAATCTAAACTCCAGTTAAAAACTAAACCTTAGTAGCATTTTGTATTGACACAGGACACTTGTAAAGTATGTAACTGATTCAACACAACTGGAGCTATACCCTTGCCTTTCAATCACGCCAGAAGTTAAAAACCCACATTTCAGTGCACTGCTCCTTTGTTAATCTGACAAATGATCATTTTAGAACAAACATTAACTGTTCCCTGGATGGTTAATTCTGTGCTTGAACAGCTGTATAGAGAGCTCCAGCTAAATATTTAGAACAAGATTGCATGTACAAAAAGATTTACATTAAAACCATATAAAAACTAATGAACTTCATAATTTCAAGTTATACCACAAATTGTGGTATTATTCTGAAATGATTACAAGACATCTAAAATATTGAACCAAGTTAAAACTGTACAACATTTGCTTGCAAGTGTAATATACATCTTTTTTTAAAAAAGTGTCTCTTGGATTGTTATGATAAGTTTAGTGTCTCTGGTGGGTCAATGAGCGATACTCCATGGTACCTGAAGGAGAAAAGGGGTGTTAGATGGAATCATGTTAAAATGATCTCTGCTAAAGGAAAGAAGATGGAGACAGTTGCAAACTGGCATCAATCTGGGACAGAGAAGAACCTGAAAGATAAGTGTTTGGTGCATCAGGTTCAAAGCTACTTAGTTTGTACTAAGGATATTCTAGAATTCATAATTTTAAGAGCCAAAAGGACAAAGGTCACCTCTTAAACCAGGCCATTGGACGTCAGTCAATTCCTGCAGTTAGTCTCAATTTCTGGAGAGAAACTATATCTTCAATTGCAAGGCAGGACACCACATCCAGAGTGAATATTATAGCTCATGTTACATGAACAGATAGCAGTCAAGCCTGTGACAGGCTTTCTGCCTGAATTAAAGAAC
Organism: Pelusios castaneus; assembly: GCA_007922175.1. Lineage (NCBI taxonomy): Eukaryota > Metazoa > Chordata > Testudines > Pelomedusidae > Pelusios > Pelusios castaneus. The sequence goes on from ML685791.1 coordinate 12,796,919, forward strand.
GCAAGGAGGAAGAGGTGTCCAGCATTGAGACTGGTAACAGCTTTTGGCTATCTGCTCTCACAGTAGGATAGCTAGCCTAGTTAGCTTAAGTTAGAGGCATATATTGGAGTGACTGACTTTGGCAGGTACTTACTTTGTACTCTTGTATTTCTCCCTTATTGACTGCTGCGTGTGTTGTGCTGCTCTGAGGTAGGTCTTGTGGAGGTCCATGAGACAAGGCTTAAGGCGTTCAAGGGTGTATCCTGTCATTTGGGACAGGGATTCAGGCTGAGGAAAAGAAAACAGATTACTATGCCATATTTTCATCAATTAAAGCAGCTGCAGGGTCCATCCGTCCTATACTTTGACTGTCCAAGACAAAAAGATATACTTATTGTGGGTATTTTATATCTCCACCTACAGGGAAGGGAGGAATCGTGCATTCTTCTAGTACCCTGGCAGATTACTACGTAGCTGTCAATGTACTTTACAAGAGTAAGAATCAGACTAAACTACCAGAGAATCTTTAGCTGCATTCCTGTAATCTTCCAGTGTATACCCTCGTGGGTGAGAGAAGATCAGCACATAGCTCAGCCTGTTCATCACAACTGTGCTTGGCTCCAAGACATGGCAGTTTGTTCTTCCAGTAGTGGTCCTTTACTCTGTGGGTTTCCGAGTAGTTAAGGCAAAAGGAAATTTCTATAGATACAGTTTCAGAAAACGAGTCATGGGCCCCTGCAAGAGACATCCTTTAGGAGAAGGATGAGGAGGTACTGTACATACTATTAAAATGTCTTGAAAAGGTTAATATTTTTAAGGGACTTAGTTTTTTAATCACCCACTAGAAGAAACTTGCTGGTGTTGGAGTCTAACCAGTGGGCTGGTGTAGGAGCCATTACTCAAGTCCTCTAACAAAAGAATTAAAATCAGAATATGCCTCTCTGTAGCATGGGGCACGGCTCACTTGCTATTGGATTCTCAGTACTTGAAAGTCTAAGTCAGGAGTTGAGGACTTTAGCAACTCAGTCATAAGTTAGGGGTTTGTTACAGGAATGGGTGGGTGAGGTTCTGTGGCCTGCATTGTGCAGGAGGTCAGACTAGATGATCACGTTGGTCCCTTCTGACCTTAGAGTCAGAGTCTATGTTCTTGATAGAGTCTATGCATTACTAGCCAGGAATAGCTTTGATATAGGGTTGTGGGTATGCCAACTGCTGTATTTAAGTCTGTTTACGTTAGAAAGGTCCCTCAATGGCAAGCTGCTTGTTCTACATACCCAGGTTTGTCCAGTGACTGTGTAGATTGCCAGGTGAAATGCTGCAGCGGCAATAAGCGATGGCAAATATTTCAGGTATGGGTCAGCATCAATTAGACTCAGCTCTCCCAGATACTATAAAGAAAATCATTGCCAAATGATTAGAAGCAGTACAAGCTGACTAGTCTGCATCTCTTCCTGATTTAAGTGGGCTTTCCACAGCATGTGTTAGCTAGTCTTCCATATGGCGTCAGTAACCTCTATCTTGAAAACATGGTTCTTAGATACCAAGACAAGCATATAGTCTCAAAAGAAATATTGCTCGTAATAGAGAGCAGAGGCTCAAAGAAGTGGTTGGTTCTGTAATCTGGTGCCCATGTTATTCAACTTTGTTTCCAAGTATTTTGAGTGGTTGTCTGTTTGCTGCCTGGGTCTTAAAAGCCCTACTTTGAATCCAATCTCAGCCAGGATTCAGTCAGAGATTAATCTAGAATGAGCCTGAGAAAACTAGTGCTGTAGAGACCACAACATGTTCACAAAGTTAAATGTCCCCCTCAAGCATGGCTATTTGAACAGCTGTGCCAGTTGTAGAAAGCATCTTATGGCCAACTCTCACTGCTGTTAGTACTGGAGTGGTGCTGGCTCCTCACTAGAAGAGCTGAGTGCCCGATACAGCCTCTGGAAGTCTAGCAGTTCTAAAATTCAGTTCAGAACACTTACTACAATTGACATCCCTTTTCTCCAAGGGGGAAGACAGGAAAGTCTGCAAGCTCCACAAAGTACCAAGCCTGATAACTCCAAATTGATACTTACCATTGCTAAGTACTCCACTTTAGGATTTGTTTGCTGGTGCAGAAAGTACTGATTGAGGAACTGGTTTATTGTTGGAGCTGCCAGGTCAAATGCCAAAACTTTCAAAACTAAGTGCTCCATCCTTAAAACTTGTTTCTTGGAGTAGGTATCATCTGTGATGTAAACAAACTCTGCTACTTCAGGAGGGTAGATTTCTTCAAACTTCCTGCAGTTTGAAAGAGAAGTAAACATGTAGATAGAAGTAGAGAACAAGTCTCTCATCATGTTTTGCCCAATCTGACTGCAGTTTGAGCGATGGCGGAGAACTACACCTCGCTAGAAACTCTGCTGGTTACTATACTGAGTCACGTCACATGGCTTTAGAGATCTAGACGTTATACTGAAAGCTTTAGGTGATTCTTCTCAGTATACTATGGAAACTAACAGAATTTCAGTGCCAGAACTAGTACTCATAGTTACTGTGGTTCCAGGAATCTCAAACTGATCAGTGTGTTCATGTTTAACACTTGTTTCTATATATATATATGCACACTAAGAACATGGAAAGATATGCTTTTTAAAAAGCCTCTGAATGTTACTGTGCTAGTTACATGAATTCAACAGACAGTGACAGAGGCCACATTACAGGTTGGCTTGTAAATTCCAGGGGTTTGTTTAAACCACGTTGGAGAATGTCAGATGTGAACACAGGCCCTGAATCAGGGGGAAAAAAAGGAAGAGTTCACTAGATTGTGCCACTATCCCCAGCTCTTTTCGACGAAAGAAAAAAGAAAATACAGCCCCAAGACCAGTCTTCCTTCCCTTTAGGCACCTAGAAACGTTATCAAGTTCTAGAAATTCAAAACCAATGGATGCCACTTTAACTTACGATGCTAGCAACATAGCTGCAGTCCCCACAAGCTGAAGCTTCCCTCTCAGCACAGACATGGAAGAAAGAAATCTATCCATGTAGTTCACAGCTAAGTGCAGAGTTTCATTCTGTAATTTATATTCTTCTCCGACCTCCACCAGCCAGTCCACAAGAATAGCTCGCATACTGTTTGTTATATCAGGCTGCTTCTTCATGTAACCCACTTTAGGCTTGCATTTCATCTGTTAAGACAGTTATGATGGTATACATGTGAAATCTGAATCTTGTTAAGCGCCTATTCTGACTGACCAAAATCCACCACAGATGAGAAGAGTCCAGGAGTTTGTTGTTCAATAAATGTACTACATTAAAGTAGAATCTAGGTTCATATTAAAAGGTCTTAGAGCACCAGGTCCATCCTGCAACCAATGTGGGCTTCTCTTTTGTGACCAGTGAATCACCTAGCTAGTTTCAGCATAAGGGTTTAGCAGTTTCATTAGGAGATGATTCATCAATCAAATATAGTGCAGTAACCAGAGGTCTGATGTCTGAATTAGCATTTTATAGGCTGAAAATATGAAGTCACTATACTAGCATAAGAATTACTACTTTCTAGGAATTATACCAAACTTGTTCTAGGCAGTCTTGAAAAACAGAACTGCCACATTTATGGCTTCTTACCTCCATTTCCCTAAGGTATGCATAGATATCGTCAATGTAGTCTGGCACCTGGTTAACGTTCACGTTTTCTTCCACTTCTTGGGTTACTGATATATCCATAATGCTGGGAGAATCTAAAAAAATGCAAGATAGCAGTCCATTAATTTAAGTTTGTAAAGAGTTGTCAGCCCACACATTTGCAAGGGAGTCTAGTGAGAGAACACCTTATGTTAGTTTATTTTGCATTTGACCCACAAAGGCTGCATGCAGCAGTTCAGTAAGAACAGACTCAGGTTGCAGCTGTATCACTCTTCATCCTAGCCATCAAGAAACTAGACACGTTAGTTCTTTAGTAGTCCCTTAATTGTTCCAAGGGAAAGGGAGCCCAGTTGCAAATGTGAAGTGCAAAGGGGGTCCCTGGCCAGACAACTAGGAAAAGTCAAATAGTGCTACTGTATTAAAATAAAAAATTCAAGTTCTCTGCCTATTTAGAGTAAGATGAAGTCTGTGATCAGTGACTTTAAAGATTGGTCTAACATGGAGGTAGATTTTCACCTTGGGGATTAAAAGTAGTTGCCAGAGTTATTGATACGGTCCTTTCCCAGAACCACTTAAGCATTCAAAATGTCAGACAAACTGTGGTCAGTGCCTCCTCATCATTGGCGCAAGTTGATCCCCCCCCTCTCTAGGTCCATTTAATTCTTTGGGCAGAAGGTAGTTAAGGAATTACAGTTCTGGAAATTGCTGTCTAAAAGATCTAATCCAATATAAAAAGTGAACTATAGAATTAATATCAGTCCTGTTGGAAGCTGTTTGGATTCAGTCAGCAACCATTTTTGGTTTTCTACATGGCATGTTGTAATTTACCTATGAAGACATCAAGAAATCCATTCAGAATGAAGAAAAATTGCAACATAGCAGCTATTTGTGATGCCTCACTTCCCTTTGCAGCAACCCCTCACCTCCACATCCCTATGTAATAGATGCCACTTCCCACCCCATAAATTCAAGCATGCAGAAGCACTTGTTTTCAGATTGAGTTTGGACCTCACAGCACTTACCTCTATCTATATCTTGGAGAAAGCAAGAACTAGAGGCACTATCCAATCAGTACCCTCTAGCAAAGAGCATCCCAATTTCTGCAGAGATCCTGTCTGGAGTTAAATACTTCTCATCCCTTCAGCCTCCAAGGTGATAGCAAAGGGCTACATTCTAGCCTCCCTGCAAACCACATCTTGTAATGAGTTACAAGGCAGCAGGGTTACAGGGGGGCTGAGAAGGATAAGGGAGCCTAAAAATACAGCAATTAATGGGCAAGGCAGAGCTGTTCACTGGGGGGAGGGGGGAACACCACACAATTTTGGTAAAGCACAGGAAGAAATTGAGCTGTCTCAGGAATTAGTGTACCACTACCTAACAACTCAATCAATGTCCTGTTGAACAGCTTCTGTATTTGAACGAGGGTCAGGGGGAAGATGGGTGTTCTAAGCAGGCCTATGTCAATCAAACTAGATCTTATAGACAGATACTAGGGTTACCAACTTTGCATTTTAGTTTTTACTGATACAGTAAGCTTTTTACTGACAGCACTAAAAATAGTTTGTCTCCAGCACCCGGGCTCCTCTCACTTCAGCCATCAGAGGAAACTTCAGGAGCCTTCAGAAACCACCTACCCTGTAAAAAAACAAACAAGTGTCCTGTGGCACCTTATAAACTAACAGATTTTCTTCGGCATAAGCTTTTGTGGACTATAACCCACTTCGTCAGATGCATCTGACAAAGTGGGTTATAGTCCATGAAAGCTTATGCCAAAGAAAATCTGTTAGTTTATAAGGTGCCACAGGACACTTGTTGTTTTTTGCTGTACAGCAGACTAACACAGCTACCCCTCTGGAAATTTCAACCTATCCTGTGCTGCTCCTGCCTCTTACAGTAGGCTAATCTCTCTGCTAGCGAGTGAGGGAGAGATTTTTAGCTGCTTTCCTTTAAATTACGGACAGCAGTAATTTGCATCCTTCTTGACCGTAATTTACAGACAGTTGGCAACCCTGTTACTACAGAAAGATACAGCAGAGACTGACCCTTCCCTGTGGGTATTGCTCTGACCCAAGACCTAGAATGGCATTGTCTTCCATAATCAATAAATTATTCATGCTAATCATCCAGTTGAGGTTAAGATTGGAAGTATACCCGCACCCAGTTTCTGCCGGGAAAACACAATACAGTGTTGTAAGCCTAGTTAGTTTCACCACCTGTGGTACCAGGTCAGTCATTCAATCCAGGAGCATAGTGGGAAAATTGTTCAGAAAAAAACAAATTCATGCATTCTGGCTGAACTAGAGACAAATGCATATATGAAGCAATGGACACTTGTGCAGGGGTCTCTGCTCAATGTCCCCTTCTAGATCATCTGTTTTTGAACCTGTGACCGTTTTTTCTCCCTTTGTCCCCAGCAGTTTTAACAACTGGGTTTAGTGGCCCTTCCCCTTAAGCTTGTATTCTCACACTCACACCCCCCTCCTCATTGATAAATGGAGTTAAGATTTTGAAGAGATTCCAGACTTCAATTCTAGTGTTTGTTTGATCAGACTACAGATTTGTAACTTCCAGCCCCCATTACACCAATGTACCAACCTATGAGGGGCCTCCAGTACTGAACTGGGCATGTCAATTTCAAAACCAGACTCTATGCCACACATGCCTTTTTCTATTAGTAACTAACACAGACTTACCAAAACTAAGATCCATTGGATTTTCTATGGGAGCCAAGGGTTTTCTGTCTCCTAGTGATGTAACAGCTGTAGTTAAGCCTAGGACCTCTTCCTGGGCTACTGCCTTTTTAGGAGCCACTTGCCTCTTTCGTTTCTCCCCATCAGGCTCATCCATATGGATGGCAAAAACAGGCTGTTTGCTACCTGCCTTCCCAGCTGGAACCCTGCCACAGTTCTCATCGTTAGTACTCCAGGGGGCTGGAGGAGCCGTCTGCAATAAGAAGTTGCCATTAGTGCTTCTGTGCAACTCAGGAGCCCAAGGCAGCGCTGTCGGCCACCGAGCAGCAGCACCAGAGCCACGTTTCCAGTAGGCCTAACGCCGGGCGCTTTGCACCGCGACTTCGGGGTGTGGTTGGAGGCCCCGGCGCTATTCGAGCTAGTGCGCAGCCAGCCGCCATGTGCCTCGCCTGCTGCGGAGTCCCCGCCGGGCTGACAATAGGACGCGGAGACGAGGCAGAGCCGGGCAGCCTTCACGGTCTGGGCTCCCCGCGCAGCCCCAGCCCCGCAGGTACCAGCTTACCGGGCTGGCTGCGGACTGTCGCTACCCCGGCCCTGTTCACTGCCCCGCCGGGCGCAGCGGAGGGAAGCGCAGTGCGGGGATGGCGGGCCGAGCCCATAGTCACGCCGCGGGGGAGGAAAGGGGACACAGGAGCCGGCCCCGCAAGCTGCAGCGCCCCGACGCAGAGGCTCCCCCACCCGGCAGCCCCGCGCTGCACCGCCCCGCCTTGCCTGCTGCTGGCCCGGGCGGCGCTGGTTGCCCCGCAGCAGCGCCAACGCCGGGCGACCCCCGGGGGCGGCGGGCGGCGGCACTTTGCCGCCGGGGGCCACATTCTCCTGGTTCTCCTGATCCACGGCGTCCGCCAGCATCGTCCCAGCGCCCGGGGGGCTCCTACGGTGCTCGGCAGCCGCGTGCCCCGGGCGGATCGGAGCTCGGCGGCCCCCGGCTCCGCGGCGGCGGACGGAGGAGACGCGCGGCTGCAATGACCGGGAGAGAAGAAACTCGCGCCGCGGTCAGACTCAACCCAGCTCCGCGGCGCCCAGCGTTCAGAGCCCGCGCCGCGACTATTGAATCCACCAATGGGGGACCCAGGCCGCACGTCACCGCCTACGGCGCCTCGCTGGGCCCAAAATCCCCCGCGCTGCGCGATTAAGTGGTGTGGGCGCGGCTGCGGCTGGTGCAGGTGGGCTGATGAGGCCCCGATCCTGTAAACCTTTGAGCACGCGCTCGCAGGGCGAATGAGGTTTCAGGTTCGGGGCTATTCCGGGGCGGGGCGCGCATCTCCCCCACCCCCGTTCCCGTCTACCGCGCTACACCTAAATCCGGGCAGAGCTAGCAAACAGGGCAAAGCTCTGCGCCCGAACAAAGGCGTCGACCCGGGGAATGGCCGCGTTGGATTTAGTATCTTCAATAGTAGTTTTCTGTGTGTCGGCATTGCGAGGTAAGCAATTGCCACTAATCATCCTAGAAATCACACAAACCGTGTCTGGGGAAGAGAGATGTGAATCTGAGGCTGGAGCCCTATGCTGTTTTTGGTTTTTTTCAACCAAGGAGTCCTGTGGCACCTTAAAGACTAATAAATGTATTCATCCTATGAGTTCTGGTGGGGAAAAATCCCACGTTGTCAGCTGCTTGAAGATGGGGTATTTACCGAATGGGATTTTTTCACTTTCTGAAGCAAAGTTAGATTTAATTAGGGCTTCTCTGCAGGTACACCAATTCCCAATTGTCTGCCTTTGTGAAGAGTTCTTTGTTCCTGTTTAGTTTCACTTACTCTAGTGGTGGATTAATTTGAATTTCCAGAAAGGGTTATTCCAGAATAAGAACTTCACGCAGGGAGTTAGGAATAGCAGTTATGCTTTATATTCACACAGTATCATAGAATCATAGGACTGGAAGGGACCTCATCTAGTCCAACCCCCTGCTAAAAGCAGGACCACTCCCACTAAATCATCCCAGCCAGGGTATTGTCCAACCGGGCCTTAAAAATCTCCAGAGATGGAGAGTCCACCACCTCCTTAGGTAACCCATTCCAATGCTTCACCACCCTCCTAGTGAGAAAGTTTTTCTTAATATCCAACCTCAATTTCCCTATCTGCAAATTGAAACCATTGCTCCTTATTCTATCCTCTGTTACTACTGAGAACAGCCTAGCTCCCTCCTCTTTGGAGCACCCCTTCAAATACCTTGACCCAAATTTCTCAACCTACACAAGTTCTTATGGTATATCTTTGTGCAGGGGAGAAAGCAATGATCATTGCTGAATAAAATCTCCCTTTCTAGAGGAGAATCTATTTCTGATGAAAAATTCAAAACCCAACTCAGAGTATCTTTATGTAGCTTGCAGTATATGTTTGCAAAAGTCAGAATCAGTAAACAATTTTATTTCATTTAGATAGTAAGTCAAATCCATTAATTAAATTCTATTACAGTTGGGATCAGCAACATTGCAGAATATAAGAGCTGCTCTTAGATTTTAACACCAAATCTAAAGCAGAAAATTCACAGCAAAGGATCTGGAATAACAACTCAATTTTTGTCACCCTCTTCCAATAGAGCCAACCACAGAAGAGGCCTATTTTGTTAAGCTTACTTTTTCAACTCTCCTGCCTTATATGGGGCATGATCCAAGGTCCACTGAAGTCCATGAAAAGACTCCACTTGACATCAATGTAATTTGGAGCATCTAAACTCCAAGACCCAGGGGATAGTTTAAAATATAAAAAACAGGCTAAGTAGAGTTGACTGCCTCACAAGTGTGAACCAACAGTTTGTTTTTTTATGTCTATAACCATGGTTTACCTCTTCTCTTTATTTTTTACCAAGGATCCAGTGGCTGTTTTCCTGACTGGGAGTTGAAAATGTTTTAAAATGCAGTTATTACTGTTGCTTTGGTAAACAATCTCAAAAGAAAACAGTACTGTTTTTATAGTTGTAGAAAGATGAATAAAAGATATGGAATCAAAAATATGCCAATTTCACATTGTGACCAGACTTTAGTTACATGAAGATGACAAATTAATATAAACTTTGATTTTAACATGGCAAATATATTGCTAAATTCAGTGATCTTGATTAACAGAATGTAGCATATTTCCTTTACCTTACCACTCTAAGAGATACACAAGAAACGTGTTCTAGTGTAAGAAATCCTGAAAATAATCATAGAAAATTCATTTTATTTTGTTCCATTTTATTTGCATTTGTAAATCATGTAACTATGGTGAGGCAGCATGGTCCAGTGAATAGGGCACTGGCCTGGAACTCAGGAAACCTAGATTCTATCCCCAGTTCTCCTAGTGACCAGATTTTTTATCTTGGGTTGGTCCCCTCCCAATGTACACTGTAAGCTCTTTGGCTGTCTCTCAGTTTTTGTACAGGCCCTAGCACAACTGGACTCCAATCTCAGATGAATGCTAACCATTGCTGTAATACAATTAATTTTAACACTGCATGCAATTAATCTTTAGATAATCCTCAAAGTCAGCATGAGAATGAGAGCCAGATTGAATTGTGTAGAGCCATGTACAGAGTCCCTATAATTCACGTGACATCTGAAATAAGGAGGTTAATAATAATGCCTCTATGGTGCTACTGGTATTTACCCCACTAGTGGATCTACCAAAGGGATTACAAATGTAGAGGCTGGATGAAGGCCCACTGTGGCTGTTTAGCTTCTTCCCTTTGGGAACAGCATTGCAAGGAAGTCAGCACTTTCCAAGCTTCTATTACAACCCCACTGCCAGGGAATCAGCAAAAAACCACAGAGGACTCTCTGAACTGGTGCAAGTCCTTGGCATGGAAGGCCAACCCTGAATTGAAAACCTAGTGCCCTCAGTGCATGTTAAAAATATGCATGTTTTTGTGCACTGGATTTCCTGCTTCTTCCACATGGGAGGTCAGATAAATGAGGGAGCAGAGGGGCAAATACTTTCCATTCTCATAGATGCAAATTTAAGTAAATAAAACAAAGAGAGAAGAGGATGTTTGGATGGGATCAAAACCCTCAGCATCTGGTCCATTGTTTACAAACTGACACACACACATTTCACAAGAGTCTAAGGCTATGTACACACGATCAGATTAAAGCGCAACATGGCAATCGCGCTATAAAAAACACGTGACCTTTATTGCGGGAGAGCGCGTACACACGTCGCTCCTTGCAACGCAACAGAATTCTTTGCAATATTGCGGTGTAGCGCAATGAATTCTGGGTACCTATCTCACAGTTCAATTTTCCCTCAATTGGCGCTTGGAATCATGGGATGAAGGAAAGGAATGCAAAGCGCCATGGGTAAACTCTCAGTTTCCCGTGGTGCACTGTGTTCCCCTTGCGTCTTTCTCGTTGCCAATAGCAACTTGCGCCTATTTTCAACAGTGCAGTGACGTACTACTTGCGAGCAATCACAACAGCGACAGCATGGATCCTGCTCTGATATCCACTGTCGCCTTCAGCATTCTAAATACATCTCGGCTGGTTGCTCAGTATGCAATGAGCTCTGAATCAAACGAGGACGCCAAGGAGCAGGGGCTGATCGATGCCCTGCAGAGCAACAGCATCGTATTGCTCAGCTCCTTCACCGATCATCTGCACATGGTGCAACGCCGTTTCTGGTCGCGAGAGACGAGCACCGAGTGGTGGGATCGCATTGTTATGCAGCTATGGGATGACGAGCAGTGGGTACAGAACTTTCGAATGCGGAAAGCAACCTTTCTGGAACTGTGTTCAGAGTTGGCCCCTGCCCTGTGACGTAAAGACACCAACATGAGGTCAGCCCTAACCGTGGAGAAGCATGTAAACAGGAAGGGCTACTTCTCCATGGTGCTGCAAGCACTCGTGGATCACAAGGGGCGTTTTACGGACATCAATGCTGGGTGGTCAGGAAAGGTGCATGATGCCCACATTTTCAGAAACACTGGACTGTACCGGAAGCTGCAAGGGGGTACCTTCTTCCCCGATCAAAAAATTACTGTGGGGGATGTGGAGATGCCCATAGTCATCCTTGGAGACCCAGCATACCCACTGATGCCATGGCTCATGAAGCCGTACACCGGGAACCTGGATCGCAGCAAGGAGCGGTTCAATTACCAATTGAGCCGCTGCAGAATGACTGTGGAGTGTGCCTTCGGCCACTTAAAAGGGCACTGGTGCTGTTTGTATGGGAGGCTGGACTTGGACGAGGACATCCCTGCTGTAATTGCGGCGTGCTGTGTCCTTCATAACATTTGTGAAAATAGGGGAGAAAAGTTTTCCCCGGGGTGGGCTATGGAGGCACAGCGCCTCGAGGCAGCATACGAACAGCCAGCCACTAGGAGTATTAGGGGGGCCCAACGAGGAGCTGCTCGCATAAGGGAGGCACTCAGGGAGCATTTCAATGATGCCCTCCTGTAGTTCACTTCAAGGACGCATCAAGTGCACCTTATGAGATTTTCACTGTGTACAAATAAAGCCACTCTTCAAATCTTTTGTTATTGTTTTTATTAAAAGATAAAAGAGGGGGGATGGTGGTTGGGGGGTTTTGGAGGGGTTATAGGTGGGTGTAACTGCGGGTCTTTAAAAAGTAGCTCTGGGGGGGACTGGATGTTGCAGTATACCAGGGGGACGGGTGGCCTTCGAAGGACTATGGGGTGTGGGAGGCAGACACGGCTGAACTGTATGGAGTGGAGCCCGGACATTAATCGCCTGGGTCTGCAAAGCAATCATGCTCTTGAGCAGTTCTGTTTGCTCCTTCATGACGCTTATCAGTTCGTCCCTGTGTTTCTGCCTCCTCTGTTGGGATTCCTCTCTCCAGGCTCGATTCTTCCTCGCAGATGCCTCTGTTGTTTTCAGCAGGTCCTGAAACATATCCTCCCTGTTTCTTTGAGCATGCCGCCGAATGTTTCTCATGCGGTCAGCTAGGGTAGACACCAGCCTTGTGAAGGTTGAATCTAATAAAAAAAATGAATAATAAAGCTATTTTTAACACATAGCTTAGATAACCAATGTAACCTTCCAGTAGCACATTCCACTGGGAGGTACAGGGCAGTCAACATCCTATGCTTTGCTGAAGCGGACAAGGTACGTCCTAATAGAAACCTTACTGGGGGCTAACATTCTGCACAGGGCACATAGATGGAACCCGATATCTCTCTCCTCAGAGTGCCCCTGCCAGCTAGAATACATATCCTACATGCCACCGGATGCCAGCTGGGACTGTATACTGCTGCGTTGTGTGCTGCCATGGTTCCCAGTGCTGTGCTTTGCAGCTGGCGAGGCCAAGTATCCTTATACGGGAGCGTAGACACAAACGCTCTCCCATCTAACCTGAGTAGGAGGCTCTGGTGGTACATCGAGGAAACCTTTACTGACCTAGATACAGATGATTTTTTGACAATCACTGCTTGTGTTGATGCACTTCTAATGAATGCAGAGTAAAGAGCGTGCACAGCGGGGACCGAGACAGCAAGCACCCCCATCCCGGACAATGATTTTTTAGCAGGAGCCATAGCTGCGCGGAAGAGAAACTTACCTGAATGCCCCTCTGCCGCCTCAGAGGACATGCTGCAATTCATGTCTTGGGTGGACGTCTCAGCGGGGGTGCAGAAGAGCTCCTGGCTACACGCTGTTGCGCTTTCCTCCAGGTCATCCTCCATCTCCTCCTCCTCATCGATCACATCCTCATCCTGCTTGGGTCTGGCATTCAGTGGATGTGGGGGGGCCATGATGGGCCGCCATTGCTCGTGAAGATGGGAGCTGCACTCCACTCCACGAGGAGGAGAACAGGAAGTGAAACAGTGGAGAAATTCGAAAATCCTGGGAATCAAAACAGGGCAGGGACTGTTTCGTCACGGCCACAGAGCGGGTGGGGGGAAGACCAGAGAGGACGACTTTGGAATGCTGGGACACTTTCGGAGGCCAATCATTGCGCGGTAAGCGTACACACGAGTCAAAAGGCGCAACAGCTGTTCCGCGTTAACTGCTACCACCCTCGTCGAGGTGGTTTTTGTATTTTGCTACAACTGGGCTGTTGACGCGCAAGAGCCCTATTGCACGTGTGTACGCTGTTGCTGTTATCGCGCGGTAATTACTGTTAATGCGCGATAAAGTGATCGTGTGTACATGGCCTAACACTTGGTCTTCTGAATTTTGGTTTAATGTTAATATCAGGTAACAAAGAATGTTTAAGTATTTTTGTTTCTTTCATTCAGACCAAACAGCCATCCAACATGCATTTGTTAATTCCAAGCTGACTGTTGAGTGGCAACCAACTACACCCATCAGAGAAACCTACCTGCATGTTATCAGTTTGCATGGATTCCATCCGAACAAAAGCATGTCTCAGACAAATATATATGTCTTAGTCTCTTTGCATCTTTATTGTGTTAAATGGTAGATCCAAAATAAGTTCTTGGTCTCCCTTTGAATAGTCATTTATCCTTAGAAAGAATCTATAATTTAAAATACTATTTCTAGTTTTCAGATGGTCTTTCCATTTAATTTTCTAACAGGCAAATTCTTCATCCATATTTCTGATGTTCTGGAATAATTGTGATTGCAGTTCATTTGATTTTTTTTTTTAACTGCTGGATCTCTACAGAGAGTTACTCAAAGGATATATTTTGCCAGTAAAGGGACAGAGCCTCCATTTTGCTACAGTCTTTTCACTCTGCTCCCCCACAGCAAAATGGGCAGAAACTTAGCAGCTTCTCTAATACTCTGTTATGTTAAGACTAGGATTAATAGTTGTTTAGGGTACGGCCATCCTTGTGCGGGACAAGCAGGGCGACCATCCTGGGCCCCACAGGGCCCAAGCTGCTGCTCCCCCCACTGGTACACTACTCCCTGCTGGAAGAGGGGCGGAAGCATGGCTCCTGGTCTCTGGGCTGGCCTGCCCTGCCCCACTCCCTAGGACGGGGTGGGTGACCGGGAGCCCAGCCAGGCCAATCGGCTCTGGGCCCCACCCCTCCCTTGGGACAGCCCTGGTTGAGGGTTAAAGAAGAAGATGCAAAATTATGCTCTATTTTGTAGTTAAATTATTCTATGCTACATGACATTATGCAAATTATTTGAAGTGAGACCTATAGGGAAAAATTCAGGTGCATTAAGAACTAGCATTGGAAATTTAGACAGTACTTTTTTTTTTTCTAAGGCACCAATCCTGCATTGGCTTCTGTCCCCAGTGTCCATGCAAGGTTCATTACAGGATCAGAGATCCACAACACCCACTACATCCCTCACACTGTAGGTGGAACTCTGTTGTCTGGCACAGTGTTTTTCAAACTTAGGGTCGGGACCCAGTACTGGGTCACGGAGCCTCAGGCACTGGGTCGCGGTGCTCCCTGCTGCCTCCACCAAAAGACTGGAATGCATCACTGAAAGATGGAGTTGTTGGGTTGCAGGCATAAATTATTTTTTTCAACTGGGTCCCGAGGAAAAAAGTTTAAAAACCACTGGTCTAGCAGATGAGATGCTCTGACTACCTATTATTGAATCATCTACAACATAAGAACAGTCATATTGGGTCAGATCAACAATCCATCTAGTCCAGTGTCCTGTTTTCCAAGAGTGAGCAATACCAGGTGCTTCAGAGGGAACAAACAGAACAGGTAAGTATGACGTGATCCATCCCCAGCTTCTGGCAGAGGCTAGGGAAACTTCAGAGCATGATTTTGCATCCCAGCCCCATCCAGGCTAATAGCCATTAATGGACCCATCCTTCATGAACTTTTCTCTTTTTTGAACCGTTACAATTTTGGCCTTCACAACCCTTCTACTTTCTATTGTTCATTTTAAACCTGCTGCCTATTAATTTCATTTGGTGACCCCTAGTGCTTGTGTTAGAAGTAAGCACTTATTTACTTTCTCCATGCCAGTCATGATTTTATAGACCTCTCTCCTATCCACCCTTAGTCCTCCCTTTTCCAAGCTGAAAAGTCTTATTAATCTCTCCTCATGTGGAAGCTGTTCCATATCCCTAATGATATTTGTTGTCCTTTTCTTTACCGTATCCAATTCCAAGACATCTTTTTTGAGATAGGGCGACCAGACCTGCACACAGTATTACAGATGTGTGTGTAGCATGGAATTTATAAAGAGGCAATATTATATTTTGCCTTATCTATCCCTTTCCTAATGATTCACAACAGTGTTAGCTTTTTTGACTGCTGCTGCACAGCGAGTGGATGTTTTCATAGAACTATGCACAGTGACCCTAAGATCTCTTTTCTGAATGGTAACAGCTAACTTAGTTCCTATTAATTTATAGTGCCAAAGGGGTAGCTATCTTAGTCTACTGCAGAAAAACAGAGTCTTGTGGCACTTTTAAAGACTAAGATTAATTTATCACATGAGCTTTTGTGGGAGAAAATCCCTCTTTGTCAGATGCTTGATGAAGTGGGATTTTCTCCCACGAAAGCTAATGTGATAAATAAACCTGTTAATCTTTAAAAGTGCCACACGACTCCATTTGTTTATCATTTTATATGTATAGTTGAGGTTTGCTTTACTTTGCATTTATCAACATTGAATGCTATCTGCCATTTTGTTACCATCACCTAGTTTTCTGACATCCCTTTGTAACTCTTTGGAGTCTGCTTTGGATTTAACTATGTTGAACATTTTTGTATCATCTGCAAATTTTGCCACCCCTGTTTTCAAGTCATTTAGGAATATGTTGAACAGTACTCATCCCACTACAGGCCTCTGAGGGACACCATTATTTACAGCTCTCCACTCTGAAAATGACCGTTTATTCATGTCCTTTGTTTCCTATCTTTTAACCAGCTACTGATTCAGGAGAGGACTTTCCATCTTATCCCATGACAGCTTTTCTAAGACAACTACCTAGGTTTTCCATTGGGGTCTCCTATTAGTTTTGTTTATTTTTAAACAAGAGATTGAATGATCCTCTCCCTCTGCCCCCACCAATGTTTCAGGGGAGTTCCAATGGACACAATCCATATTGTTTATTAAATCTTTGCAAGATAATCAGTCTATCACTTTCTGTTAGACTCCGTGCATATTTCTTTTCAGAGGATGTAGAGCACAGGGGAATGAGAAAATAGTAAGCAGACTATACATACATATCCTATAATTTTGGCATTTTAACAAGGGAATGTCATCTTGCTGAACTTCAGAATTTTATTTGGCTTTATAGTGTATATTTTAACATGTTATATTTTTATTATCTATGCAAAACCCTGATATAGGGAAAAGTTTTGTGCATGTGCACATGTATTTTTGTCACTTGCTCTAGTTATCTCAGGGGTGCTTGATCCTTACATAATGCAGTAGCACCTATTAAGAAAATTAATCTGTCCTTGTTAGTCATAGCCATGCAGATTAAGATTAGACATTTAAAAAAAAATAATAAAAGGGAGATTTGTTTTTCTTTTTTTTGGTCACTCTGGAGCTATAATATAAAGGACATGAACTAGCAAAGCAGGTTCAGAAACAATGCTTTAGGAATTGGTCCTCTTACCTCCTGCATAGTAATGGGGTTAATGGGAATCTGAGGAAGAAAAGGAAGCTTGATCCAAGAGTCTCGTTTAAAAATATCCCAAACATTAACAGTAAATTAATGAGACGAGAAAAAACATTTTCTTTTTTCTTATTACTTTGTGTAATTGACAGTGCTTTATGTAATCATGTTCATGGCTATGCTGGTATAATCAGTCAGTTTTTACTTTCTCCCTCAGACCTCTACTCTTGTACAATGGGATTCTGAACCCATGCAGGGAAGAGTGTTGTCAGATCCCAATGCAGGATCAAGGACTCATTTCTGTTTGAGTAGGTCTTTCACACACCAGTAGGGAACAGAAAAAAAATGTAAAAAGAAATGGGATTATAGAAGTGGGGGGTTGTGGGGAGGGGCAAGAAGACTTAGGCAGGTGAAGATGAAACTACCTTGTAACTTTTTGGGGAGGGGGGCTACATTTCACGTGAAGGACAAACCTTTAGTGCAAGTGACAACTTTTCACTATTTCACTGCTAAATTGCATCATGTAAGGAAGGAGAGGAATGACTATATGAAGATTTGCACAATTTTGGTGCCCTAAAGTGAAGAGCACAAGAAATTACCAGAACTTTATTCTTCCTTTTCACGTGGCCCTTACTAGCAATAGGTCTGAGCAAAGGTATGGAGCCAAGAGGGGTGTTGAATTCCCACCAAGGGGAAAGCCAAATCAAGCAGAGCATCCTGGCTTGCTCAGGGAGTGGATGTGAGACAAGGAAGCTTCCTCTTTGAGTCTACTAGTTAATGTAGGTTGTCAGCAGACATCACTACATCATTTATACTTGGGTCATATTTTCAAGCTTTTCTTGCAACCATGACTTGGGCTAGAAACATAATTGTTTGTGAAATGAAAATATTTATTCTGACATCACCATATGATATTTTGAGGAAGGCGCCTAGACATCACCACATGATGCTATGAGGCTCAATACACTATTACTGCCTCTGGATTATCTGGTATGCTACACTGGCTATTTAAGTAAGTGTAAATAATTAAATGCAACATCACTAATTGAAAATAGATTTACTTTTTGCTAGGCATAGTCGATGTTCTACAAGACAAAAGTAGATACTATTCCTACCTCAATAAGCTTACAATCTAAAGTCAGAGAACAGAGAAATATTCTCTAAAACATGCTTTGAGAGAGATTCCACTGTTACTAAAAGATGTTGGCGAATGTGGACTTTGTAATAGAGAGTTTTGGGGAGAGGTTTGAAGGGGGGGGGGACCAAACCACAAAGAGGGTAACCACCAGATAGACTGTGAAGTATTTCAGGCATAAGGGGCAATACGAAGGCAATCTAAATCAATCCACTTTACGGGGCCTATCTACAAGAATTTATATATTTCCTTAAGAATTTTAAGCTTACTAGGTGGCACATGCAATAGATTGCAACTATACACCTGATTACCCTTTAAAGCAACTGGGTACCTCTTTCTCTTCCTATGTACACAGCTGTCTTCAATATCTATAATATATAAAACATAAGTAATTTACAGTATTGTACCATTACTGCACAGAGTATTTTAAACAGGTTGATATAGCTATGAATTTACATGGTTACTTTCTTAATTTTCCTAATGCATTTAATATTAAACAGATCCCAAGTCCACAAAGACTAGTTTCTCTAGAAATCTTACAACTGGAGAATCTTCTCCCATGTCCTGTTTAACTAGATCAATAAAAGTTAGAATTTTCAAAAGAATTTTAAAATATTCACACTTGGTCCCATCACAATTTTCTCCAGTTATTATTATCAGCATTTAAGTAAACATACTTTATATGCAGTATGCTTTAGCTATCTTTAGCTCAACTTCTCAACATACTGTAATAAATATATTTATGGGACCACATTACAGAACCGTCAACACAGGAAAAAGATATATAAAAAGCAAATCAAGATACAGTAAAAGCGCTTAAAAAATATTCACTATCTGATTGTCCTGGTTTACATCAGTAAGAAAAAGCTGCCCTATTATATCATTTCTTCCAGTTCAGGAAGCAGCATCAAAGAATGCAATCAGTGCATTTTGGTCATAACTGTCCAGAATTTCCAGAAGAAGAGGAACTTTGGTTTTCACATTTGTGCCTTTAAATTTAAATTTATCAATGAAGAGATCTGTAATCATGCCTGCCAAAAAAAAAAAAAAAAAAATTGACAAGGTTTACTCTTTGCTTTATTTTTACTAAAAGAATACTGTTAATGCAATTTGAGTCAAATTATTGTTTGTTTTCTTTTAGGTGATAGAGGTAAAAAATTTTAGTTTAAAACTGTATATTTCAACTGTAAATGGTTTTTTGAAGTACCAGAAGCCCTGGGATCCTACAGAACTTTGTGTTTCAGCTACATTCCAAACAACAGCATTTCTGCCTTTGAACTAATCTGTCCTGGAAGTGCTCTCTGGTCAATGTTGTAAATCAGCCCCCTTGAGAAGTGTAGGGCTGTGTCAATCAGAAGGCATCTCTCCTCTTGAGGCCCCTTTCAGTCATATATGATACTCTTCAGAAACTCAAGAATGATTCAGAAGGGAACCTTAGGCCTGGTCTATAAAGTGGTGGCAGCAGTCAACGGAAGATATGCACGCTACGTTGTGTTAGGTTGACTCACCAACTTTGACTTACCAGGGCATCTCCAGTGGGCTGCGCTGATGGGAGATGCCTTCTGGTTTACGCAGCCTTACACATCTCGAGGGGGTTGATTGCATTTGTCCTTATATGCACGTCAATAATACAGAATAAGTGACTCCTATATTTATTTTTCAGTTTTATTTCATAATATCAAAATCTGCTATAATACTCAGATTATTAATTTACCGAGGAGAGCTTTATAGGCATATTCGCTGTGACCAACTCGTCCTCCTGGTACTACTAGATTGTACCTACCTCCCACTTTATTCTAATGCAATTACTAGAAAACTCAGAACTATATTTTTGAGTTTTCAATTGCTCACTCTTTCTGGCTATTATTTTTCTTTACACTAAAAATACTAAGCTAAAAGAAGAGAAAAAGCTGTATAAATGAACGAACCATAAAGTCTCTCAAGATGTGCAGGTTGTTTCTTGTACTCCTCAAGAAGGTGGTCTGCCTCCTCTAAAATGGAGCGGTACTCTGGTATCAGGAAGTCCATGTTTCCTTCATGAACCTGCAACTCCTTAAAATAGATTTTAAAATATTTCAAAAGAATTAAAGGACGCCAACTCTAAAAAAATCTAAGAAAATAGGAATGGAGATTAGATCTGACAGGAGGCAGTGCCCAGACAAGCAAAAAGTCCTTCAAAACTGCTCTTGCTATTGTGGAAGCATCATTTCCTCCCTCTCCTCACTAAATTCCAAATAGTATTGACCACTTTTAACACTGGATTCTCAAACCCCTGTATTATAGCTTCCATTTCTGAACACTAGCAAAATATGACTCCCCTTCACAGTTCATCAATACTTTTCTTCACTGATTGAAAGTCTGGAACTGAACAGTGGTTTTATATCAATTTTTTAAAATCTGTTTTTGGTGTCTTTCTGACATCTCCGAAGCAGCAGCAAATATCACAAGATGAAAATGGATCCTACTCAGAATTTGCTGTTCCTTTTAAGTACTAAATATTAGTTTTGCCACCTTGTTTAGAAATAGTAGTCTGTGGACTGATGAAGGTATCAACAAGCGAACAAACATTAGGAGTGACTTCAAAAGGCCATTTCTGCGCTACAAAATCAGTTTGGGTTTTGGAGCGTTCCGAGGTGAGAAACATACAAACCTCAATATTCCACTTTAGAAAATATCACAGTAAGCCAGGAACTGATTCTCACAGAATTCAGCAAGACAAACTCCTGGCTGTCAGAAACAGGAGTAGTAGCTCATCCTGTCCTAGTCAATTTAAAGAGAATGAAGAGATGCATCTGTAGTCTTTTAGAATTTTCCAAATTTTCATTATCTTCTGGCTTTGCAATTTGACTCCATAAGAAGCAACTGTAGGAGACTGTTAAGAAGTCTTGTAACTTTTTTTTCCCCTAAATAGACATACAATTTTAACTATAACATGTATTGCAGCTTTTATCTTATGGCGTCATTCTATTCTGTAAACAGATCACTGAAAGCGACATTGTGGAGTTGTGTGTTTATTTTTCATTGATTTTTGCATCTTTAACAGGCATGGCTTACCACTAAAAAGATATTATCTCTATCTGACAGCCTAGAAACTGTGCAATCTAAGAATCAAGCTAGGTTCTTTTTCTTTCTTGAGCATCACCATTTCTGAGCAAGGTTCTCCAGGACAAATTAGATCCAGGTTACATGGGTGTTCAGAGGTGTAAATGATTACACAGACAATTCTGTTGCTTCACAAGGAACAGAAAACTGCTCAATTTCATTGAACTCTTCAGGATTGCAAAGGGAAAAAAGCAATAAAAAACTCCCAAAATGTATTTTGGTTACCAACATCAGAAAATAGGACACGCTGAAGGTAAGTCTGCTGAGTAAGAAAGTGTCATTTTTACACCATCACTTTTTAAAGATATTTAAAAGACCTCAGCTAAAATTATCCTTTGTTCTTTCACACTACGTTAAAACTATGAGCAATGCTACTTCCTTTCCTCCTGATATATAATCATTTCTAGACTAAAGCCAGATGATTCTTTTGTGGCTGCAGAAGTGGGACTGCCCCCCTGCATACTAAGTTAGTACTGGTATATGGAAATATTATTTCAAAGATTGGTTCTGTTTTTCTGCTGCTACATGTATTAAATACCAGAATTTAAACAATTCCGTAGCCAAATGGTATAATCACAACCTTAAAAGATTAAAGGGAGCTCCAATTAAAAAACCCAAAAACAAGCAAACAAAACCCTCCTTGTTTATCTAAAAATCTGAGCTACTATTACTACAAATAAAGAGACAAAAGTCTTGGGTTTTTTCAAGTTTATTTACTCAGTGCAACTGTGACAGCACTCTAGGTCTGATCCCGTTTCCCTTACAGTAAATTAAAGTCTTTCCATTAACTACAATGGGATTAGAATTGGACACACATTGTATTGTCAGTGACATTTTTCCAGTTCAATAGTCATCTTCCCCTTGCTGTTTGGTTGTTCACACAGAAACAAGGTAAAATATTTAAAAGAAGGGTAAAAAAGTTAGATTGCAAAAGTTGCCATGAGGTCTTCTAAGAATCTAGGGCAAGTAAAGTACCTACAACTACTTATAAATGATTTTTAAAAACCAACTTCATTTCAAATAATGCTATCCTTTAAAAGTAATTTTAAAAAAATTAAAAAACAAATCCACACCATAAAATAAGGAAAGTACAGTTGCTTGAACTCTTCTTGACACCTGAAGAAGGCAGACCAAACTATTACTATCATTATCATTTTACACCGCCACTTCTGTGATTGTTTTATCTATTTTTTCTAAACATCAGCTTTCATTGACAAAAATAATCTGTTTTATGGTCAAAGAGGCAAGCTTCTCAACATGATCTGATGTGGTGCTGCCTGAATCTCCAAATAGACACAAACAATAGTGCTGAGTGGTGTGAGCTTTCTCCAGTCATCAAATTGGATGTTAAGGTGAAGCTGTCCTCAGAAAAATATCTATGTAAAGTGGCACTTAGAGTAGCTGCCCATATATTACTCCAAGTCATACCCCCTGATTAGTGACTAACCTTTATTAAATTTTTCTTCTGTTAGTGCTACACAACCAAACACAGAAATGGAACAGGCATCCAGGTTCCTTTTCTCTGGCTCATATTATCAACAGGATTGTTAATAAAGTCCCAGTCAAAAAGCCTTTATGATAGGAGATGCACTACCCAGAGAGAACGCAGAGTCAGATTCGAGACTGAGTTTGTGGCATTTGACAGTTAATAAAGAGCTTTAAAAAATCCATTTGCCAGATAGCCACAGAGAGGCCGTTCACCTTTTTCTACAGAATGTAAAGTTTTCCATTAAAAAAAGCTTCTAGTGAGTATGGTTGTAAAGAAAATGTTTGAAATGTGAATCAATGCAGTGCTGCCTTTTTTTAGTCTACAGAAACGGAGCTCCAGTAGATCAGCTGCTTTTAGTCTTAAAAAGCAGCAAGCGAATTAAATTAAGCAGACTAGAAGCCAAGAAACTGAGCGAACCACAGCCCTCTACACAGCAATGAAACAAACTGGACTCTGTTGCTGCTTGAGAAATTTATGAACAACAACACAGGAAGGCAGTGAAGATTTTATTGCAAAGGCACAAAAGGGAGGCTTGAGGAGAAACAGGTAGCAGAGACTTTCTCATCATAGAAGCCAGGATTGAAAGACAGGCAAATCAACATTTTAACTATTAACTATGAATTATTTTAGAAGCAGCAGCCAGCTTCTGTGGTATTATGAACAGCATTTAAATACCACAATCACCCTTCCCCATCTGACTGCTTTTCTTCCTATCCTAGAACTTCTATCTTTGGGTTTCATACTACCACCTATCGAATATCACCTTATCACCTCTGCCAGGGACTCTTTGGAATGCCTCACCTTTTGGAGTTTATTTTATTTCAGATCTTCCCTCATCTCAGTCCAGGATTACTTTTCCTATTTGTGTATGTGAGTTACACTTTTAATTACAGTCTGTGGCCATGGTTAGTTATGGACTGTATTACTCTGGACTGATGGGAGGTTTTCTACTTTGAAAATAAGACATTTACAGAAAGGCCACATGGGTTTATGGATGCTACAGCAGCACAGCTACCGTTCTGCAGCTACAGTGCTGTATTGTATCTAGTTCTTTCAGAGACAGAAGGGGTTTTTCTGTTTTTGTAGGTAATCCACCTCTCCGAATGGCAGTAGCTAGGTCAATGGAAGACTTCTTCTGTTGACCTAACTGTCTCTACATCAGGCTTAGGTTGGCATAGCTGCAGGACTCAGGGGCATGAAGTTTTCACATCCCCGTGTGCCATAGTTACATCAACCTAATTTTTAGGTATAGACCAGGCAATAGTCCAAAGGTTGACATGGGCCCTTACACAACAGCTAAACTTTAGTTAGTAGTTACTATAGTGTATAATAACTGACACAGGCACTTTTAGGACAGGTGCAATTGCTGCCCTTACTTTGGCTATTTACACATGCAATCCATTGATCCGCACCCTCAACTGCAGTTCTCGTGTAGGTACAAACACAGATACCTACTTATTTTGAAAATCTGGCTCTTAAAAGGTAACCTTTGGGTTTCAGAGTTAACACTTGAGACAACTAGGGTTGTTCACACCTCAGAGATTTTAAACCTATCTATGCTTGTTCAACACTTGGAAACTTAATTTTTGTAATCATACGAGTTAGAAATTTATTTAAGGCTTCCAATTTGCAGAATCTTCATTTGTAATGGAGGCTGTGTGACAGACTGCAAACATCACTGTAGTGGAGAATACACCACCATTTCTTGTAGATCTGCATCCTTAGAGGGATGCCTATTCAGTTTAACATTTTATATAGACTGGATTTTGTCTATTTTTCTCTATGGAGCAACAGAAAAAAATACAATCCTCCCTTCAAGACTATCTTTGAAAGAAGTTTTAAAAAATGCATGAGAGTAAATGCAAGATATCCATCATTTTTCCAGTTAAGACGTCTCCCACCACCTCCAAAAGATTACAGAGGTGGTTATACAGAGGAAGAGTAAATTCTGAATAATTGCCAGTTCATCTTTTGCTGCAGGAAATAATCTTCTGGTTTAAAAACCAGTACTATTTTAGTTCCTCTGGCACCAAGGAAGAGGAGGAGGGGGCTGGAGAAAAAGTGTTAGGATAGCAAGAGGTAACCATATTTAAAAAAGCTGTCACAGATAACTGATCAATTATAAAAACAGGTTACTCACTAGTCACACTAGAATACTAAATCAATAGGAGCATGGAGCTCTTCTTTTTAACAAAATCTCTTAGATAACCAACATAAATGAACAAATCATGTATAGCTTGATAGTTGTCATCATAAAACAAAACAACCCCCCTTTCTAAAGTAGAAGTTATGTTTAGATACCTACTTTTAAAGCATCTATCAACTGAACTTTCTTGGCCAACAGCAGCTGGTATTCTAGTTTTGGGTGGATTAGTTTTAAAGTGTGGTTCACAGATCCTTCATTGATATCTAGTAGGAACCAAAAAAAAAAAAATTGCAATTAGATCAGTACTTTTAATGCATTTCATGCAGAAGATAAAAAGCAGCAGAGGGGAAAAAAATCTTACCATATGATATATTCAGATTGATTTTCCTTTTGGTGGCTTCTTTAGAGAGCACATCTTTTAGAATAGATATGGTAGAAATGTTGTCAGATTTGAAAAATCCCTCACCTTTTCTGTAAAAGCAAAAAAGATTTAAAAAGTAGAGTTAGGGTAGGCATATATAATGGTCTCCATTTTAAAGTGCGACACAGGGCTTTTCTCCTCTAATCAGGGGTGAAGCACAGCCTCCTTAGAGGCCATCACTAAAATTATTTCACAGATTAGCTGTCAGAATACCGCATGCACGGATTTCATCACCCTCGCTATTCAGAGTTCAATCTGACTATACCACAGAACACCAGTCTCTCACACACCGAGAAAGCATAGACTATTCTTACAGATTTCCTCTGCCACAGAGGAAGCACTTTTTGAGTATTTGAAACACAGTATAACTTATTGGATTCCTGACATCTATTTATCTTCCTATGTTGTTAATGTGCCTGTCACTATAACATGAGGGCACATCTACAATACAACCCCAACTGAACCTATGATAGGTCAACTTACAGCAGTGGCTGATGTCCATACTACCTCATGTTGGTGGTGCGCATCCTCAACAGGAGCACTTCCACCAATGGAAAAAGGGCAATGGGAGTGAAGAGAGGCTGAGAGTCCTCCCCGCATTCTTGTCACCTGCTTTGCTACCCCCTCCACACCACCCTTTCCTGTTGGAAGCAAGGGACCCAGCTGCTCTGGCTTCTGGGCTCTTTCTAGGAGCTGGTAGCCTTGTCAATTTCTGAGCTATGAATTTGACAAGGCTGTCCAGCTCCTGGTGAGGAGCAGGGTCTGAGGCTGCCTGGGATCGTTGTCCTGGCTCCCAACCCAAAAGCGGAATCCAGCTGCCTAGCCCTCCAAGGGAAAATGGGGCAGCTGGACACTATCTTCTCCAGCTTTCCTGCCATGAAATTGACAAGACAGTCAGTGTAAGGGACACAGTGTCTACACAGCCACTGCATTGTCCTAACTCCACCAACATAACTCCACCTCCTTGATAAGCATTAGGCTTATTATATCGGCGCAATGGGCCACTTACATTGTCAGGAGGATGGCTATAGTGTACACTGTGACATAATTAAGTTAACATAAGCTGCTTTATGTTGATTTAACTATGTAGTATAGACCAGCACTTACAGCCTAATATGATGCCCCAACTTCAGTCTCATTTTACTTGACAAAGAGAATGTCAAGACACTTTCAACATCAATATGCAGGCATTTCTTATTGTAATCCCATATCAAGTTGTAATCTATATAGTTAGAGTAATAATCAATGTCTCCAGCTTCTGAACTTCACTATAGAGCAAAATGGTATCTGTTAGCTGAAGCAGCACACTGATTCATTCACCGAGAACAGAGAATATTATTCTTAACACTGGAAACAGACATTTCTCTAATGGGAGCTGCAGAAAGGGATTTTCTTCCAGCTTGAGGCTTTATCATTTGCTTTTTTTCCTTAGGAAGACTAGGTACTCATTAAAACTATAATGGTTACAGCATATTTTACTTGTAACTGAGGAAATCCCTCATGACTTAGATTCCTTTACCGAAAAGAAAAAGAAAAACTACAAACCAGTGTTTGCTCATAGTTTTGCTATACTTATCAGGCAAACACACCTGCAAAATGTGTCTCTCGTAGCAAACAGTATGCTAAAGATGTAAGTTACACAGCAAAATACATCACGGCTTCTCTGTTTAGCAATGCTCAAATATTTTCAATTACCTCATCCTTAGAATAATATTACATTTTGAAGGATCATGTATTGACTGTATAATATGTACTAAAGACCAATCTGACAGCCCTTGTGTAAGCAAAGTTCTCATTCACATGAAAGAGAGTTTGCCTGAATAAGCACTGTAGAATTTGATTGAGGCTGGTACTCAGAATGGACATATCTGAGGTAAAGACATGGAAAAGAGAAGGATCTGTTCCACAGCAGGATACTTTGGTGATCATGGACGTATGGAATTATTCACCGTTCCCTCTTCATTGGAGCCTCACAAGAATTGTGTGATGACCCACAAGGATTGGGTGACAGAAGGGGCAAAAATTACTGTCTGCTGTAATACATCTCAAGAGGAAACAAGCTATATCTTCAAGCAGGCATGGCCAAGGTACACAGCTTCTACACAAATGACTCTGGCTTCTGGCAACTCTCTCAAGATTCTCAAATTTCAGGAGAAATTGAACTCTTTTCTTGTTTCACAGGGTGGAGGAACACTAACTCTGTTTCCCCAACCATAAAAAAAACAACCAGATGAAAATTCTGAGTGTAGTCCCCCCTCCATAAAAAAAAACTATTTAGGGTACAACTTAGCTCAATTTCTATATTTATTTTTAACCAAAGAAGCATAGTCACAAGAGGCCTTAGCAACTTTAGTGTTTTACCTGTAAGTACTTTCAAGCTGTGTATCCAGGAAGGTGTTCTGAAAGTAGAAAGTAACACTATCTCCTGCTGGAGGTTTTTCAGGCACTTCAGGCAAGCAGAACACAACCCAGGAGTGAATTTCAGCAAAACTGAATTGGCCTTTGAGCATCAGTGTGTTCATGGGTCTACAGTATTTCAAACATACAAAGAAAATGGGAATTAGTTACTGATGAGCAGTACTGTTGCTGCAGTAGCTTTGCAAGTGAAGAAAAAAGTTTATTTTTGTAAACCTGTCTTCCTCTCTTTAAGCCTCAAACCTGAGTTTTCATTGACACCTAGCAAACTTACTAATTCAGGCTTCCTCCACACTAAAATACATTTTTAAAATCGCAGCCAGCATTCAATGGTATTCTCTGATTAATTCAACATAAAACCCTGTGTGTGAGGGCAGGAACTCCTTATTTGAATAGATTCAATACAAATGAGTCACAACTGGGCAAGAACACCATAAAATGCAAACTGTTTTGCCAGGTTACTTGTTTTCATTTTAAAAACCAAAGCAGAGTGTGGGTGGGGTGATGAACTGACCGTTTAGAAAATATGAGTATTAGAAACACTCTCAAGAGTTCCTGTTTTCTAAATCAGAGATATGCAGGCACTTTGCCGAGGCAGTACACGTGAAATCGGCATATGGCACAGGAAGCCTTTCCGTTTGCTTCTCAAGCAAGTGAATCAAGAAGAAATACATGCATTTAGTCTAGCTCACTTGGATTCCATTTTCCTACAATCCTTTTTTAAAGTAAGCAATAGCAGTGATACAAGAAACAGGGAGATTAAAAGTAGCTGTGTAAAATGGTGGCCTCAGAACAGAGAGATAAAGGGCAAACAAGAAATCTGGATCAGTTTTTGGGCTGAGCTAGATTTGGCTGATGACTATTCATTTAAAAAAAAAAACAACCTAGAATAGACTTGCAATGTGAGTGTTACAATCAACTGTTAAAATTTTTACTGCAGGTTACACAACCAACTGGACTGTCAATTTTTGAAAAAGTATTGCTCTCTTTTTGCAAATACCTGTCATGATCAATACAGTGAGTTCTTTGATGAAGTGAAAGTGGTTTAATCTGATATTGACGAAGTTGGCAGGTTTTTGGTTGAATTCTTGGTGTTACATATGCCTGCAGTGTCCCATACTGGCCTTCAATTGATCGAATCTATAATCAACAGACATAAGGACGAGAAGAAAAAAATGAGTTTATCAGAATTTAAGAAGAAAAAAAGATACTTTTAAGATTTTGGTTAAAAATCTACAATACTAAGTGATTCAATTAAACAGTAACATAGTACTCATATAAAAAGGGCAAATCTAACTTTTTGAAACTAAATGAAACAGGGCCCAACAAGGATCTATCAGAATTGGCACAAATTTATTATAGAGGAAAAGGAAATCCATTTTCTTTAATTCTGACTCCCCAAAGAATAAAGACTTTGTCCAGCCACTCTTAATCTTTTAGTATTACTGTACAGGTTTTTATGCCATGTAAGATAATGACAAAAGATGGGTCATTCTGCACTTAAAACTCAATTAAAACCACCCCAAACTACCACCTCCATAGCACCCTCCTCTTCACCACAACAAGGAAAATCCTTCAACTCCCAAAACATGACTTTGAAAAAAGAAATGGATGCAGATCCTCCAGGTGCATTTGAGGAACACTAAGAAAAAGTGCACAAAAGAGGTTTTGAGCCAGTTTTGCACCCACTCTACATCCTGTAAGCTCACTCTACACCAACCCAGTTCTGTATGCTTTAATTTGTTGTCCAGAGTGCTCTAATTTGTACCAGCTGTCAACAGCTCCAACAGAATTAAACAAGGCTTAGGGATATTCTATCCATCCCCCCAGCTCAGGCCACAGGAGTGGAGGAAGGCATAAATGCTATTAAGATGGCTTTATGCCATTTCAGTGAAGGATGGCATAGTGTCTGGAACATCAAACTGGCATTCAGGAAATTCCAAGATCAGACACAGATGCCACAAACTTCTTGTAACCTTGTGCAAGTCATTTTATTTACCCTGTATCTTAGTACTCCCACTGTAACATGGTGTTGTGAGAATAAAGAGCCAATCCAAGATCCATTCAAGTCAACAGACAGACTCTCATTGACTTCAATGGGATTTGGGTCAAACCCCCAAATCCATAACCAAGTGCCTCACAAGCAATTAGATATTAGTGACCAAGTTGTAGAACAGGGCTCGACAAACCATGGGTGCCCAGGATTTGTCGCATGGCGTCTAGCTCCACCGTGGAACTGCGGCAGTGAAGTGCCCCCTTAGCATCTAAAAATAGAGCTGCTGGCGCCTGTAATGGTACTTAGGGAATTTGGCGGCATTTCAGCAGCGTGGAGTTCTGCTCCGCTTCCAAAAATGACAGCGGCGTTTTTTTGATGGCGGGGCCATCCCAACTAGGTGCCTTAGTATGAAGCTGGGCAGCAATTATGTTGAGCCCCGGTCACAGAAGGACTTGACTAGAAAGATTCCCCTCACACAAGTGAAGTTTTCTTGTGACCATTGTTAGGGCAGCTGTGTACCAATGGAATGGCAGAAAGCTTCCTTAGAAGGAGAGGATCCAGCTCATGGTGTATATTAAAAGAAAAAATAATATTCCTGAAAGGACTGTCAAGTAATTATATTGCAATATGCGGCAAACGAAACGTTCATGTAAGAATGACAATTCAGAAACTCTGTTCAGGCACAATCAACTTTTCTGCTGTAAGAGAAAAGCTCTTCTGTTCAGGAGACAGAGCTTTCTCAGGGGCGCCAGTCCAAGACTGTGAACCAAGCACCATCACAAACCTCACCACCTTCCATTCCACTCCAGGTTCAAAGTGCTTAGGATGTGATTTCTCTAACAAACACATTTAAACAAACAAAAAAAACTCTACTACACGTACAATCCAACTGTGGCAGCAGTCGAGCTTTGCAAATGCCCCAGATCACTAAGCGCATAAGCAGGTCAACAGTCCTACTGGTGAAGCTACTCACCTTCAAGTTAAGCATGTTATCTTTTTCTTGCTTTTAATGAGGCTTTTGATGCTGTCCCACATGACATTCTCACAAGCAAACCAGGGAAATGTGGTCTAGATGAAACTACTATAAAGTGAGTGCACAACTGGTTGGGAAAAAAAAATATTCTCAGAGTAGTTATCTGTGGTTTGCTATCAAACTAGGGAGATATCTAGTGGGATAAACTGGAGAATTGATCCAAACACAACAAAATGAAATTCAATAAAGCTGAGTGCAAAGTATCTCACTTAGGAAAGAAAAATCCAGCACAGAAACACAAAATGGGGAATAACTGACAAGGTGGTCGTACTGCTGAAAAGAATCTGGAGATTATAATGGATCACAAATTGAATACGAGTCACCAATGTGATGCTCTTGCGTAAAAAGCTATTGTAATTCTGGGTTGTATTAACAGGACTGCCCTATGCCACACACACGAGGTAAGTATTCCACTTTACTTAGCATGGGTGAAGCTGCAGCTGGAGTACTGTGTCCAGTTTTGAACACCATACTTTAGGAAACATGTAGACAAACTATAGAATGTCCAGAGGATAGAAAAACAGAACACCCCAATAAAAGAAAATCTTAGCTATGAGGAAAGATTGAAAAAACAAACAAACAAACAAACAAACAAACTGGGTATGTTTAATATTGAGAAAAGAAAACTAGAGGGAGCACTTGATAAGAATCATGAATTATGTTAAAGCTGTTACAAAGAGAACAAAGATCAACTGTTTTGCACATCCAACAAGGATTGGACAAGAAGTAATTGGCTTAATCTTCAGCAAGGGAAATTTTGGTCAGATATCAGGGGGAAAAAATTGAACTACAAATTAGGAAATTGGGGGGGGGGGGGAATTGAACTATAAACTATGAGACAAAATACGTATCAGGGATGGTGCAGGTTTTCTTGGTCCTGCCTCAGCACAGAGAGTCAGACTAGATTATTTCTCAAGGTCCCTTCTACTTTATGTTTATGGTACTATGAATTATTTTTAATATTAAACCAAAATTATGCATTTGAACTTATGAATAAGTAAATATACAATTACGCTTTAAAACTGAGTTGATTTCCTTTCTAAAAACTGCAACAATCTTTCTGACTTCTGTTCTCTGGCACTTCTCTCCCTGCTTCATCCTTTTTGAAGTTACTCTCAGAAAGTCTCTGATTCTAGACTCGTTGGTGATTTCTTGGCTCCTCCTCTCTCTCTTTTTTTAAAAAAAAAAGAGTCAGAAATCCTAAAGGAAGGATGCTAGGCTTGCTTTCCCCTCCCCTCCCATCCCACTTCTTTACAGTGGCTTCTAAAGGCATCTAAAGTGAATATTTGTACAAGCAGCTATAAAGCAGATGTTCCTCATTACCATCATGCAAGAAACTAGAAATTTCTCAATAAACAACCAGTGGTCTGAAAACTACAATATGAGAAACATTGGCGTGCTCAGTTGCTCAAACTAACACCTTCAACCCACTCATTCAATCTGTGTACATGTAAGTACAG
Source organism: Pelusios castaneus (assembly GCA_007922175.1). Lineage (NCBI taxonomy): Eukaryota > Metazoa > Chordata > Testudines > Pelomedusidae > Pelusios > Pelusios castaneus. Next base: position 12,828,900 of record ML685791.1, read on the forward strand.
AACAAGATATACATTTACATTTCCTGAATAAACAGCATTTTTTTTTAAAAGTACAAGAAAATATTTTGTGGCATCTTTACCTTAAGTTCCAATCTAGTAGTATTTGCCTGGCATCGGTAAGTGGCAAGAAGAAAGTTGCTGTTTGGCTATGAAAAAATCAAAATGAAAAATACAATAATTTAAAAAGTTTTTGGATTCATAGAAGTTTTATCAGCAAAACTTTAACAGCACAATGACAATTTTTGCTACCTATGCCAAATTATTACATGAAAAGAAAACACAAGTAAAATCCTGGCTCCACTGAAGTCATTGGAATTCACTGGGGCCAGAATTTCACTCTATATTGTTTTAGTAAGTATCAGATAAAGAATAGGAAAACTTTTTTAAAAATCGGGGGGGGAGGGGGGGGGAAATTCATCTGTAACACCACTCTGCAAAATTTAAAAGATACAATTATCTACCCGTTTCCCTGATATTAACTAAGCCCAGGATCTGACAAGCTAAATTATATTAATTATGCAATGAAAAATTAGTCAGAAAACACTGCAGGCTAAACCAACATTAGCTAAAGTAATGATCACAAAAAATGAATAAAAAATTAACTGTCTGCTTTATTTCTGTAATCTTAAGGATAAACATTTGAAGTACCAAATTAGTCACTAAAAAACCTAAATATTTAGAAGACAGCTATGAAAAAAAAATTAATTTCTCGAATTATTTTTAAAAAAACAGTTTCTATAAAAATGTCTTTATTCAAACATGAGAATGTCAATTACAGTGTTTTCATGATGCCAACTTTGCATTTTAAAGACTTACAATAAGTATAAATATAGTGATCTTCATCTAATAATTTTCAGTTAAGAAATATACTGCGCAGAAAACTGACCTCTTTTACTATCAGCAAAGCTGGATTTTCCCAAACTTCACCCCTCCCAACATTCTATGCCGTTTCAGCCATTACAATAATGCATTAAAGTGCTAGGACTTAAGAACAGCAATTAAGTAATTGCTTTACCTTTACCAATTAACAAATGCTTTAAGCAATTCTGCTTACCTCAGAATCACAGCCACTAAAACTAACAACCGCAGAATTTTTATCCACATCCAATAGGTCTATTGGGACGTCGCTCTGTGCAGAATATTTAAGAGAAGGGGAGGGGAAAAAAATCATAAACTTCTTAATAGTTTTTAATGCATTTATCCTCTTTAATTCTAATAAATAAGTAGCGAGAAGATACAGTATAACTGATGATCTTTATCTGAGAAGGGTAAAAGAGTAAACAGATGTTTACCATATTTGTTAAATTTAAAATCCAGGACAATTTGGAGATCTTCATCTTCTGAGTTGTTATCTCTAAGTCTATCTTATTTGTGATGTCTTACACTTCATCTTGTAACTGGAAATTTGTTCTAATGTTAGCTAATGTAAGATGTATACTTTTGAAAAGATAATAAAATAGCAAATGCATTCATTTCCTGATGGGGGTGCTTCTCTCTTAAAGGCACAAACTATAAAATCTCTTTAGGAAATGAAGTATCACATTATATCTGCATTACCTTTTTACTTTTAAAAATGTTTTTGATACAATTAACTTTCTTTGCTCTAGATGTGTTTCACCTGCTTTTAAATGAGAACTGCCAATATTCTGATAACGATGAAAAGGCTTTATTATGGTCTCTTTAAATTACTTGATGTCCTCTAGCTGAAAAGCTATTTTTGTAGCATCAGGTAAAATTCAGTGACCCACAATAAATATCCCAATGCTTCCAAAGGAAAAACAGTACTGCTACTTTCCCAAGTATATACTGTTACTTCAGAACCCTAGACCTCATTTATGCTTAAAATGTAGGTTAAAAAAAAAAAAAGACGGGGAGGGGGTCATAAGAGTTTTCAAGTATATAAAAGGTTGTTACAAGGAGGAAGGAAAATAGATCTTGTTAATTTCTAAGAATAAGATAAGAGGAACTACAGAGGACACCAAAGTGGCCTACAGCAGTGTTTCTCAACCTTTAATGGACCAGGGAACGCCTAAAGATATTATTTTACACAGAACACCTAATGAAAACATTCTCAGACAAGCTGGTAACAGTGGAGGGAGATTTAAAATGCCCCATTCACAGCCAAGTTTCCAGCTGTGCATCAGTATCTGTTGTGTGCCTGAAAACTTTGCTGCAGCTGGGGCATTAAATTGCTCCTTACCCCACCCCACTCAGCACCCCCACAGGGTGGGGTCATGGATCACCTGAACTATGTCTGAGGAGCACCAGTATTCCTAGAGTGCCACAGAACACCGGTTGAGAAACACTGGCCTACAGAACAGTAGCATATCACAATTGAAATATGAATAACGCATTCAAGATTCTGAACTATATTTTTATTATATTTGCTAGGCTTAAGAAAGAAAGAAAGAAAGAAAGAAAGAAAGAAAGAAAGAAAGAAAGAAAGAAAGAAAGAAAGCCAAAGAGTAAACAAACAACCCACATCAGCTTGCTGATTGTATGCCATACATCTGTGTCTTATTTTAGTATAAAACTATAACCTTCCACTTCATTACAAGTATTTAAAATCCAGCTGTTGTTTAACAGCACATGAAAAGTTTAAAGCCAAACTTTTTTTCAGCTACAAGACAAAACTGGAGTTTATATCAACCCAGATGTTTATAAAACCTGTATTTCAATGTCAGTATTAAAAAAACTGAAAGAAGCCCTTAGCATTAAAGAAGACCTTTAATACTGAGCTCATCAAATTTAAATATATATTAATTCAGTAAGCGACAACCAGCTAGCAGTGTTCTGGATCAAAAAATAAATGTTATAGTTTTCTTCATCCTTTAGTTTTAAAGCCATACATTTTAGTTAGATTTTAGGTCGTAAAACATCACTCACCTGTACCAAGACATTATCTATAGCTGTCTGCACCTCTAAGATAAGACTGTAGCTGGCATCATCTTTATTTAGTGTAAATTTGTCATTCACACTAAAAGTAGGTACTGCTGATATAGCAGTACTGGAATGAGAAGATTGCTGGTATTTTTCACGTTCTTGCAATACCTTTATCTGTAAATGTTCCAACTCATTCCTAAGAAAGAGAAACTGTCAAATGTAAATATAAAAATCTAAAAGTAACTTTTTCACAGAAGTCTCTTACAAACGCAATCTATTGATTCTGTAAAGTAATTGTCTTCCTTAGTTTTTCTAGTTAGGACAGAGAGGAATAAAATCACTAACCACCCTTCCACAGGCAGCCTATTGCATAGCATTCCCCTCCCCCCCCCCCAAAAGGTAATCTAAATTACAAAATAAGGAAATGCATATGCTACAATAATATCTTTTTAGAGTAGAGAGCTTTCAAGATGGTCTCGGAAAGGGGACAAATTTCCTCCAAGAATATATTCTTGAAGTTAAATCTCAGTGACCACCACATATCAATATTCAGTACCCTCCTTAGAGAACATGTGAAATATTGTTACTTCTCTTTGACCTAAACAGCCAATCAAAATTTGGGGCGCTGGGGATGTCCCAGTTGGGGGCAGAAACTGACAGTGGAGTCTGGCAATTTCTTGTTCGTTTACAAGGAATGCACAAAATCCTTCTCCTCTGAAGGAAGGAGCAAAAATCAAAGAAAGAGTTTTGTAACTTACAGGCCCAAACTTTGTCCAGCCAGCGCCCTGACCCAACCTTCTCTAAGTTTCTTCAGGGTTGCACCATGCATACAGGCTGCTGCTTGGCTTTCTTACTCTGGCCACACACACACACGCACGCACACACCACTTCTTTCTCCTCCCTCGTCCCCCTCAAGCAACACTCAGCAAAACCTCTTTGCTCAGTCAGTCCAAAACTCCTGGACAGTTTCACAGACACTTGCATCTTAGGTGGGGAGCTGTGATTAACTTATCCTTACAGCAAAATTAATTGAAGGGCATGATGTGATTGACTATGCCCCTATGTTCATCCTTTTTATAAAATTATGATAAATTTTGTACAAAGTATGTCTTGTGAGCTATTAGTTAAAAACTCAATCTGCTGAACATTATTGTCCTGTATGTATGTAAAACAGGGGTATACAAAATTGGCTCACAGCGAGGTGCCAGCATTTTTACTTTTGGTCACCAGAGGGCACTCCTCCATTATATTTCTGCAGTAGAGCTAGGTGATAGACTGCTAAAACTGGTCCTCATGGTGATCAGAAACATACATTTGTGAAGGCCTGATGTAAAATTATAAGATTCTACTATACATAACACTGCTGCGACATGTTCCAAAGTTAGAAAAGCAGGCCCAAACCAGTTCTTCAGAGATAAAAGACATGCTTACACCACAGCCAGGTATCGGCATAATCAAATGGATTATCACGAACTATCACCTGGTTAAGCAGCCATTCTTTGGCAGAAAGAAGGCTGTGAGCAGAAACATTACATACTGGGAATGGAACGGCTAGGTGTTTTCCACACAGGATGGCTGTCACCTGCACTCCAGCTAGAGATAATCCTCAAACAGGGGTGAATGGTGTAAGAATAGAGAACATACACAACATAAATTACCATGCTCCTCTGCTCCTCTCTGCTCATGATAGCAACAACACCAGAAGAAACACTGAAATAGGAGAGAGGTCCAAGTCTGGAGGCTTCCAGCCAGTAAAGACTGTAGATATTTGGTGAGAAAAACCTTTTCTTTGAATCCATTTAGCTTGTTAAATTAGCATTACTTTGTGATTTATCTTTTTATTTTCTTTGCAACCAATTCTGACTTTTATGCCTCATTACTTGTAATCCCTTAAAATCCATCTTTCTGTAGTTAATGAACTTGTCATATTGTTTTATCTAAAGCAGTGTGTTTGAAGTGTTTGGGAACCTCCACTTGAGGTAGCAAGGTTTGTACATATTTTCCATTGATGAAATGACAGCCTTATACGAGCTTGCACGGTCTAGAACATAGCTGGGCAATACAAGACACACATTTCTGGGGGAAGGTCAGGGAGATGCTAGTATTGCCCTGGATGTAATTCATGAGTGGCTGGCCACAGCATTCATGTGATTCAGCTGGGAGTGATTTTGTATGATAGAGGCTGTCTGTAAGTGAACTAGCCGGGAGAAGTTGTTCTCACAGAAAAGCAATGTAAAAGTCACCCATACTGGAGAATTGAGGAGACACAGTTGTTCAACAGTCCAGGTTGTACCCTAGGGAATGTCACACGTTCAAACCAAATATCAAAAAGCTTTGTTATCCATGTAGTCATCTGTACTGCTCAGCATAACCAACATAATGGAGAAAGGTCTAAGAGGCCTTGGTGTTACTGAGGGGAGAGAAAGACAGCAACAAAACTGCATCATCTGACGAGGTAATAGTAGGGAACATCTCTGAGGAGTCTCTCACTTGCTTCCCATCCAAGACAGCCTGATTCCACTTCAGAATGAGCTGCTGGTATTAGGAAATCTACTGAAAGAAGTTGAGTTATCCCTCATGGGAGAGTTTGCCTTTATTGGAAGGAGGAAATTCATGAGGAAAGAAAGGACTTCTATCACTCCTCAAAGAGGCCAGGCAGAATGTGGAGCATCACAAAACCAGAAGATCCAAAGTGGCTTAAAAGGCAACACCGTCCAGTGGTCAGAACACTAGACAGGGAGTCAGTAGACAGATTCTATTCCTGGCTCTGCCACTAACCACACTGTGACACTGGACAACTCATTTCACCTGCCTGTGCTTTACTTTTTAATCCCATCCACTGTCTATTAGACAGTAAGCTCTTCAGGACACTGACTGTTTCCCTCTATACATTTGTATATTGTCTGGTACAATGGGACTCCAGACTCAGCTGGACTTCAGGCAGTAATGTAATGCACATAACATTTACAGTACCCATACAGGATAAATCCTAGAAGATGTGAACACTGGAGCTGTCCACGGTGACATCTGCTAAGACATATCTGTCCCCAAATGAGGCTCATGCTGAAGCAGTACTGCAGCAAAGGGAAGGGAATGAAATCCCTTTTTCTTAGAAAATAAAACACCACACCACGGAGTGGATCTTGCAAGAACCAGGGGCCTCATGGATCTGATGACAACAGTCTACTTCAGAATCAAGGTTCCCACGAGTCCTGGAGACGTTTCCAAAGAGAAATGCAAAGAAATTGATCAAATGGATCCTACAAGTGAATAATCAAGAGCTCAATACCGTTGACAGCTCAAACACCTCCATCAGAGGATGTCTCATGGGAGTTTTGCCAGATGGATCTCATCAGTGACTGAATACAGATGACTTGATCTGACTAGCCAGATACAATGGACCACTCAGGAACCCAATCACATTGTGGTTTGGCCAGATCTAACAGGAAGCTCTCTGTCAGACACCTTTTCTGCACTGAGCAACCTCTTGAAACTGCTGGAATCATAGATATTTCCTTCCTACTTTTTATATGAGAGTCTCAGACCCTCAGCCTTAGGATGTTGTTTTGCCAGTTCCTTATGAAACCATCCCCTTCAGCTTGTGATCTTGTAACAGGCTAACGCGCATCCTTAGCATCCATATTGCTCAGCCTGGAGAGGAAAAGATATTCCAGATTCAAACTACCAGAGTGTCTTGGAGGAGAAAATTTTGGAGGTAAGTCTTTTTGTCACTCTCTGTCCTCTTTGAGAAAGAGTTAATCATCACTGACTTTGGCTGAGTGTTCCTCTCTCAAGTATAACAGACAGCAATGACTATCTGCAAAAGGGAACACAGCAGGGTAAGAAAAATTATTCTTAGCCTCGACTTTTTAGATAGATCTCCACGTTGGATTAGCCACAAAAGAGGCAAAAAAAAGTTTAAACAAATGTTTCAACAAAAACAACCTAAGCCTCCATCCCTCGATTAAAACAAAGGATTTATGAATCGAAAAATTTACTACATTAATGCGGTGTATGTTAACTAGGTAGAAAAGGTGAAAAAAGGTGGAGATTGGTTTCATGATCACTCTGGAAGACAAAACAAGAGGAGCAGTGGCTTCTATTAGCAGGGGAAAGGCATTTAGTCCCACTGTCTGTGGAACAGTGGGCACATAACTCCTACTTGCAAACAACTATTCAAGAGAGTTTATATGGTGGCATGGCTAGGAACGCAAGCCGTATATTAGTGCAGTATGAAAGCAAATCAAAGAAAAGTGAAATTGACCACCCAATGTGGTACGCAGTGTTGTTGAGGGAGAACCCCCTTTTCTGGCCTTCAAACAACCACTCCAACCTCCCTAAGCTTATCAGGCGCAAGCTCTCCACACACCAGGACACACCAACTCAAAGTGGCACCAGACCCTGCCAGAACAGCCATATCTCCACTGCTGCAATGACTAAAACCACATATACCACATCTTTCAAAATCCAGGGGTGCTACGCAAGCCTATACCAACATGTGGCGCACCTCATCTAGTGCACTAAATGCCCCAACAACAAATATGTGGGGGAAACCAGACAATCACTATACTCTCAAATCAACTCACAGGAAAATGATAAAAGAGAAAACACCATATCACTTGTGGGTGAACACTTTTCACAAAGTAATCGCTCTGTAGCTAACCCTCATTCTCAGAAGAAATCTACGTAACATTTTCAAAAGATGAGCCTGAGCGCTTAAATTTGTAACTTTGCCAGACATAAAGAATCATGGTTTTAATAAAAACACTGGATTGATGGTTTATTACAACAATCTGTAACCCAGCCAACCTCCTTTGCGTCCTATAACTACAGGGATGTTAATGGGCCACTTCACCTTGAATGGTCCCCTTAGAATGTGTGCTAACAATTTGTATTTGTGCTGAACTATCTGTTCCATCCTGCATTTAGCTGTAGCACTCTCAGCACCCTTCCCAGACACGAAGAACTCTGTGTAGCTCTAAAGCAGTGGTTCCCAACCCTTTTGGCTCAAGGGCCACAAATATAATTTTTACAACCCTGAAGGGCCACCAGCCTAATTAATTAATTAAATTCAAATTAAGTTTTAATTATAATTAATTACATAAATTTAAATTCTTTTCTTATTAGATAGACTGGTGGCCCTTCAGGTTTGTAAAAAAATATAATTTTGGCCCTTGAGCTAAAACGGTTTTTAAAATTTTTTTTAAAGTTGTTTTTTTAAAAACAAACATCCAGAATCTCCCCCACCTCGGGTCAGGGGCCCAAGGAACCAGGCCGGGCTCTCTCTCCCAGCGCTGATGCTGCGGGTTAGACACAAGCCCAGCCCCGAGAGGATGTGAGCTGCTCTGCTCCTCTGGATGTATGGGGGGCAGCGCTGGGCCCCACTCAGCCCAAACTGGCCCCAGCACAGCGCTCCCCGCGGACTGGGCTCCTCACCTGGGCAGTGCCCGCTCAGCTATGGCCCCGGCCCAGCTGGCTCTCTCTCGGCTCCACTCCTGGCTCCTCCTGGCCAGCCAGCGCCTTCCTCCCTCCCCGCCAGTGACCTCTGCCTCTGCTGACTGGCTGGGGAGAGCCCAGCGCCAAGGGAGGGAGGTGGGTGGCCGCAGTCCCGCTCCAAGCTGTGAACCAGGAGCGGATGGCTGCGGCCTGACTCCAAACCAGTGGGGCGCAGGTGGGCCCCTTCAGAAAGCTCCCAGGCCACTTTTGGCCCACAGGCGAGGGGTTGAGAACCCCTGCTATAAAGCTTGTCTCGCTCACCAAGAGAAGCTGGTCCAATAAAAGATATTACCTCACCCACCAGGTCTCTCTCTATGTGAGGTCAGATGCAAAAAATAAATACTGAAAAAATACACATATTTTCCTTTCTACAAAATTCTAGCAGTTTCGGTAATTTCAGGGATTACACAAAAATATGCTTCATAAGTGGATAACATCACTTACATTTTAAAAAGTGTGGTTATTTGGAGGAACCATCCTCTGGAAATGAAAGTCATGTTTTGTATTTAGCCCTTTCTAAAATTTTCCTTTATTTAAGCTACCTTAAGCCTGAAATCTTGTTCTGCATCTCTTGGCTTATCTTCAGTTCTTCTCCAGCTCCACCTTCCCTATGGACAGGCTCTGTAGTCAATCCTGTCACCCACCCTGAAAGAAACATGTACAAGAACCATGAACTATTCTTTATAAACTATGAACAAGAAAGCATTTCAAACATCACAACTCAGCCGCACTGCCTTAACACTGCAGAACATAAAAGGCAGACAGGGAACCAAGGTGTGGGCTCTATTCCCGGTTCTTCCACTGACTCAGAACAATGGTTCAGGACAGTGGTTCCCAACCTATGGCTCAGAGGCCAGAAGTGGCCTGCGGCTGCCCTCCTGCTGGCTACAGAAGGGAGCCACTGCCTAAGGACTAAAAACACGGCTAAGTCCAGTGCAGGCTCCTTCCTGCAGCCAAGGGGATGGGAGATCAGCGCCCCCTTCCTCCTGGCTGTAGCAGAGAACACAGCTTGCTTGGGTCTATACAGCCATTAAGGTCCCTGCTGGAGCCAGGAGATAAATCAGCACTCCTCTCCCCCAAATCTAACAGAGAACCAAGTGCTTTGCCTGGGTCCCTAAGTGCTGGGGTTTCAATCCTTTTAAAATGGGAATAGTGACACAGTATTGTTACCAAATGCACCGTGAAAACTAATGCACATGTCCAGTTTCTACCTTTCAAACCGCTCAGCCATTTTTCAAACAAAAAGGCCTCATTAATCAAGGACTATTCATTTAAAAAAAAAAAAAAAAAAAAAAAAAAAGGAATCAATAAATACATTAAGAAAAAAATGCTACAGTACCAAATTCAAATCTATTATTTTTCTAATCCACCAAACCTAATGTATTTTGCATCCCTATTGGAGCTCACAATTGGATATTTTCCTTCCTCTACATCTTTCAGAATTTGGTCAGAAATTCCTTTTATGGTTTCTGTGATCTTTACAGTAACATTACCACAGAGAGTGAGGAACCACAGAGACTTGGGAACAGATCCTCAACTGTACTTCATCCCTGTTATACAGCTCCCTATACCCGACAATAACTAACTGCTGTAGTACACTGTAGTAAGATATACAATGAAAAATTGTAGGATTTTAATGTAATTTAAAATATATAAGAAAATGTATCCCACCCTAAGTAGTATTTTTCAACTAGTATTTTGTGCCAGAATACTATTCTGTCTGTAATCATAACAAATTAATAAGATTCCAGCTCCATCAACAGCACAGTTTTCTTAACGGTTGCAATACTGATACACAATAGATTTAGGCTATTTAATAAGCCATTTACCTGAATATGTGGATGCTAAGATTTCATCATAGCCATCCTTTCCTACACAGCCGCCCTGAATAGACGTTATGCTTTCTGACAGAGCCTAAATATAAAAACAGACAAGCACTCAGGAGATAGATAACTTTATTCATTTCATGTGAGCATTGTTTAAAGACAAAAAACCCTTCTTCCTCTAATTTGTAGTGCAGAAAATTTATTCAGATACGTAACTCAAAAGCATAGGAAACACTTAATTACCTGTTGTTGTGTTTCAGCACACACATTTTTTATTCTATTATGTGTATACCTTGAAAGACACATTAGGAACTGATTTATAAAGTAAAACCTTGATGCACAATCTTATTTTCAAACAGTAACTATGAGAATGAGTTGGATGAAAGAAGAATGATTATGAATTAAATCCACTATTTTAAACAATTAGTAACAAATACACCCATGCCAGAAAGCAGAGACTTTAAAGGGCCACTTGTTTATGTAGAGAAAAAACCCAACATATTTTAAAGTTAGGGGGTTGATTTTTGGTTGGTTGGTGGTTGTTTTGTTTTGTTTTACTAACCTGAATTAGTAACACCAGTGTATATTATAAAAAGGGAGAGAATTTTTAAAATTTATTTTTTACCATTTGTGCTGTTTAATTTTAGCATTTCATTCAAATTGACAGATCTGTTTCACTTTCTGGTTCTCACATACTAGCATGCATATTGCTGTCGTACTGGGGTTTCTACCACTATAAAGAAGCATCATATTTTAAAATACAAATTATATTTTTTTCATTCATTTCAGTTTTGATAAGCCTTTGCCTTTTTATGTCACTGCTACCATAGTGTGCCTAAAAATATAATGAAGTACAGCACTAAACAAACCACCTTACCATGCAGATAGAATGGTTGCAGACCGTTTAAATAAATAAGTCTAAATAAATTTATAATAAAAAGACTAAAGATCACATTGACAACGCATAGACATATCTTTGGCATACCATTGGTTTAGTTGTATAACAATATAGCTACACATTAAAATAATGCATTTCTTTTCTAATTTAAAGCAAAGTAGTTTAAAATATGCTCCATGAGAAGGGAATTTCTTGTGATGAGCTTACATGATCATATCGAAGGACAGGCTCATTCGTGCTGTCGAAGTTATAGATTTCTAACATACCATCGTCTCGGCCAATAAGTAATTCTTTAACGCCATCACCCAGAATGTCAAAGTTATCAATACATAAGATACCTAAAAATAAAGAAAAACCTCTCTTATGAACAAACTGACTGCTCATTTCATCTTTTGTATCTCAGTATGATTTGCAAAGTAGTCCATGAAAAATCATAGGTATTTTTAGTGCATTAGCAGTCAATCATCTCTTGGGGAAAAAAAATTGAAAGAGCATTCTTGGCAAGTTTGTAAGGTTTTACTAATGCCATTTCTGGCTTCTGAATAAACAGAGGGATGAAGTCATTCATTTATGAGAAACAATGTACTAGCCTATGTATGTGAAAACCAAAACTATATTCCAATACAAAGGACAAAAATAAAGAGACTTAATAGAAATCAATTATAAAGATCCCAAAATCAAATCGATGACTCAGACCTCTTTAAAGCATCTCATGCTGGTCACCCAATATCAAAATCACTACTCATATTTGAAAAAAAATGAGGTCACAATATATTTTTGAGAGAAAAAAGAATGAATGTAAGAGCAGCATGCTCTACAGGTAAAAGCTATAAGAGGGTTCTATTCATGGTACTTCCTGTTTCAGAGACACAACATCTGAGATTGCTACAGAAGCAGCATATGAAACATAAAAGGAAATTGATTTCCTGCAATCCATAATAATAATTTTTGGCCAATTACAGAACAGCAGAGTTTCAAAAAGAGCTTTTGTCCAATCCTTAAGCTGAAAGCAGATGCAAGGTGACTGTATTTTTTTTTTTTTTTTTTTTTTTTTTTTTTTTTTACACAGGGACAATAATAATCTCTATTGTGGGAAGAAATCAATATACTACAGATTTTAAAAAATAGGACATTCATTACTGATTTATAAGTACAACTACCTTTATAGCAGACAATCACATTTTATATATACAATAATTTAAAGTATATTTTTAAAGTCACCTTAAAATAGTAAACAAAAGCATACTAAATGAGAACTGAAAATAAGCTCCATGAAGAAAAAAAACGCAAGACAAAAACCATAATTAGACATCTTCATCAGCAAGAGGTCAAGAGCAAGGAAGTGGAGTACTCAAGTTATTGTAATACACAGTAATTGGGATGCAGCTTCAGAATATTTTACTACAAAAACAAAATGCCCACAAATATAATATTTACTGGTTACTTTATTTCATACAGTCTTGTGTACAATGGAATGCCTACAATCTGGAGAGTCTACCAAGATACATACCTCCTCTCTTCTTCTCATTTCTGATTTCCCACTTATGTACCGAAGATGAACTTGAAACCTGAATGAGACCAAGTTTCCCATCAGATGTTCCAAACAGAAGATCTTCTCCAGAATCACCTAAGCACACAAGTACTATATTGGATCTAATTTTTACATCTATGCATGATATTTTAAACTATTCAACTATTTTATGAACTTAAGTCTTTTATTTAACATTTTCCTTCAGAATGTAATGTATGACACACAAAATGCTCAAATTCAAGCTCTGCATTAGAGAGTTATCAGATTTTGTCATAACACAGTAGGTAACAATAAGACTAGAATTTCTGGAGATGGACACTCAAATATCTTGAGAATTATGGGTATTTTAATAAATTGTTCATTCCTGCTGTTTGTACATGGATGCATCTCTCACTGAGCTCAACAGCTGCTAATGTAAAAGAAGCAGGACACCAAATACTGATTACATTCAAATAAAGATATTCTTCACAGCTTCTGAAAAGACTAGCAAGAAAACTACTTCCCTCCCATTGCTTCCCATCCCACCCCATAAAACTGACTCACATTATATGATTTGTGGAGAGGTGTTGAAAAAGACGAGAGCAACAAACAAATAAAACCACCTCACTCATTCACCTCCCTGGATAAAGGATGCAGAACCCAGCTTCTATTGAACAGGATTTAATAAGATAAACTACTATTTTTCCTCTAAAACCAGCTCCTGCCATCAAAGAGCTACTTTCAAATGGCCCAACTGAAAGAACATGAATTAGAATCTGGATGAGAGTTATTTGTTAATTTTTTATTTTAAACCTATGATGCTAAACTCAGGTGAAAGAAGGTATTAAAAGGGCTTGCTAGACAATTTTAAACATTAAGATCATGCATACACTACACACAGTTATGCAGCATAACGCCATAGCACTCTACACCAGCAGGAGGGGTTTTTCTACGGCGGTAGACCACCACTTCTCTAAACGATGTATACATAAGCACTATTCTGTTGACATAGTGGCATCTATGCCGGTGGCTAGATTGGCATAATTATATTGGTCAGGTTTCTGATTTTTTTTCACACCCTGACCAAAACTGCTACATTGATTGATCTGTTAAGTTTAGACCAAGCCTTAATTTGATCTCTCCTCCCTATGCTCTGCTCGTGACAGCTCTACTCACCCGTTTCATTCGTCAAACCTAAGCCATTCATCAGACTAAAGAAATTAAAGAAATCCAGGGCACTGTGAAAGATCAACATCCATGAAAAGAATTCCCATATCACCCAAAAAATAGAGGCAAGGTCTTGGTTCTTATTTACAGTAATTTTAGTTTAGATATCCGTGGTAGTTTTAAAGTATCTTAAAGGGAATGTAAATGTAATTCACACCCACTTTGTGGTCCCTTTACACTGCCAGAGTGGTGTAAAATGGTCTTAGTATAGAAGAGGATCAGGGCCAGAGACAGAAAGAGGCATATGGGAGAAACTAGTCTATCAAGTACTTCCCCTCCAGAACAACATCCATTCCCAAATCCCTGCAGGCCTCTCACAGGACTGTCTGGATAGGGAGCTACAATATTCCATATGTTCCACCTCAAGCTACTTAGGGCTTGTCTGTGCTTAAAACCACTGTACCATGGCAGAGTACACACCACCTCTGCTGACAGGATGGCTTCTCCTATTTGCATTGGGAATCCACCTCGCCAAGAGATGGTAGCTAGAGTGACAGAAGAATTCTTTTATCAACCTAGCACTGATTTACCAGGGATAAGTCAATAAAAATACGTCCCCCTGGGATGTGAATTTTTCACACTTGCAAGAAACACAGTTATACTGAAGTAAATTCCTGGCATGGACCAGCCTTATTCCTGCCAAAAGGTTACAAAGACTGCATCTAATAACCCTAGGGTTAGTGAAATTTCTATATAAATAACACAGTTTTGGACAGATGGCATTTTGAATAGAAGACTTAGAATAATCGTGCTTTGTCTCCTACTCAGAGCAATTCTGTTATTGGCAATGAGCTGGTCAACTGATTTACAGATTTTTTTAAAAAAGTTACAAAGGCAAAATTAACAAGAGATTCTCAAATGATAAGTGAAAAGAATGATGATTAATTTATTTTTCAATTTGCACACCAAGGACTCAATGTGCCAAAGAAATATTTAAATGCTGGTGTTGAATTTCTGAATAATTTCCAAAAATGTTGTATAATCCGTTGGTGTGAATTCTGAACTAATTAGAAATATTCTCACATAAAATTATGTAGCTTTGATAGAAATGTGACTGATTTAAGTTATAGATGAACTATTACAAGAAACAACTCTGCATGGTCAGAGTTGTGCCCGTTCTCGTTTTTAACTTCCAGACAACATTAATCAAGGTTCTACAGCAGTGGTTCTCAACTGGCTTGTGGGCCAATCAACAGACACTTGTGGCCCAACTGACATCCTCAGGGACATACAGGCAGTGCGGGTGGGTAGGTGGGTGTGTCCCACATAACACCCAGAAAGCTGTATATGCGGACCACAATGGCATATAGGTTGAGAACTGTTGCTCACCAGTATTTGTAAATAATACCTTTAGATTTTGATACTTTTATTTAAAATACAGTGCAGTGAAATACTGATATATTTATGAGCTAATTACCACCATTTCCATTATTTAAAGCAAGAACAGTGGGTGGTCCAGGAACTTCCACTTCATACAGCAAATCAGACCCCTATAAGATGAAGAAAGATGGGAGAGTTTTAAAAAAAAAGTTTTAAAAAAAATCCAACTAACCACTTAAAATTGAATATTTATGTGTAGTCTGTGTTATACATATGAATAAACTTCAGTTATCAAAATACTGTATGTTTGTGTAGTAGCATTTTAAAATTAGAGGACAATGAAGTTTGTATAAATGGAGTAGAGGACTGGATTTTAAAAAGTTCATAGAATCATAGAATAATAGGGTTGGAAGGGGCCTCACGAGGTCATCTAGTCCAACCCCCTGCTAAAAAGCAGGACCACTCCCCCTAAATCACCCCAGCCAGGGTTTTGTCTAACTGGGCCTTAAAAATCTCCAAAGATGGAGATTCTACCACCTCCCTAGGTAGCCCATTCCAATGCTTCACCACCCTCCTAGTGAGAAAGTTTTTCCTAATATCCAACCTTGACCTCCCCAGCAGAAATTTGAAACCATTGCTCCTTGTTCTGTCCTCTGTTACCATCGAGAACAGCCTAACTCCCTCTTCTTTGGAGTACCCCTTCACGTATCAGTTGTTAAAAAACGTTCAAAATATATTTCTAGTGTTATTACATTTAGTTTTTGTGGCAACATAACACATGCATGTATCACTGGTGTATAAGTAATGCATTGGTCTTTCACATAACTATAAATTATGAAAATATTTAATAAAACAAATCTGATGAAGTGATTTATTCAAAATGAAAATTTATATATTAGGACTTTTAAGCTCACAACCAACAAACACATATTTTTAAATTTTATTCATTGAGTAATGCCACTGAAAGAAAGACAAGTACTCGTGTAAATGATAAGGAACTATAGCTTAAGTTAAATAGACACATGAATAAAATGCAAGATGAGAGTCTAAACAAGTACACACACAAACATGCCCCTTTTAGAAGAATTTCACTAATCCTTACTTCATGTTAATTCTTATAACAACTGTCAGCAAATTTGACAGTATCAGTCTACTTCAATAGAAGATATGCTGTAGAATATTTATAGTACATTATGAAATGCCCCACTAATCCAATAAACAAAGCATATTTCATAATGTGTTATATTTGATATTTTAAAAGTGTGTTTGTTTGCTTACTCAAGATTTCACAAAGTTCAGTAACTCAGAGTGGGTCTTTTAGTCACTAATGTTAAATAGTGAAATTCTATGGTACCAATAAAAGAAGTGACAAAAAAGCAAATATTTTTAACCTGTAGAACTCTAAGGACTCTATCTTGACATGCCAAAATTGGTACAATGCAAGACAGTTTCTCTACTGGAAGACAAAGAACATCATTGATTTTATCTCCTGACAGGTAGTAGTGCTGGTCCTTGCAGTCACAGTAATGGTTATAGATATAACTTGCACAAAGAAAGAGATCAGCTCCCGATATATGCCTGAGAAAAAGAAAAATATTTAATTTTGTCAGCATTTAAAATTATAGTGATATTCTCTTAGGCCCCAGTACACATGCACATGTATAACTGTTTGCAGATTCAGGTCTTTAGTGAACAAAATAAGCAATTAACCTGTTTAAATAGCTCAAACCTTTTATTTCCTACAAACTGTAAAATCACAGTTTACATTTCTTTATTTTTTTTTCTATAGTTTATCTACATCTCTGCATAAGGGTGTGCAGACAACAAATGCTAAAGAGACCTAACTAATACATTTTATAATATAAAATTAAAGAGAAAAAATGATTTAAAAAAAATACCCTCTTGATTAAAGTACATTCAAGCAGTTTCTCCTGAGCCTTTTAGAATAGGAGGGGGAGAACATAAAAAAATGAATGTGTCTCGAGAGAAGTAGTTAATGCTCTTTTAAAATAGAATTGTAAAAACACATTATAAGCAGGATGTGTGTGGGAGTGTTGTTTTGGGTTAGGGTTGGGGTTTTTTGGGGGGCAGGTTGGCAAATACATTAGACTAAATTTTGGTGAATGGTGAGCAAATGAAAAGAGCTCAGTTAAAAATAAAAAAGGAATGAATGGGAGAAGAAAATTAAAACATGATGGAGCAGTAACCCTTTTGGACTTTAGAGGAATACTCCAAAAAACTAATTAATAGCTTCTAACATCAGAGGGAACCAATACGATCATCTAGTCTGACCTCCTGCACAATGCAGGCTACAGAACCTACCGCCCACTCCTGCAATACACACCTAATTTATGACTGAGTCACTGAAGTCCCCAAAAGACTGAAGATTAATTTAAAACAAAATCAATTGATGACAACCAGTGGGAATATGGCTCACTCTCCCATTTGCTACTGATACCTTTACAAGTTCTGCCTATTTCAGGATAGAGAGAAGACGTAAAAGAGGAAAAACTATTCCATTGTACAGAAAAAACAAAACAAAACCCCACCTTAACATTTCATTTAGTGAAAAAAGTGTTAGCAGTACATGAAATTTTTTTAAAATATATTACAAAAATCAGTTATTAACACATAATAGTATATTGCATTTAGTTGAGATATGTTTAATCTGGATAGTTTCTTTACAACACTACCTGCCAGGAAACCAATTTAACCCATATTACAAAGAATTCTTTAACAGAACCAATAACTAAAACTAGTTTTACTAACATGAAATAACAGAAAAAACAAAAGTACTGCACATACATAGCTTTGATGTTTTCAGTGAGGTTAGTTTCAAATGAAAGGAACTGCTTCCCTCTCTTTGTGAAACCTCTAACCTCTGATCCTGTAGCGACAAAAATTTTCTCCTGTGGTGTATTAAGAGCTCCTCCCAGCTCCAGCCTTGTGATCCTTTGCCCTGGTAGTGTCTTGAACACTGGCTGTGAAAGTCAACAAGGAAAGTGGTACTTAAATATCCCAATACTGCATTTGCAACCTTCTTTTAATACAAAATCTGCTTTGGGACTTTTAGCATGACTGCAGTGATTTAACAGAACATGTATACCTGATGAAGTCTTATACATTGTTCCTCAGTATTGGAGAAGAAATCATACATTTTTATAAATCAACTCTGTGCTCTACAAAGCTAGTAGATAAAAGACCTAGGATTCTAGTGCTATTTATTGAAGCCCAGAACAGAAAGCTGCAGTGCAAGCTTCCGCACAGTGCCTCATATACATGCTATATTCTTATTCCAGAGAAATCACCCCGGTAATGAAAAAAGGATTTTATGGACATGGAAAATAAAGTTATCACATGCTACCAAGATACAGCTTTGACAGTTGTTTTTGTAAGTTGTACTGCTATTCACAACTCTAGGTCCTGGAGAGCAATTAGTTTACTAAATCACTTAAATCTCAGATGTTAACTATGTTAAGTCATTATTGACATAGTTTGGAAGCCACCCTCTGACCTAAAATCATGGGGCTTAGTAACCTTTTGCCAACTCCCTGAGCTATCTTGTTCCTTTCATTAACACAAAAAGGTTTTAATATTCATTATGTACAATACTAAGGACAGGTGAAAAACTGTACTCAAAGAACTATAAAAACAATTATATAAATAGTTACCACAGCTTCCCCCTTTTTGATGCCAAAACATGTAATAACACCATCAAGATCTCCAATGACAACCTGCAAAAAGGTAATTCTTAATCATGATATCAGCATTACTCTTATAAAGATTATTAGTTTATATTTTAAAAAGGATGAACTTTCCTTACATTAGTCATATGCATCTCCAGCATGGAAAGTAAGTGTTACCAACTACTCCAATATGTAATATTCATTCTACATCACAGGAGCACATGCTACCTTTTACATAAAAAGGTAGATAAAAGTCCTTTAGTCAATGGAGCTTAAAATCTAAATTCTTTCTCTGCAAGTATTGAACAATCAACCTTTTCCTTATTTGTTGTTTTAAACAACATCTATCGCATGATCGAAACTTTGAAAAATTAGTATTATTTTATACTACTCATCCTTTATTTATTACCAGAAATAAAAGCACATAACTGTTTCTTAAGAGTTCATCCGTTCTAATACTTTCTTCCCACACGTGAATTTAGCAGAGAAGAGTTTTGGTTATTTTTTAAAAAAAGAAGCTTCTGTTTTCAACAAGTGTTATTAGCAACAAAGAACAAGAGTGGAGAAATATACAACAATACTAAAGCATAAAAATGTCCAGCAGTGCCAGCATGTCTTGAAACAGAATTAGTAAGGAAGCTTTGCCTATGCTGTCTCAATCAAAAAATTATTTGCACCACTATCTATTCCAAAGGGGGAAAAATACCATTTTTTAACAGAACAAGTATCCTAATTGTCAACAAAAGCTACCTTCTGTATTGCCCTACGTCCTGATGCAGGGAGAAGCCTCATGGTCTTCTGAGATGTCACTCCCACCTATTTGAAAATATCACCTCATTAGTGAACATCTCAACTCTCACATTTAGAAAAATGTAATTCCTGTGGAACACAAGATAAACACCTGCAAACTGCTAAAATCACCGATAGGTCACGCAGGAGAACTATACTGCAGTTAAAACTCTCTGGTTGAGATATTCCTCAGAATGAGTATACCTAACTCAAGTCCTACTGGAAATCTGCTGGCAACATTTAAGCCTCCGAACCCCTACATTCTACACAATATAAACACACTTAATTTATTAAAATATGTCACTTTGTATAGAGTTCCATGCCCCACTTCTCTATTTTAAATTGTGCGTTAGTGTTCTTGAGAAGCATGAGCCATTTAAGACCTCTATACACAAAGCAAAAATGGCCATTCAAGATTGCTTTCATACATACCCAAGATGATGCGCCACACCTCCCATATAAAAAAATCAATTGTAAAGACTGCCCATTTGAGACCTGTACTGCTTTAGTGTTTGCTGACAAGTCTGCTAGTGCTAATTCATCTAGTTGAGGTAATGGTTTCAGAGATGTGAACATCACCTGTTCCTTAGTTGAGTCAGATTGACAAAATAAGGCAAGAATCATAACAGGTTTCATATTTCAAAGTTTCCAATATTTAATAATAGATCCAAGTGTTAATAATGATCATTACATTTTCATAACATTTTTGGTGTTTGTTATTCCAGACATCACTGACTCCTACATGGCAGAATCCCACCGTTCCAGACCACGGAACTATATAGATAAATGTGCAGAAACTCTATTTAACTTATGATTTAGTATGAGGCCTTGACACTGCACTGATTTAAGCAGATGCTTAACTTTATACAGGTATGTTGTCCCACTGTGTCAGTGGGACTATTCATTCCCATAAAGAAAAACACTGTATTTGGAGGATTGGGGGCCTTAGTATCCAGTGGTTTTAAGTTGTACTTAATATTTTAAAGTGGTGAATTATTAGCTTTTTTTAGGCTCCTAATTTGGAGGGGAGGAAGGGGAAAATGAGGGGAAAGGATGAAAGTTTCACAAACCCCAACATTAATAGGTTTTGCTTTTAATTCTAATGCAAGAAAGTTTTCAATTATAAAATAAACAGACCCCCACAGCCTGTTTGCAACCCAGTAGATGAGCCCACCACATGCTGAGGGAGGAGAGAGAAACGAGGGATGCACCACTGCTTAGGGCACTAGCCTAAAATTTAGGAGACCTGGGCTCGCTTCCCTGCTGCGCCACAGGCTTCCTGGATCACCTCAGGCAAGCCACATCGTGCCTCAGTTTCCCCCTCTGGACAGTGGGGCAATCCCTGCCTGTCAGTCAAGGGTGCAGTGAGGGTCAAAGCCCGTCTCCCGGCTCAGAGCAACGAAAGCGATGGCAGGTAATGGGCAGCCACAGGCAGGGCACGAGCGGGCTGGGGGCGAGAGTCTTCCCCGGGCAAGCTCTGCCCTGCAGCCCCGCCCCGCCTTTACCTGCAAATAGTCCACGCGGGCCAGGCGCAGCTCCATGGCGCCAGGCGCGGTGGCCGGAGAGCGAGCGGTAGCAGCGCTGGCCTCCCTCCCCCAGCCCGGGGACCGGACCCGCCCGGGCCCTGCACAGCAACCGGCCTTCCCCAGCAAACAGCCGTTACCCGTCACCATGGGAACGCTAATCGGCCTGCCCTCCCCCCAACTCGTTTTTCTATTGGACACGGTTGAGACGACGGGGCGGGACCAACATTGAAAACGCACAACAGTGATTGGGTAGAATGTCACCGCCTAAGTTCTGGGGCGGGTGGTGGTAGGGAGTGCGCGTGCGCCTGCCACGAGGAGCGTTTCGCGGCGGCGGAGCGCGAGCGCGGCGGCTGGTGGGGTGGCGGGGGACTGGGCCGGACTAGAGCTGGGGAGGGTGGGAAGGAGCTGGCGATGCAGCGGAGGTTCTGGGGCGCTCCCGGTTGCGGCGGAGATCGCGTCGGCAGCCAGGCGGGCCACAGTGTGGCTGGTTGGAGGCAGTGTGGCCCCGGCCACACTCTGGGCGGAGCTACCGCGTGGGCTGAGCTACAGCTGCTGCTACATCGGGTATCCTGGCACCAGGGCGTGGCCTTGTGCGGCCTTTGCTGCAGGGGGCTGAGTCAGCCCCTGTTGACTGGTGCTCTTGGCCTAATATACAGGTTCCAGAGACTGGCTCTGTTAGTTTAGTTCAGCAAAACAAGCAAGGAGTCTGGTGGTACTGCTATTTTTCCTCTTTTTCTGTAGGTTCCCCATCTTCAAGCATCTATTGAAGTGGAGATTTTCTGGCATGGAAGCTCATGTGAAACATAGTTTTAAAAAAAAGTCCTATGGCACTTTGAAGGCAAACAGATTTCTTTCTGATAAGCTTTCTTGTGCTCCAACCCACTTTGTCAGATGCGTGCAGTGGAAACTATGGTTGCCAGGGTCAGTGTTAGCAGTCAGTTCAGTTAGGGTCGATAAGGCCCATTCACACCAGTTGATTAGAAAGTTAGACTGTGTGAGTAGGGACAACAACTTTTTGTAGTGTGTTAACTGTTCCAAGTCTCTGTACAGGCCCAGTCTGATTGTGTCAAGTTTGCAAATCTGTTCCAGTTCTGCAGTTTCACACTGAAGTCTGCTTTTGAAGTTTTTCTGTTGGAGTATGGCAATTTGCAAGTCTGCTACTGAGTGTCCAGGGAGATTGAAGTGTTCTACTGGTTTACGGATGTTGCCATCCAGGGAGTAAAAGAACACTGAGTAGATCATGCTCCATCACTTACTCTGTGGCAATAACAACAGAGTCCTGTGGCACTTCTAAAGACTAACAGATTTATTTATCGCATGAGCTTTCGTGGGAGAAAATCCCACTTCGTCAGGTGCTTTGAAGATGGCAATGGTACACCCAGCCTGATCAGTGCTCTGCAGCTTTGTGAAGAGTATAGGTAGAGTCCTTGGAGAATTTCACTGTCAGGCTCTACCAAACATGCACAAACTAATTTTCAGTGGCACACCTAAATTGGACAAATGTGGACAGATTTTCATGGAGAAAGGGAAAGACACATCTTTGACAAATGGGTAATCCCATTGCTGAATTTTTTTAAGTCTCTGCGACAATGCAAGGTAGTGCTAAGAACTGGGTGAAACAGTTTTTAGATGTTTTTTGAAAACATTTTCCCATAGTTCTTTCTCAGAAATGGCATATTTGTTGCTGAAGTTGCACTGAATTTTTGGGTGAAAGGCACAAACATCTGGAATGGAAAATTCTAGCTTGACCATTTTAGTTTTGCCAAAAGTTTTAAGCAGCTGAAAAGTCCTGTGGAAAATGTTAGATAATGTTAACTAGAGGTGTCTACGTGTATACCAGCATACACACTCCAAAATTCAGTGCTGGACAACTGGAACAAGTTCGTCTATAAAGTATGAATATTTTATTTAACAAGTAAGCATCAGAGGCATCATTTGGAACAGTGTAATAAAATACTGGCCCTGCATAGAATTTGAATTTAAAAAATAATCTCTACCACAAGAAAGTTAACTTCTGACTGAGTTCACTTTACCTTCAAAAGTTTCTTTATTAAAAAATGGGGTTCTAGTCCCTACTGTCAAAAGCAAGCATTTTGCTGTATTAAGAAACAAACTGCAATATATGTGTATTAAACAATACTATTGAAGTTATAGTCACACTTTGATATTCATTGTTATACTTTTAAGTGCCCAATCTATTGTCTCCTATCTCTTATTAGAATTGAAAAAACCATAAATATTTCAAGTAATTCTTCATTGAGCCCCAGTAACATACTCTTAGCTATTATGTTTTCAGAATCCTGTTCACACCAGTTGCTGCAGGGGACAGGGTCCCTTGCAGTGCATTATTATTTTTTGCAAATTGTTTAGTGCAAAGAATTTATGAAGTTTATTCAAAACTGTCAATACCAGCAATGCAAGTTTTTTTCACATACAATGGTACTTTCTTATTAAATACAAAAAATGGCATGAGCGTTCTTACTTTTCAAAACACTTAAATGAACAGAGCATTTTTTGCATGATGAGTCAATCAAATTTCCTAGACTACATTTAAATAAAGCTGTACTTAGTTATTAGTGCTAAAAATTACAATATATTTTTCAAGTATAAGATACTCAGAGATATTATTGCCAATATTTGTGTGGTAGAAAAAGCCAGGATTCCAGGTCACCCGTTGAATCATTCACATCTCAGCATATTCGGATTGACTTTCTCACTGAGTTTATGTATTAGAATTGCTAACTCCTCTGTTGCTTGGGACTTATCTTCCAAAAGTTCATAGCGAAGACTGGAGATATCTTGCTTGATTTCCTTTAATTCACCTATATTAATTTTTAAAAGAAATACTTTACTATTTTTGCTAAATATTTATTAAATATTGTTTTGTTAAGTCACAACGGTGCGTATTTTAAAATTCTCGCTCCCAGCCAAAACAATCAGAATACCGTATGCATTTCAATAATTTAGTAAAACGTAGTAATTATAGTTCACATGTGTATAGTACATCTAATATTCTCAAAACATTTTATAAATGTTAAATTAATTCTAACATCACTGTCAAAAGAACCAGTGGTAGGCATAAGCAGAAAAAAGCAATTGTTTTGGGCCCAGACCAGCTCATGGGGTTCCCATATTTGCTTTTTATTGTGTGTTTAGGGGGGAGTGTGTTTAGGGGGGAGGTGGAGCAAAAATATTGCTGGTTAAAGCAATTGTTTTGGGCCCAGACCAGCTCATGGGGTTCCCATATTTGCTTTTTATTGTGTGTTTAGGGGGGAGGTGGAGCAAAAATATTGCTGGTTAGGGTCTCTGGTGGTCTAGCATGGCCTCTGATTGTGAGAATGGTAAATATCCTCATTTTATAAAAAAAAGGCATGGAGATTTTTAAATGAGGTGCTATGGTCATACTTTCGGGCTTCTGGCCAAAAATATCAAATTAAACACTTCTTTTTTTGTACAACCCTTGGCATCATCTAGTAACTCAGCACTCCTGGGATTTGTGTGTCTTGTACACTTTACTTTTTTTATTCTATTCTTAGTCAGAATTGAGTTCAATGCTAATGACAGATTTCAAAGATTGTTCAGTTACTACAGCTGTTCTCTTGATTTTTGTTTTCCTTTTATTAATATTTTATTGGTTTTCAAATGTATAGAAATTCCTATCTTATAGCATATAAAATAAGATTAAGGTATATATTATAGTTTAATTTCTTTTCAAGTCTAGATTCATGTTTCAATGGGCTTGTCAATTTTTTGAAGCTATCACTTTTGCCAGTGTCATAGCACTCAGAAATGATTCACAGATTATGGAAAAGGAAAATAAGTTTAGTTGTAAAGTGTGAACTTCAGGTGAACCATATTTAGACTATGTTCTTATTTACATTTAAGCAATATTTAGTATGGTGGCCAGGCTTTTGGTGTATAAGGCATCAATTTTTTCAGAAAGTTATTTAACATTAAAAATACACTGCCAAATGGCTCTTTAAGAAGGTCCCATTCCCATCAGGCACTGTACTTACTATCATGAATAGTCCAATTGATTCACTGGAATAAATCAAGACAGTAAACCCTATAGCTAGCAGCATTTGCTGGATCTAGCCCTAATTGTAGAGATGGAATTGGTAGTAACAGTAATTAAATAAGATCCACTTTAAATCTAGATGCCATACGAGTATTAACATCAACAAGGGTTAACTGACAAATTTAGTCTGCAGGATGTTTGTTTTCAAGGATATTTTTCAATATCTTTCTTAAATAGTTTTAATTATTACAATTTGGCAGTGATAAAGAATTGCATTTTTCTTCATAGCAAAGTTTAGGGAATTTTCTGTGGGATATTTTTGTCACATGAATGATTTTGCTAGCCCTTTGTTTGAAAAAGCACTGCTGAAGAGTGCAACGTATGTGTGATTTAATACAGACCTATATGATTTCCCTCAATGTTAGTATGAATGGGTGTGTAACCATGGAAATCCTTTTGAGAGGACTGTGCAGAGAAAGACGGCTATGCAGTGCTTCCTTCCCTACTAAACAAACTGGCAACTGCCTACAGTCTTTGCTTCTTCAGTGAACAAACTCAGCTCTGCAAGAACCGCCTGGGAAGGGAAAGAGTCGTGGTAACAGCCATGCTATGCCACATGTTTGCCTCAAGGCAGAGTAATTTATAACTCGTCGCTTCATGTCTGCTTCTCCTTGCTGAGAGGTATGTTTATAGTGACTGACTAACAGGCCAATGTCACTAATGCAAGATAGATTGCCCTAGAGCCAGAGAAGCTTTCTCAGGCAGCCTAAGATCCTTTAAGGTCTGTCCTGCCATTTTTCATAGGACTCTCGCCCATACCAGGAACTGTGGTATCCGCGCTTTCCTCACAATATAGCTTTCACAGCCATTTTCAGTGAAGATTGGTGGTTTTCCCAGGGCCATGGAATTTTACAGTTTCATATAGTTTTAAGGAAGAAAGGGAATAAATGGTTCACAGTGTGTGTGATACAATACATTGTGTGTTCAGTTGAAATGAAATGGAGAGGATGTATTTTCCTAGTAGGTAAAGTACCAGACAGACATCTGAATTCATTACTGGCTCCATCACAGATTTTCTGTGAGATTTTGAACAAATTACTTAACCTCGCTGTCCTTCAATTCCCCAGTCTAGAAATAGGGATAGTTTTTTCTTTCTCTCATAATTTGTCAGCAAGTTCTTTGTGGCGAAGTCTCTCTCTAAGTACTATGTACTTGTGCTAAATTCATCTAGTAAACCAAGACTCTGATCTCAGCTGGGATTTTAGGTATTACTGTAGCACAAATGAATAATAATAATTAATATAATACAGTCTAGCAGAAGAAAAGTGTCTTTGAATGCTGTTTTTACAGTGACTCTCACCTTCATTCACTTCATCATTTTCTTTGTCCACTTGTGCTTTCAGAACATAACGTTTTATAAGCCTTTTCATGATTTGCTGTTGGACAAACAATAAATTGTCAGTTAAGCATTTAGACAGCCTATGCACTTAAATGTCTCACATGCCTGTAGGTGAAATAATTCACAGCCAAGAGATCAAGCACTTTCTTCACCTTTGCTTTTATTGGTGAAGTAGGAAGATGCAGACATTATGGTCCCTTCCTCATCAATTTACCTCCTATATGCAGTCCAGACCAGCAGACGGTAATGAAATTATTATCCTTCATTCCAAGCAATTTCACTGAAATTTTGCTTCTCCACAAAATTCTACAAAATGCCTATTTTTCATATAGAAAACATACTAATCTTCATACAACTTTGCAATTAATCTTTCACTTGAAAATGGGTCAGTTTTTGACTCGAAAAGGTTAGCAATGGTAATGTTTTTTAAGAGAATACGACTATTTGCACTTGTAACAACATATGTTCCTTCAATTTTAATATACTTTCTACTATATACTGTGCAGACTTGTATTTCTAGTTTCCTGTCAGGGACTCAATATGTTAATTGCAGGATTTTCACTCACATCTTATTTTCTGAGTTGCTTTTCACCCTCACATACTTCTTAAGGTTCTATTCTACTTCCTTGCACTTCAGCAGGAACTATAAAGCAGCTCTTTACTGACGAGAATGCACCATACATCATAAGGTGAATGGAGTGTTGAGAGAGGATTAATAAAATCAAACTGGCTATTGTATAAGGCGTTGATGCTGTAAAAATTCCCTGAAAATATGACACCCAAAAGAGAATATTCATATACATAAAGCTGGTTATTTCATTTTCATTTAATGGTTCAGTCAGCAGCATCCTTAACTCAAACTTAAGAGCCGATAAGAGAGTTGCCTGAAAAGAATTGCAGGTTTAGCAATAATGACCTCAGCATAGAACATTTCCTGGGGATTAATGAGCAGATAGTATTATTATTTATATGAACTTCAGGCCATCAACTCCTTCCAACCAGTCATTAATCCTCAGGAAATGCCATGTTAGCTCTATTGTTATTGCTTAAGTTTTAAAATTATGGATCCCTGCGCAAAGCCTAAATAACAGGCCTTGTAGAAAAGACCTCTACCCAGTCATCAGAGATGGACTCCTGCAAGCTTAGAGCAGCAGTACAGCTATGCCGCAGTCCTTTTCCCTACAGTGATTTTGGCTGGTGAAACAACCTAAAAATAGACTAAGGCCTAGTCTATGCTTGTGGCACTTTTTGGCAGCAGTCAAAGTGAGATATGCAAGGTACATAAAATATCTTGCTTATCTCCCTGTCCACACTGCGCTAAGTTGAATAGAAATGCTGTCCTTCTGGGGCTGGAATTACTGCGTTAAATTCCAGATCGAGTGAGCGCATCTTGACTGATGGCTCAGTTGAACCCGGAAGAGTGAACTGATGGCAGTCGCCATCAGTGTAGACGAGGCCTCAGTGTGACCCTCCTCAAACTTCCTTCATACAGCCGTGGAGAACTTTTTATGTTGTAGTTGTTGCACCGTACAAAGTGTGCGAAATTATCCTGTGCAGGCTCTCCAGAGTCAACTTCCAGCTTCAGCAGAGCTCTGGTAATTTTACTATGTTGGGAGCCTTCTGCACTTAAACAGGATAGCAGGTTTTACCCCTAAATATGCACTCTCACCCAAAAGAATGAGAGCTTCACCTCTCAGCCGCTTTCAGCACAAGGCATGAGCATCTTTTGGTATCCCCACAAGGCACTGAACTCTGATAAGTCACCAGCCCCATCCAAAGCACTATCTGTGTGCCTGTAGGTCAGCTCTAGGTCAAGAGTAAAAAATATTTGGATGTAGGAGGAGCAATCTTTTAAATTGCTTTATGTGACATATATGCTTGGATTAATCAGTTTTTTTTAAATAAACCAAAATATATTTTTCACTGAGATTGATTTTGGCAAGCCTGAATATACAGTGTTGTGGCCATCCTTTAGGGTTTGCTTCTTTAGCTTAAAGTATGTACCCAATGGGCAACAACTTCCAACACAACTATTTAAAAAAAAAAGTTTACATTCACTCAGATCGTTCAGAATTAGGACTGATCATTCCTTTAACTCAGATATAATTGTGCCTGGGGAAAGGGTCAAGAGTTAGAGTTGCAACATCCTCCTAGGTTTTCAGCTTTACCTCTCAGTTGCATAGGTTTAATTCAGCCCATTGACCACTTCACAGTAATTTTTTTTCAGCCAAATTCTCATTATCTCTGAGAGGGGATCTCAGATGTTTTCATTGTGTGAGTCACAAGTTAACAGGAAAATTGTTCTCGGGTCACCCTCCTGCCCATTCACAATCAATTGGATCACCATGCCTCAGATTCATCTTGCATTAGTCATCTCCTCTGCCATTCATGATTGCATAATATGCTTGTGACTGACAACTACAGCAGTTGCTTACCGGGAAAAGTAACATTAAAGAAAGTATTTAATGCAATTTTAGGTGCTTTTTCATCCAGGTTAGCAGCTGGAAACAAGAAGAGTCAGCATAATGTGACTAGCTGGGGTTTATGGACCACAGTGTGAAACTAAAGCTGACTGTAAACTGGGATTCCTATTCCATGAAAAAATCTGACATTTAAAACAACTTTTTGTTCTAAACTAGAACAAAACACAAAGTTTCAAGATTTCCTGGAGAATAGGAAATCAAAATCAAAATGACATTTTGGTTAGATCTTTTTAAAATGTTTCCATGGCTCCTTGAGCTCCTCATAGTCCTGTCAACCCACAAAGAATAAATAAGTTTTAGTTAGACAACAGAGTCCTGTGGCACTTTTAAAAACTAACAGATTTATTTATCGCATGAGATCTGTTAGTCTTTAAAAGTGCCACAGGATTCTGTTGTCTTTTTACAATAGACTAACACGTCTACCCCTTTGGAATTTAAGTTTTAGTTATTACTGTTACTGTTTGTCAGTATCACTCAGTGAGGAAATATGCTCCACTCTGCTTTTCTATCCTTGTTTCTCTTCCTTCCTTATTCTTGGTTCTCAATTTCTCTCACTCCCTCTCTGTGTGAATCTCCTGTGCTTTATGCCTTTCCTTCCCTGAAGAAATACTCAGTTCCTCCTTTCCTGTAGGCTTCACTCCCTTCTCCATTCTATAAACCAAAATTATTAGCAATGGAATAGTTAATGTTAACATTGAAATGGCATAACTGGGCTTCAGGGGTGCCACTGCAATGACATTAGAAAGAGACGGGAGTTTATATCCCTAAATCATTGTGTTAACCCGTTGGCAGACTCAGGAAGACAGCATTGTGTCAGTTAGACTTGTTCACATTTGGAAGATTATCTCTGCAACCATGAGGGCTAGAAACTCATCTTTTGTAAATAACTTTACATAGTCTACTTCCTTTGAGCCACATAAATGCTTCCAGCAGGCAGGATCTGGCCCATGGGTCATATTTTGGACACCCCTACTGCATGTGCTCCTTCTGTGCACTCATGTAGCCCTGCTCATATCTGAGGCTATGCAAATGTATACACTGATGTGTTTAACCTAACCCTTACAGACTTCTAAAGCCTCTTTCATAGGATCTGCTCAGCCTGCTAAAGATTCTCTGCTCCACTTGGGGCCAGAGCAAATATTCTTCTCTTGCTGGCTTGCTGAGCTGGATCAAATGATCTCTGGTAGGCTCCTCATTCTAGCAAAAAGAGTCATTCTGTCTTCCCCTCCATCCCCAGTAAGTTCAAGCTTCACACAGCACATGTAATCAGAGAAAACCTCTAAAGAAAGGAAGAAAATAGAATATCAACCCAGTGCTCTCTGGACCTTTCCCCACGAATGTACTTCAGACACTTGCTGCACAGTCTGTCAAAATGGTCAGATCAAAGTAAAGCCCATTGAGGAGATAGTTTTAATATTTCAAATGATGGGTCTTGAAAAACAAGCTATAACTACTGTGTACATATGGTAGCAACAACAATATGCTTCTCTGATTGCTGATTGAATTCTTTTTTATCCTGTGAAGACTCAGGGTGTTTGAAGCACAGAATTCACTTCATGTCCTCCCGCTATCACATCGCTCTAACTGAGAGCCCACTGAATTCCTTACCTGATAACGTGTTGGCTGATTGAGAATGCTGTTAAAACTGTGTGATTCGAAAACCCTTGAATTAGATTGAGTGAAGAGGTTTAACTAGGAAACAATAAAACTAAATTAGAACATATTCTATGGAATTCACAGCTACTGTATAACCCAACTTTTCATCTTTTTTTCTATATAACATAATGGAATAATATGGCAGTTATACATCACTTCAGAATATTGTTTTCAGAAAACATTGAAAATAATTTGGGCTCTAACTGAGCTAAACAGTTAAGCATGAGTTTAATTTCAGGTACGTGCTTGGGACCATCCCTATTCAGCAAAGCACTTAAGCATATACTTCAAGTATGTGTCCAAGTTCCATTAAGTTCAAAGCACGGACTTAAATGTTTTGCTGAATGTGACCTTGAGGAATAATAATAATATATTTAGAAAACAGGTCACCATCAAGTTATTAGTGCAGCAACGAACACCAATAAGAACATCAGAGTCCAAATATTTACTGGACTAAAAACAGAAGGGAAAAGGGTAGTGAAAAGATGATCTTGTGGCTAAATCACAAGGCTGGGTATTAGAAGAGCTGAGGACTCACTTATTTCAGTGGGAATTTGGAGTTACAGCAGTGAGAATTTGGAGAGATAACAGGAGACTCAAACTCTTGGGATCTATTAATGGCTCTGCCATGACCTTCCTGGGGACCAGTAAAAAATATAGTGTGTTTGTATCTACATATATTTTCCTTCTCTATGATGTATAAAGAAAACGAGTGTTTTATCATAACAAAACCAATTCTGCTTTTTTTTTTTTTAAACGTTGTAAATTCAGATTTACCTGCCTTCGAAGACTTTCTGGAGATTGGAGTGCTAGTGAAATGAGGACATTACAAGAGATGACAGAGTGAAAGCCCAATAATTAGGAGGGGAAAGATTTTTTAACCAACCTGTTTAAAACTACTTTTGGGCGTGTAGATTTGGTTTTTTTGTTTGACACATATTTAACTCCAATGCCTAGGAGGGGAAAGATTTTTTTTTAGCTAAACTATTTAAAACTACATTTTGGGACGTGTAGGATTTTATTTTTATTTTACACACACATTTAACTCAGTGCTCAAATAATATATAGGTAAAAGATATCTTTCTTAAATATTCATCACTTCTGACAGTTCATAACAAATAGGAGTCTTAGGAAGTCCTTCAGCAACACAAGCAAAGACCAGAATTTAGATTTCCAATATTTTTCAGGGTAAAAAAAAAAAAATCCAAATTAATGACTTTAAAAAAATCTTTCAATCCTTCTGTATATTCAGTAAACTATCCAAAAAGCCTATGATCCTGATTTGTAAAAAATGTTTTGAAGGTCACTGTTAATCAGTCTGTGCCCCAGTTACCCATTTGCAAAATGGAAATAATAGTTATCCACCTCACAGGAGTATTGCACGACTGAATTTATTACTATTTATGAAGAACATTCAGATGCTATGAATGAAAATGTTATAAATGCTATATATTATTATACTAAAAGGTACAATTTTCCCTCTTTCCTGTGAGGAAAATAGCTTTCGGCAGTGACGAATTTTGGGGAACGGTATGCTATATAGTTCAGGGGTCAGCAACTCCCGGCATGCGTGCCAAATATGGCATGTATGCCCATTCTGAGCTGCATGCAGGGCTCCCGGCCCTGTGGCGCCACTCTACACAGCTGCAAGCTCCACGGCTGCTCCCCACTGCTGGTCCTCCCCCAGAGTGGCCTGTGGCCATAAGAGCCATGAGTGCATGCAGTGGCTCTTTTCCCCTGCTAGCCCCACCCCTAGCAGGGCCCAGGGCTCCAAGAGCAGTGCACACAGCAGCTCTGTTCCCCTGCTGGCCCGATCCCCAGTGGAGTCCGGGTCTGCTCTTCCCTGCTGGCCCCAGCCCTCATGTGGTGCCGATGGGGGCCTGCTGACATCTGCTGTGGGTTGGGGAAGAGGGGCTGGCACAGACCCTGATATTGTTGGATAAACTTGATCCTTCACTTATTCTGATGATGAAAGGAAAAAGTTAGCTTTTCAGATCTTCCAGCCTTTTATCCTTAAAATACATGACAATCCACCAGCGGCATCTTTCTGGCTAAGGTCGAAGACTGTTTTGTTTACCATTTTTGTGGCATTTAATTTTGTTGTTGGGTACCTGGTGTGTTTGTTTGGTTATTTATGCTCTTTCAGTTGTATCTGGTAAAGGGACCTTGCTGCCCTGTGAAAATGTACCATTTTACTTCATTTTTGCGCAGTGCTTAAAAGGATTACAGCACTTTAAAAATAAAATGCTTGATTAATTATGGTCCTGTCCTTCACAAGTACAAACTAAGATTTAAAGGAAAGCAAAGAGCTAGGAGGCAAACACATTAATCCAGTGCAATGAAAAAATTTCAAGACCTACCCTAGACTTGGAGTTACTCATTCCTATTTCAGTATCTTTCTGCAGCCTTCTCCTTCTGCACTTAGAAAAGCTGATGATTCTCATGATGAAATAGAAAAAAGATTTAGGGCTTGGTACAAGACTGAATGGTGGAGGCAATGTTTTTCCATCATCAAAGTAAGATAACCAGAGCTTAGAACGAGCAAACTTCCACTCTACATCACTGTCATCCTGCATTAGAAACAAAAAGAGAAGTCTACTTGGTTTTATTTTACCTTTAGGTTTCAACAATCTTTCAAAAGGAATTTTCCTTAAGCAGCATCTCTTCTCTACATAAAAGTGATGGACTTGTTAGTGGGAATGATTCCCAGTAGTTCAGCGGAAATGCAGCTGCCTTATCAAGTCTATTTTAACTTAATTCCTGCTGTGTCTATTTACTTGTGGTTTTCTGGGTTTTTCTTTTTTTTTTGGTCATATTTAGTTCAAGCACGCAAACAGTTTTAAAAAGTGTTATTTTTGCATTGAGTGAAAACTGATCTGTTAGGGTCCTGCTATTAAAAGAAAAAGCTATTTAATAAAAGCAAGTATTTTCTTAAATGTATTGCTGAAATGTGGTGTCGTACAACTGAGAAAATAACAGCATTGTCTTTTGGGCAGAATAGCATGAGCAGATAACAGACAAGCCTTTCTACACAACCTTGCCTATGAACAATTAATTCTGACCACTTTTTGTTGGGTAATCAAGTATCAGGTTTTTAACTGGCATCCATGGAAAGGAATAATTTTGTGCTCTGACTGGTAAAATCTCATGGCAGTTTTGCAAGCATGGACTTAACTGAAATTTGAACCCATTTTTCAAAGATGAAGTTAGTTTATTTGTTCCCAGATTAAATTTATCCCTAAGCAATATAAAGTATTTTCAACATGTATGGGAAATGCACATGTAAAAAACATTCTGAATTTTCCCCTTTTATTTAAAAAAAATTAGTCATTTATTGTTCATCAAAAATGTCAGCATTCCAGCCCTGCATTTACTCACAGAATAGGTACAGAATAGCGCAAATTTTCCCATTATATCCTGCCAAGGTGAACTGAAAGGACCTCCAACCTAAGTGTGATGGCATAGTTCAGTCTCCAAAACAGCACTTTTGCCCTGACTGCTGATATTGCCTGCCGAAGTGACAGAAAATGTCAGTCATGACAGTGGTTTCCATAATTTGGTCTTTTGTCTAGAAAGGGCTGACTGAGATAATCAATTCAGTTTAATATAGGTCATTCAACAGCCAGCAGATGGTAACACCTTTCATGATCTGGGCCATTTTTATATGCATAGAGAGAATAGACCCTAAACTTTATGAAGTTTCAGTCACGTTTGATGCACAGTAAATCATCATAGAATTTCCCAAGAAAATAATTTGCATTTAATTTTCACATGCTTCCTGATATCACAAAAGCAAGATGTAATTCTGCTCAAACTGTTTTTGTAAGGCCACAAATTAATTGGCAAAATACATACACTTTTGTCTTTGTTAGCTATTTGGATTTGACTTAGCTTGGCTTTCTTTCTTTCTTTCTTTCTTTCTTTCTTTCTTTCTTTCTTTCTT
>ML685791.1:12863569-12908518 GCA_007922175.1 Pelusios castaneus
CTTTCTTTCTTTCTTTCTTTCTTTCTTTCTTTCTTTCTTTCTTTCTTTTGCACAATATTAGAATGGTAAGTACCTCAACTGAATTAATTAAATTCCAAAATGAAGTTATTTGCTGTCCCAATGAACCCAGAATTAAGAATCTCTCTTATAGATGAAATAGCTATTCATCATTTTGAAAACTTCTAATTTAAAATAAATTGCAGGAATTAAGAATGTGCCACTCCGCCTGTGTGTGTGAGTGCAGCCACTAAGTTTTCAGGGCACATGGCAATGTGCAGCTAAAATTAGAATCAAGTTTTAAATATTGTACTGAAAGCAGAAAAAAGGTGCTTACACTTCATACTGAATAATTAACCTTGAAACAGCTGTTAAATGTGATTTAGTCATCAGAACATTCTCACACGGAACTCTTTGCCCATGTCATGCATTAGAGTGCGTAAACCTAAGAAAGTGTATGCATTAATGAAGTTGAGGTATCTGACATATTTAGTTTAGTTAAAAGGTTTGGGGAAAATGGACTAGAGAGCCAATTATCTTTATGGAAGAGAGCAAAATCCATTTAACCAGCACCTGAGGGCCTGTCTGCACAGTGAAATGTATTGTGTTGAAGAAAATGTGTTAAGAAATGTTTAAAAAGAAGGAACTAGGGAATTTACTAGCCATATGTTAAAATTTTCTTCTCAGTAATTTTCTTGTCTATTGTATCCCATCCTTCATTTGAGAGTTTGTTTAGCTCTAAGCTTTTCGGAACAGACCTTTACTGTTGTACAGTGCTTACTATACTCACCGCTGTATAAAGGAGATGAGCTACCCCAGTAGTTCTCAACCAGGGATACAATGACTTCTTTATACTGCTGTATATACTATACATGGAAGCATAATAGTTATATTCCAATTGATTTATTTTATAATTATGTGGTAAAAATAAGAAAGTAAGCATTTTTCAGTAACTGTGTATTTTTCTGTCTGACTGGTAAGCAAGTAGTTTTTAAGTGAGGTGTAGCTTGAGGGTACCCAACACAAATCAGACTGCTGAAAGGATACAGTCTGGAAAGACTGAGAGCCACTGAGCTACGCTATCTAGCCAGGTTCTCAGAGGGTCCCAAAGAGTTTGGCTAGCTTGCTGGGTAGAGCCAAACACACAACCCAGTTTTTCCCCCATATCTGTAGAACAGTGAACCAGATTGGTAGGTATGAAATCACTACAGCACAAATGCAGTCAGGGGGATCATTAAGCTGCAGGATTCAACTACCAAGCATAGAAAAAAGGAAGAGGTGGATTCAGATTGGAATTGCATTCACACTTGCACTGTCACTGGTACTGCTTGCTTTGACACTGAGTTTTTGCTGGGCTACAGCACTGTGTAGAAATATGTTCATAACAGTTTGGTACTATACACAGATATAAAACCATATGGTGACATGATAAAACATAACTGTGTAGACAGGCCCTTAAACATAGTTCCGGCTACCAATTGCCTGTCAATGTGGACTAGACCAAATCGTCCTGGAAAAAAAAAAAAAAAAATTGGGGGGAGGAGCGGCTTGTATGTTGACCAATCAAACCCCGATTGAAAAACCCCCCCACCATATTTAAGCCATGTTCAAAGATGTTTTTCACACATGGGGGGAGGGGTCAAAGTACTGTGTAAATAAGGGATAAATGAGTTGTTCTCACTCTAACCTATTTTTTTAATAATATTTTGTAGATTGTTCATTTCTAAATTTTTTTGTGAAATAATCCATTATCTCCTAGCACAGTGGTTTTTTGTGAGCTTCTTTAACTGGGGCAGTCTCATTATTGATACTTATTTCCATCAGAATGTGCCCATTAAGAGGAGTCTAGTGTCCTCTGAGAACATAACAAAAGGGAGAGATACCTGAGAGAGAGAGAGGCCTCACCTCAATTTCTTGGTACGAGCTGTTGATCATGGCAATCAGCATGTTGAGCAGAACAACTACCATTGTTACATTATATATGCCATAAAGAACATAGCCAATATTCTCTATGAATTTATGATCATATTTGAGGACAACTGAAGTCACTTCAGATAAACCAAATATTGACCAGAACAATGTCTTGAAACTTTCTTCAACCCTGTATGAAAGAATCAGGAGGAATGTTACTAAAGTATAAAAATAAACACATAGTTCTCATGAGAAATTTAGTCAGCGATAAATAACTTCAAATTTCTGACTGTGATCTACATTTTAAAGGTTTGTAGGGGATTTCAATGTAGATGTTTAATGACAACAGCAAACACAAAATATTTCTCACAGAACATTTGATTTCTTCCCATCTTGATTTGACTAGCCTGAGAGCAGAGGCCATTCAACGCCTCATGAACTCAGACTATGTCTACACTACAGAGACGATACAGGCACAGCTGTGTCAGAGTAGCTCTTCCATCACAGTCTGGCCCATGTAGTCCCTTAGTATAGAGACAACAGCCCAAATCAACAGGATGAGTTTCTGTGTTGATGCAAAAAACACCACTTCCCTGAAAGACATTAGCTACGTTGACAGAAGAACTCTTCTGCATCTACACTGGGGGTTTTACTAGCATAACTCTGTTGATTAGGCGTGTGTTTTTTTTCACACGTAGTTGTGCCAATGTCACTTTTCAATGCAAGATCAAGCCTCAGACCCCCAGTGGGTAATTACTGAAATCCTTATGATTAAGCATAACCTCATACTTACGTTGTAAAAGCAGAGTTTACTTTAGCTCCAAGGTAGTAGGAATACAGTATGAACATCCCAATCATAAATGCAAAAAATACCATAATAAAAAGGACCATAAACTTGAAAATGTCCTTTACAGTCCTTCCAAGGGAAATCTGCAAGGGCCCAAAGCTCTCATTTGCAGGCAGGATATATGCAATCCGAGAGAAGCTAAGCACAACAGCTATTGCATAGAGACCTTCAGATATTATCTGGGGATCAGATGGGAGCCATTTGTCTCTGGCTGGAAGACATGAAATAAAGGGATAAATAATAATAGTTTCTTGTTTATTACCAGGTTTAAAAAAATAAAGCTGACAACCGGGAACTGTCATGCACATAACTGTAGCTAATAAGAATAAACATTTGTGGAGTCTAGTAGCTGATGTATTACAATTAGTTTTTGGACGTTATGTGAAAAGACAGGAATATCTCTTCTAGCAGTATGTGCATTTACTTTTTTATTGGGAGTTAGACATGAAAATTAATATGAAGCTATGCCCCATCATAACATGAATTTTTCATATTATTACAAATAACATTTATAGATTCTATAATAATTAAAATAACTACTAATACTTGTGTAACCTTCGGGTGGACTAAATTCACTTAATTGCCCCTCTCCAGTGCCCCACAGAAATCAATCCCAACCCCTATGGGGAAAGCAGCTGGAGACCCAGGATCCAGTCTGTACAGGACTCACGGCGAAGCTTGCTCAGAGCTACACTCACACATTAAAATACTACTAAAAACAAACATAACAATGAACTTTATTAACTACTAACTAAATGAACCTTATCCTAAGAAAACAAACTACAATTAACCAAGAACAATCCCTTGCATGAAAGATACCCAAGAGTCCCAAAGTCTGTGTGGAGTTCACCCAACTCTCAGCTACAGTCTCTGTTCCAGTGTGGAAGCCTGAGTGGCAAGAAATCGCTGTCCTCTTCTTTCTTTGCTGGGATCCTCTGTAGCATTACATGCAGGCTCTCTCTTCTCCTCTGCAACCAGCCCTCAGTCCCATATGCATGTCTGCAAGGTCTGTTGCAAATGACTCCTTTACATGGAGAAAACATCTTGTTCACTCCTGGCTCAGCTCCTCTCCAGAACACTGAGCACATGGTCTCCTTTCAAGGCAGCTCCTGCCTGCTGTCTGCTCAGGCTGCTGCTCTCCAGTCATCTGACTGACAACCTCACATCACACCAGCAGGGTACACTGTGGAGCATGCTCAAATTGCTACCACACCCTGCTTCTGGAAGTTTCCAGTTGTGGGTCACTAATCTGCCCAACAACAGTAACCCACCCTCAGCAGGTCTCTCAAGAGATAGCCTTTTCAGGCATATGGGTTACATTTGCACATTTCTGTTTGTGATATAATTTTCCTAAATAAAACTACAAATATTAGTAATTTTATAGGTACCCTAGTCTTTATTCCTCTTTTTTGTTACTTAATTTGTTTAGGAATGGGAACCGATTTTGTTATGTGTAGGTGCCCTGCCACTTCCGAACTCCAGTTAATTATCCATGGAGTTAGGCATCTAAGCCAGGTTACCCCTTTCTCATAAAGAGAAAGAGACAGGAGTCTTCTCCTTCCCCCACCAGCCCATTTCAAATCTCTATTTTTCCTGATTCAGAGCAAAGACTTGAACTCACTTCTCCTCAGTGAGGGCCCTAATGCTGCGCTGCCGGTTGCCTTGGAAGGATTAGATATTTTTGGTAGTAAATATTGATTTCCCATTGCTGGATACTAAGAGGGATCCTGTCTCAGCTGAGACTTGAACCTAGAACCCTCCAATTCACACACACAAATAGACAAAAATATTTTCATTGATAATAATCAACATTTACAAATAAGCAAATAAGATAAATGCTTCTTGAGAACTTAGAATCAAAATCCAATAATTTAGACTTCTGAATTAGGCTTGTTACAAATGGACCAGTGAATGAATAGTAAAAACAGATATGATGTGTTGATGTAAAGATATTTACTTGATATATTTTTAGGGCTGCTGGTTCTGGCCCCAGCCAGGGACCTGGGACCACCTGTGGCAGGAGCTGGGGCCGCAGCGCTGCGGAAGAAAGGTGCTGGTACTCCATACCTGCGTGTACTGTCACAAAAAAACCACTGCCCTTGGTGGTTCTAGCCCTAGGGGTCAAATTTACTTCTGGCATAAGCATATGCAACTGTATTGACTTCATGGTTGTGCCCAGTTAAAGCGGAGCGGAATTGGGCCCTATTTTGTTTAATACTAGTATGTTAATATGTTGTTTGTTAAGCGGGCCGTCACAATAAATATTGTTTGAAAAACATAAAGAATAAAAACAAATGGGCAGATCCCTTAAGGTGAATGTTGTGAAGTCAGATAGTTGTAGAGGGTTTTTATTTATGCCTAACAATCCTAACACTGTCCCTTTAAATGCATGCCCACTCATTTACCACTTGCAAGTGACGTACTGAACTCACCGTAAGTAAAATACTCTATTTCTGGTGGAAGTGTGACCACTGAGAGATCACTCTCCTCAATGTAGTTGTCCACATATTGCTGTGCTTTGGTGGCCTGCAGAAATGCTAGCAGCCTTGCTGTGAAAGCAGCAATGAAAATGGACAACATCCCAAAATCCAGAACATTCCACAGTTGCAAAATATATTCCCTGGGTCCTTCCATCCAGAGCTCTTTGCATTCTGACCACATCATACCTGCAAGAAGAAGGGAATATAGCCAGTGTGGTCACACAGAAAATCATTTAATTTTCCCTCCCACAAAATCAGGATTCACCAGAAAGGCAGTGAAACATTCAGTGTTACAGGGTTGCTGTCTATCTCATGTTTCCTGGGCTTGTCTTTAGGGTCAAAGCACAGTCGCCATGCATTGGGGCTGCTGTGTTGTAATACTACTTCACAGTACAATCATGACCTCTCAATATGATGTGTTTGTTGCAGGAGTATAATTTGTAAAAGTGGAAGGCTAACCCTACCAGTCCTCCTCTTCCATTTCACTTACCCATATACTCTTTCATAACATTCCAGGGTCTAAGAAATTCACTGTTACCCTAAAGCCCGTGGCTCAAAACTCACAAGAAAGAGAACACAAACTGAACAAGTAAAAGTACAGGTTCCTTGTTTCATAATATTCTTTAAAGGATACAATACTTTTATGTCTTTCATAGACATAGCTTTGCATCCTGTTAACACTTGTCATAGAGGCACAAACATTACACCCAGAACACAAAGAGACAGATTCTGTGCCATCTCTACTCATACAGAAGAGTATCTTGCATCACAAGTAGCACCACTGATCGCAGGGGATTTCTACTCACAAAGTAGTCAGCATGAGGAAAGGTGGCAGAATCTGTTTCTATGTAATTTAGCACTCCTTATTAAGACTTCCCCTCAAAGGATACACTAATGTGTGATCCATCCATGTTGCATTCTCATCATTTCCAGATGTGAGCGATGGGTGTTGTGATTTGTTTTTACATCCAAAACATTTATAAGAAAAAGGATAAATAGTTTCACTTTTGCCTGTTTCCCATTGCTGGATACTAAGAGGGATCCTGTCTCAGCTGAGAATTGAACCTAGAACCCTCCAATTCAAAAGTGGTAATATTGTCACTTGAGGTAAAGAATAACATCTGTTCAAGGGGTTAGCATGTGGCTGGTTCATTCTTGAGTGCCTGAGGGTGAGCACAAAATGCCTTCCTTCAATAACTGACACCCAGGCCAGTCCCATCCCAGATCTTGCATGCTCTTAAGTGTAAGGATTGCTCCTAGATAGTATCCCCTGTGGCACTAGCCACCCCCAAAAAAGGACAGCCCTTGCATCCTTATCTACCCCTCATCAAACAGTTTAACAGAAAAAGCAAAGGTAACTAACAAAAACAAAAAAATGATGCTCAAACCAGCAGACATGAGGTTCTGCAAAATGAAAAAGAGCAAAGTACTCCCATTTAGCAGTAATAATTCCTTCTAATCCTCTACAACAAGATGGAATCACTACAGGTGATACTTCCCTACATCGTAGGAGCTGGCTCTCCTCAGGACAAGCCGCTCATGGGGTTGCCTGTCTCGGGGAGAGCCAGCTGCACGCAGCTGGCTGTCCCTGGGACAAGCCACTTGCGGGTGGCCTGTCTCCGGGAAAGCCAGGCAGATGTGGCTGGCTCTCCTCGGGACAAGCCGTGAGCGGCTTCCTTCTTGGCAGGGAGCCATGGCTCCCCTAGCCTGAGGAGCCGAGGCTCCTTTGGAGCCTAGACTCTCTGTCGACCTAACCAGTCGACTTAAAGAGTCTAGTGTAGACTCTCTAAGTCAACTTAATAAGGTCGACATCTTTCTAAGTGCAGACGTCATAGCCTATGATATTAACCCCAGCCTGTGTTTCTGCCACAAATGCCAGTTTTCTGAACACTATCATTGTGAGTAACTGAGCTTTCCATTTATTACAGAGTGGAATAGACTTCCTTCTCCGAGGAACACAGCTGGCTATTTTAATCTTGCAAATATGTGGAAAATTACTCAATTTACAACATTAAATAAAATTGCCCATTACCCTGAACGTAAAAAGACACATTGGTGATGTTACTTGAAAGCAGGAAAAACAAGAAATGTGTCTCTCCTCCCCGTGGAACATTCATACATCCGGAGCTGCCAGATGGGGCAGTGTGGATCTGCTTATGGCTCTGCTGTTTGACCGCTCCTGTGCTGGAAATTTTCCTCTGGGAGCCAATGTAGCCTCTGAATGCCACTGGAGACATATACACAAGCTGCAGTGGGAGTCAGCATTCGGGCCTCACTCTTTTCCTTTACAATATCTGCCCACACAATACAGTTGACGTGGAATTGGAGTGAAGCAGCCATATACTATACTTACCAAGCACCCATACCATGATCAGCATCTCTGTCCAAGTGAACCGGGTAGTTTTCACTCTAAAGATCTGTTTAGGGTAATCAGTAACAGTGACGTTGGGGAGGGTTGTGATGCCTTCAAATCTGTCTGAGGCATTGAACACCAGGAGGCCCAAGAAAATAATGAAGGATGCTGCATGTGCCACAAATTTCATAAATGGGCTGCGGAGAATTTTTCCAAGCTGCAAAGCCAAAACAAAAGCAGTCCCTCGTTATTTTAAAAAGATACAGCATTCCCTTTGCATCACAAACCTTAGAAGCACAAAGAGGCACCTACAGATAAAGCTGGGCTGGAATTAAAGTACCTCCTACCTGCTTTGGGCTACACTTCAAGTGCTCTGAATAGCCCTGCAACAGTATCATTCCTGACAGCAGACTTCAGAAGTCGGCCCATTCAGGAATGATGTCCTGTCAGTCAGCATTTCTGATGCTCCAGAATCACACAGTGGACAATCTTTTCAGAGTAACCCTCTCAGAAATTACATTCACGCCATAGCAGCCACATTCACTAGTGTTCAAGGAGGGCCTGATCTAATGCCTACAATGGAGAGTTGGATCAGGACCGGGGAGAAGTGGGCAACGAAATAACTTCTCTACCTATGAGTGAGTTACCCAAAATTTTCAGGGCTTATTAGCTTAACTATTATTATTATTATTATTATTATTATTATTATTATCTGTATTGAGTTCAGCATGTCAGAACATCAAAGTGCTATTTATGTCATGCCTGATGAAAAAACAGACTATTCCCTGACTGATGAATTCAGAGCATAAAAGATGCCCCAAATCAAGACTTTGTAAACACTTTCTTAAAAACTGAACTGGAAATATTACACCGCAGCAAAGTAAAAAAAATGAATTCAGAAACATTGACATGTTTAAAGGACTTCCTCTGGAATAAAACAGCACTCTGTGGACTACAGAGTGGTTCTACCAGATGCTGCTGCATTTGGGGTGAGTGGAGGTGCATTACAGCAGGGGCAGTAGCCCGGAGCAGTCTTCCTGCAGAAGAGGGAGGGAAGCGGCATGCCCTCAGGGAAGCTGAAGGGAAAGCACTCTGGAGCTACAATCGCTAATCCCTGCAGAAAGGAGGAGCATGTAATCCCTTTAGCACTATCCCTGGGTCACTCACAAACCCGAGCTGTAAGCGGCGAGGCCATATTTCACCTCTTCTGGGGGATTCTACTGCCAGCCACTTAGGGGGCTCCTGTACCTCTGTGGGTGCTATGACTCCCCAGCTCGTGCACTCAAGGAGTGACAGTGACAGGATTCTTCGAGGAGAGGCATTCTTTCACCCTGACCTCCAGTAGGGCACCCAGAAAAGAGCAATCAAATCCTGGTCCAAAGACTTCTGGGTAACTATAGACCTCTGTGTAATTTAGATGCTGACCTAAGTTGGAGATAGTGCATCACCCACACAATTGCAAAATTCAGGATGGATTGTATCTCAGGAAATACAGTTTCTCCCTGCTCCCTCACCCAGCTTTCTTCCAAACCCTTTTGGACTGAGTAGCATCCTTGGGGATACATGCACAGACCAGTCTCTGTAGGTCCCTCAGTGTAGGGACTTCTATTATTCCTGCCCTTGCATGAGATACTGAAAGGTTAGTGGGGACAGAGCTCCTCATCTTAACACCCACAGAGTTTCTCAACTGTACAGGAATTATCTGACTCCCCAAATATATTGCTCCCCCAGGGAGCAATACTACGTTAGTTCAAAATTATAAATTGTATTCATAATTCCAAGGCCAGAGAGACCATTGTGATCATCTGCTCTGAATCTTTGTACAACGCAACCCATCCTAGATGTATGTATTTACATTTAACCATATTTAAAGGAATGTGTGATTACACCTATTTTACCAAGTGATCCAGACCACTCTATATCAGTTTCATTTACCACTCCCCCAATTTCTGTGTCACCTGTAAACTTGATCAGTGATGATTTTATGTTTTCTTCTGGTCATTGATAAAAATGTTAAATAGCATAAGACCAAGAACAGCATTAATTATGACATATGACAAAATTTTACGTGAGGTTTTAAACATCTGAAGTTCTGCACTAACAGTAATATCCTTTCAGAAGGAAGCCAGTGAATTTTGTGAGTGAGGAGTCTAAAATAGTTTCCCCATCTCAAGAGATATGTTCTCCTGAAATCTGAGGTCAGATACAGTGAGCTAAGCAGTAAAATATGC
The DNA here is from genome assembly GCA_007922175.1 of Pelusios castaneus. Classification (NCBI taxonomy): domain Eukaryota; kingdom Metazoa; phylum Chordata; order Testudines; family Pelomedusidae; genus Pelusios; species Pelusios castaneus. The sequence continues at coordinate 12,873,389 of ML685791.1, forward strand.
ACTGTACTGATGTTCATTATACAAAGGACTTTACTAGCCTCTGTTTGTACCTGACCTTTATAAATAATTTTTAAATTACAATATCAAACAGTTGATCTGTATGTCCAGTACTTTGATTTCACATGAACATTCAAAAGCAGTCAGGTGTTTCTGGCACTGGGAATTAAAGCTCATGGACAAATATCATTTTTTCCATATCAGATATTGAAAAACGCTGATCCTAAGTTACATGGCATCAGTCTACCATGCAGCTATGATGGATATCTTTACAACATCTTGTCACAAAAAGTGACATTTCAGAAGACGATCTAGTAACAATTATGCTGTTTCATAAAGGTTAATCTTTAACATAAATAAGTACCAGAGAAAGAAAATATCAGATTCCTTTGAAAAATGTATGGTGTGTGTGTGTGCAGAATTTTATTGCCTCTTAAAGGAGAACTGCAAAGCAAAATATAAAATTCAGGTGGAACACAGATTTCTGTGCTGGATACCTCCCCAAACAAGCTTGTGGGGAAGGGACAAAAAGATATTCAGCACAGAAGTAAGTTCTAAATAAGCTTAAAAAAACCTCTTCTCTCTGAAAAATCCTCTTTTGTTCTTCCTGAAGATGCATCATCTGGTGACAGCATCACACATATCAGGAGTGAATGGATTTCAATAAGACTGCTATTTGTGTTACAATATCATCAGTGAACTTAGAAACACCAGAATGATTTCACAGAGGGAAATAAATAAATGTGCAATGAGTAAAATGTTGTTTTCCTCTGAATGCACCCAAATTGTGGTTAGAAAACTGCACTTAATTTCATTTTGCCTTTGCAGTACACCTTTATAAGGAATCTGCCCTAACAGTTTATCAACAGTAACTATTTTATTTAGGACTCGATCCTGCATCATTGAAGTCAGTGGGAGTTTTGCCACTGAACTGTATGAGAGCAGAATTCTAAAATGCCAGCTAAGAGGAACTGATATAGACAGTTTTGGGCCACAGGGGGAAGTATCCATTAGCAAAAAGTTCAGTACTTGTACAAGTACAACTGTACATAGCTAGTATCATGGAAAGAATATGACCTATAAATATTAATACAAACAAAAGTATCACAGAGTCTGAGAGAGCTCATTTCATATCTTAATGTTCAAGTATGATTTATTTGCACACAGGATAACATTTCCTCCTCATGCTTGATCAATCTTATCTCTTTGAAATAACAGAAATAAGTTCAAGACTGGAGATTTCTTAAAATCTGAATAATTGGTGAAAATTCAGGTGATACAAAACTAGCAGTGCAAGATTACATTGCAGATGACAGTAACTGAAAAGGGACACCTGGACCAACACAAGGTGTTTCATACGTAATTTAGAAAAATCTGTACCCGACTACATGGTGCAATCCAGTAACCAATGGCAAGAAGAGGAAGACCCAATGCAACAACCAGCACAACGAGACACTTGATAGCTATAGTCTGTTCCCGTAATCCTGAGAGATTTTCATACCAAATGGTCAACAACTGTTGCTGACAGTTTGGATGGGCCACAAACTGTAGATAAAAAGAAAGAAAATCAGGGTTCACTACAATTTATAATAAAAAGTATACAAACATCACATTCAGGATCAACAAATAAATAAATAAATATTTGATATACATTTAGATTTTAAGAAGCATGTTGTTTTTGAACTTTCCTAACATTTTGGCTAGTTGGTAAATAAATGAATAGAAAAGAGAAGGAATGGAAACTGAAGTGCTGAGCTGAATCACAGAGCCAAATTCTGCATTTGGATGCACATGTGTTCAGCGGTCATTATATTTAACAGAAGACCTTAATTTAATCAATGACCAAGTTTGGCCCTACAGATTATAGGCTAGGTCCTGCAGAGCTGAGTGCTTTCGTGTGATTTCACAAATTGCTCGGCCGTAACGTGTCAAGATTGTTCCACTCTATAGGAATTGTTTCTATGGAGCCCAGAGCTTTCTGATCTGACACCAACTCACCTGTAACCCTACCCCATGCCTCTCCTACATATGCTTCATATATTTCATGGAAACTAATTTCTTTTTGAAATCCTAACTTTTTGAAAGCATTAGCCACCTTTTCCACCAACTATCTCACTTTAAGTTTAAAATCAAATACATTAATGAAGACAAGAAATACAAACAAGTGAGATTAAAATATAATGGTTGGAACATTCCCAAAGAGCAGCAAAAGCTATATTGCAATGTTAATTGTTGTGTGACACTGTGCAGTTATATTAGTCTCAAGAAGGCATGGTACCACTACTCATCTAACTTCTTGCCAATATGGAAAGCAAGCACAGAACTATTCAAACAGAACATCCAGATGGAATGGAATTATGTGGAACAGAAACAAAAATGGCCATGATGTAATGCAGTAAAATTCCATTTTGGAAATCTGGTGAAAAGCCACTCTAATAATCCATGATGCTACCCGAACTCACAGTTTACTGTATTACATGCTTTATCAATTATTCTAAACATTTAAAATAGATAGTACAATCTACTGTCATGTTTCCTCTGTTCTTACACAAGTTCATGACCTCAACAATATCTTATCCGAAAGATACTATTAAATGGCATAGTTTGATGATCTTCCACAAATGATTCTCTTGTATTATTTTAAAACTCTAAACATTTTCGAACAGGTTGTTTCCACTATGCAGTTTTATGCTATTATCATATTTATTTATTAATTTATTAGTTTTACTGAGCTGTTAACATCATAACAATACCGTACAAAAGCTCAAATGAGATCTGAGAGATGTATGTTATTAACTAAAAATATTAACATTTGTTGTTATTTTTAGTTACAGGAGATCATCTGATTTTAAACAAATCTCTCACATGGAAGGTTTCTTTTATCTTTGGTGACCGCTACACATGATTCTTATTTGGTCACTTAGGCTATGTCTACACTTAAAAAGTTAAGTTGCCTTTATGAAATCGACTTAATAACCTTATTAAGTCTACTTAACAAAAGTCGACTTAACTTTTCAAGTATAGACGTGGCCCCTTTTCGACCTTATTAAGTCGACTTAACGTTTTAAGTCGACTTAATAAGATCCAACAAGGTGCTAATCCCCATCTCCACTGGCTTAAGTCGATTTAATAAAGTTGACTTAAGTGCTAGTTTGAATTAAAATGAGGTGTTATTAATTCAAACTAACTTTTCCTTAATTCAACTTAAGGAGCAGCTTAAGTCAATTTAAGGAAAGCCCAGTATAGACATGTAGTATTTTAAGTCGACTTAAGCCTCTTTAAATTGACTTAATTTGTAAGTGTAGATGCACCCTTAGATTACAGTAGCACTCTGAAACTCCTATCAGAATTGAGACACCACATTCTGGACAAACACGTAAGAAGACATGGTCCTTGCCATAAAAGATCTCAGGTCAACGTTTTCAAACTTTAGTGCTTAAAGTTAGACACCTAAATCCACAAATAAGCATTTAAATAAGAGAGACCTGATTTTCAGACATGCTGAGTATAAATAGCTTTCATTAACTCTAACTCTTTAAAATTGGGCTTTAATAATGAATGTACATGACTGACTTCTAGGGACTCAAGTGTGTACATTTGGAGTGATATTTGCAAATCCTTCTGTGCTGGCCTACCTTTCTCCAATTAAGGCGAATAGGAAAACTCCCAAGCCATTTGTAAATGCTTTTGCAAATTCTATCCTTAGGCTTTAGAGTTTTAAAAGGCAAAAACCAGACAAAAGGTGAGGGAAAGATGTATAGCATGCAAGTAAAGTGAACAGTCTGCTAACAACAGAGAGAAACAGACAGAGAAATGCCAACAAGTTGAATGTAAGAACTTTCTTATCTCAAATTCCAAAGGGGTAGCCGTGTTAGTCTATTGTAGAAAGACAACAGAGTCCTGTGGCACTTTTAAAGACTAACAGATTTATTCCTAACACCTATTTTGATTTGCTGTTACAGCCTGACCTGATGCTATGTCATACACTCCCCTGCATTTAATTTCCTCCCACTCTGTAACTTTCCTATCTTCAAAGCGTCTGACGAAGTGGGATTTTCTCCCACGAAAGCTCATGCGATAAATAAATCTGTTAGTCTTTAAAAGTGCCACAGGACTCTGTTGTCTTTCTTATCTCAGTTAGCTACTAATTATCAGTGTTATGAATAAATACAACATCAGCATTGGGTTACTTGTCAGAAGTTATCCTTCATTCAAGTTTTACTATCTTCTAGTATCCATAACCTTTTTTCTACCTGTCAAGGACATAGTCCATGAAACCTTTACATCCAAAACTGAGCATTCTATAGAATCTTGTTCCTGTTAATATACAGGGATCTTTTTTCTTTCAGGTACATTATATTTACCTGCAACAAGTAGATGCATGCACACATTACTTTCATTAGCATCTGCAAGAGTTCCACATACACATAGAGAAGGGTATCTTTACCAAAACATAATTCTATATTAAGACAAGCTGGGGCTAATAATGCATGGAGTACAGTATTTAATTCCATTTTAATATTTGTTACAAGTAAACACCGATATAAGAAATAGAAAATATAATTTAAAAGAAAGACACTTGCATTTGTTTTGTTTTTGTTTAAAAGTGAGCCCTGTGTAGCCCTATTTTTTAATCCTTGACCTTGTATTTCTTTATTATTGTAAACATGTACAGTAAGAGTGCCAGGTAGTGAGAGGGTAGTGTGAAGTTGAGCACAAAGACTAAGTACACTGTGCACAAAAGTAAAAGCGCCTTCATTGCTCATTCCTTTTCTAGTTCTGGGCAAGTCTGACTTTTAGTCTCAGTTTCTCCATTTGTAAAACGAAGGTGGTAAATAAATAAACAAATAATGCACTTATCTATCTCACACTGTGTGGTGAAGGTTCAGTTAATATTTGCACTTTATACCAGAGCAAATCATGCTTACTTTGTAATATTTATAAAGTTATCAAATTGATCAATACTTGTGTAACAAAGTGGGTATATTTTTTAATATTTGCATTCATCCTCTGTGTGCCTCAGTTTCCCCCATATTTTACATTGCTACCCAGCTGGGGAGAAGAATTAAATTTGCTCTCAGGACATAAGGGACACACGAGTGTGATTGTCACCTCCGTATCTGGATGTAATGAATAAAATAAGAAACTGGCCAAAAGCAACCTAGATCAACAAATGAACCAAAGAGACAATGGAAGCTCCAATGATCCATGGATTGACACTCTCAGCAGGGAAGTTTAGCAGAGACACCCCTTCACACACCTTAAAAACAAAGGACCAGAATGTGTGAGGTTGGGGAGGACAAGTGTGGGCGCTGAACGAACTTGAGCTCTTTCCTACCTGGGGACTAGAATTAAAGAGGAAGTCAGAAAGGCTATGTCTACACTGGCAAGTTAGTTCGAATTAAGGAGACTTAATTCGAACTAACTAAAGCCATGGCTACACTAGTCTTTAGTTAGTTCGAATTAAGGACTTCCTTAATTCGAACTAATAAGTTCGAATAGGGTATTTGAACTAAGGGGTTAATTCGAACTAACTAGTTCCAATTAACAAATGTGGCCATGTTAATTCGAACTAATTTCTTAGTTCGAATTAACCGGCCATTGAAATGAATGGGGATCACTAATTCGAACTAAGCAAGTGCTTGCTTAGTTCAAACTAACATTCCAGTGTGGCCATGCTAGTTCAAATTAAGCTAATTCGAATTAACTAAAATTAGTTAGAAATAGTTAGTTCGAACTAACTAATTCGAACTAATTTTAGCAAGTGCAGACATAGCCAAAAAGAGTCTAAAAATGGATTTCACTACAATTTGGCTGGTGAATTGTTGCTTGACCAGAACGGACTATGCTTTCACCTTCATTTCTCTCTGGTAACCTAAGGATGTCCTATGCTCTGTTCTGCTTGACTAATAAACCCTATTCTCTTTTGAAAATGTTGTTTGGACGTCACTGTAAATAGTGGCGGGGGTGCATTAGTCTCTGAAGAGTGTACAAGTCTCTCTCAGGGGTCTCTTTCAGTTGGAGTCACTGGGCAGATCTCATGGTGCGAAGCAGGAGTTCTAGAGTCCATTAGGCCTGTCTAGGCGGTGGTGAGGCTGTGGATCTGTGACAATTTGCCACTAAATTGATAGAAAATTACGAGTTTTCACAATTTTTTTTTGTAATATGTACCAACACCAGCTAATTCTCTAGGTAGCACAGACAGATTGTTTCAGATTGAATTGTGCAGTTCCTCAAATGAAATAAATATAATGTATGCACCGTACAGCCACTTTATTATTCTTTGTACTCAGCTGAGATCATAAGGTACTATCCATTGTTGCTTGCCAACTCTCTTGCAAAGTAACTTCTATTTAATTTCAAATCTCATTTAAAAAGCCTACACGAAGTAGAATACATAGAGCAGGCTTCTAAACAAAAATTAAATCAAGAGGCAGGTAATGAAGATGAGGAAATCTCTTAGTCCTTGTCCACACTGGCACTTATGTCAGCAAAACTTTTGTAGCTCAAGGGTGTGAAGAAAAAAAAATCTCTTTGAGCGACATAAATTATGCTGGCATCAGCACTCATGTAGCTGCATTATGCCAACGGGAGAGAGCTCACCTGTTGAGATAATACAACCAGCTCAACAAGCGGCAGCAGCTGTGTTGGTGGGAGAGTGTTTCCTGCAGACACAGTGCTGTGCACACAATGGCTTATGCCAGCAAAATTTATGTCACTCCTAGGTGTGATTTTTCTCACCTGTAAGTGACAAAAGTTTTGCAGACATAAATGCTAATTTTGACAAGGACTAAAAGAGAGAAAAAAATTATTTTGTTGAAGTGGCTTTAAACAGGGAAGTGATCTTCACCTTTTAATCCACTTCGCTAAAAAGAACATTCCCTAAATATGCTAGTGTGTGACTCATGTGCCAACTAAATCACATATTAAAGCATTTCCTGCTTACAAAGGAATGGCAGATAAAATGCATTAAAAAGTCGTTAAGAGCTTAATGTACTTCTGGACTGTAAATTAACTATCATCATTTAGAAAAAGGAGGGTCATCCTGAGTAAATTAGCAACCTGGCCCATTTAAGAAAAGAAACTCCCAAATATTATTTTATTTGTAATTTAGCTCGATTGGGGCTCTCATTTTCTTGTGCACTTGCCTTTTGCAAGAATAAGCCCCACCCTTTGCATAGGTAGTTCCATTGTTCACAGCAGGGCATGCCGATCCAGAATCATGGCATCCAGCAGGAAGCAGCAGGTTCACTTTGAGCAGCAGAGAGAGACTGAAGTCAACAGGTTACTTCTAATTCCAAAATGTATTTAATGCAGCCCTAAAATTTTGGAACTGGGAAGAAACAGCTCCTCTATTCAAATAGATGTAATACTAGGGAGTTATACGGGTCCTGGTCAAGGAGAGTGAAATCTTCTAGCTCAAGCACACTTCTGCTATTCATTTAGAGCTGAATATAGCTACCCACAAGGCTTGTTACTAATGGTCTAACAGCATTTTGATTTGACATGAAGAGGAACACTGCCCATGTTATCTGCTTCTTCACAAACATGAGAGGCCCAAGTGGGGAAGAGAGCATTAGCAACATTTATTCAAGTTCCCTTCAGGAAGAAGATAAAAGGACTGTCAAGGGGAGATTAGAGGTGAATTTAACCACTAACAACTGCATTGTCACTTCTTTATTTTATTTTATGTAAGTTTTTAAGCCATGCTCATGACCACAGTATCTGATCAATTTCCAGTAGTGCATTAAGCAGCATGACTACGCATCTGTCATGTGTTGTTTGTTTTCTCGTCCTCTCTCAAGGGAAGCATGTAAAGTGGAGTGTCTTATTAAGGTAGATGTTTAAAGAATTTTTGTTTCATTTTAAATATACATGTTGCTACATATTTATGTTAGAGAATGTAAGGTCAAAAAATGTGTCTTGAACTTGGAGTGAAAGGTGGTAAGGTTTGTGATGGTCCTTAGATCTTGGGGGGGAGAAAGGGCGTGGTCATTCCACAGTGTTAGAAAGGCCTCCAAATAAATCTCTGGCTCCTGCACACACAAGGTTTTCCTGGAGAAAGCTACATTGTGCCAGAGGGGCATAGTTGTCAGCAACAGTTTTCATCCTGAAGTTTTAGGTGGCCTTTTAAACATCCTGGGCCCAGACATCCAGCACCTTGAAGATAACAAATCTTGTCACTTCCCTGATAATAGTTTTGAAACCCACTAGATCCACTACCAAAATTTTAATTAATGTGCTGGTCATTTCTAACCTAAACCATTGCAATTTCTTCTGTTGCTTACCATCTTTTCACCTTTCCACCTCAATCTCTTCAGGATGCTACAGCTCAAATTATCTTCCAATCACATCACTCTTTCCACTGGTCCTTTCTACATTTCTTTAATCTCACTTGTCACACCCACAGCCCTCCTCACCTTTCATTATATTTTTATCAATCTGAGGACCCAATACAACTACCACTGAACTCTGAATTGTCATAGAGAGCACATCTGATAAACAAGAAAATCCCAATTTTATATAGTTTTTTAACTTTAACTTCTTAAAGTTAAATAACAGATAACCACATTTTACCATTCAGTTTGCATTTAGTTTATTAACTATGAAAACTCAGAGAACAATGAAAGTCTATTTTTCTGTATCGGTAGATGTGATTATAAAATTACCTCATTCAATTTTCATTCTTCTGAACCTAAAAGGAACAGACCTTATCATGTTTGAAATTTTGGCTGAAATCTAGCAAGGAAGAAAACAGAAGGGAAAAAAGAAATCTAGCAAGGAACAAAACAGAGGGGAAAAAGATACACATGAATAGAAATTTGAATTCTCTCCATTATCCATTTGAAGTTATACCTGACGATCAAATCCTAGGCTGCATCTACACTGGTAAATTAAGTCAACTTAAGCTTGCTTAAGTCGACTTAATTTACCCTGCATCTACACTACAGTTTTCTTAAGTCAACTTAAGCAGCTTGCTTAAGTCGACTTAATTAAAATTAAGTCGACTTTATTAAACCTCCTTTCCACTAGACCTAAGGCTTAAGTCGACTCCCTAGAGTCGACTTAAGCCAGTGTAGCCGTGGGGTAGCCCTAAGTCGACTTAGGGCTACCCCAGGGCTACACCAATGCCCTCCCTGCCGGGGAGGGGGAGGGCACAGGGGGAGCCTGGCATGCCCCCCCACAGGGCAGGGCAGACCCCTCTCCACCCTGCCCCTATGCCCTGCCAGGGTCCCTGTCCCCCTTTGCCCCATTGTACCGAGGTACAATGGGGCAAAGGCTGAACTCCCTGGCATTGGGCAAGGGGTGCCCCCATAGACCTGCCCTAGGTCCCCTTAGCCCCAAAAAGTCGACCTAGAGTATCCAGTAGGAATGCTCTAGGTCGACTTTGTAAGTTCCCCTTTAAGTCGACTTTAATTTTCAGTGTGGACACACTAAGTCGACTTAGTTAAAGTCGACTTAAATTACCCAGTGTAGACATAGCCCTAGAGTGTTACTCATGCCAAACTTCCACTGATTTCAGGAGGTCAGTACCGAGTTTTGCATGCATAAGAACAGCAGGATTTGGCCCACTGACAGCAACTTCTCTGGGATTGTTTGCTGTTTAAATGCAGAGGTAGCTAGCGCACAATATAGTAATGAGACGCAGCACTACGGCAACTCTCTAGCATGGTGAGCCAGACCAGTTGACTAAAAAATTTCTCCTGGCTTATAATTCCTTTGGACATACATTTTTTGAGAGGCTGTAGTTTCACCTTGATCATTAAACCTCAAAATTATACCCTGAGCTACATTTTTTATGCAGCACATAGGATATTAAGAGTAGGAGCTCTACGAGATATAGTTGGAGTTATGAGCTCCATTTCCCACACAATGCACTTCTGAGAAGGAATGCTTGGCTGCCCTTTTGTCTTGCAGAAGTGTGCTCATCTTCTGTGGATGAACGCAGAAGTCCAAACAGAAATATAGGAAGCTAAGGTCTAGGAATGAAATTTTCAAGAATGCCTCACTTAGGCGTTTTTGAAAATTTTTACTCCACTTCCTTGTGTGAAGCCAAGGAGTGTTTCCCACAACTTTGAGCATATTAGGGCAAAAGTACCCTTTCTAGTTCCCCAAACCTGAATCTGCTCTGCAGTTTGACTGCTATTACAACTTGCATCAGCTGCCAAGGACCCCAAGAGGCTACTGCAGCTGCAAGGGGCCACCAGAAGGTGAAGGTTCCATCACTATGTTCTCTTTTTCCTTGTTCTTCTCTCTGTCCTGGCCATATGGTAGGGATGGCATAGGCATTTCTACAGTGAGTTTTCACACCACCTGAGTATCTCCAGAAGCAGCAGAGATTCTTTGGGGTTACCATGGTCACCAATTCACTGCATTTAGGGCCATATTGTGCCATTGGAATGGCCCAAGATTGTGACCTAAAACTGTTAATCTGTCTAAAGAATGAGTACAATGAGTACATCAGAAACATGTGCCCCAAGCACCCTGTTAATGTGCTAGACAACTGGGTGTGAGGAGATTGAATGGGCATGGAGAGTGAACAATCTTCTTTCTCACTCTTTGCTGAGAATACCAAGAGAAATATTGTAGTGAGGGCGATTTTTACATTGAAGATGTTTGTCTACTGCAACTTGACTATAAAGACAAGCTCATTTAACAAAGCTTTGAAGAGATGTCAGATGGTAAATAGCTTTCAGTCACTACCAATCTCTTGTAGGCTTTTAGACCATGTCCATATGGGCTGGATTTGAACCATTCCCATCATTAAATCTATCAAGAATTGTAAATTTTCCAAGGATTACAATAGTTTTCCCCAGTTTTGAAGTGTAATTGGTTGTGCAAACCGCAGCCTGGAAAGAAAGGAATTATGCAGCTGCTCTGGGCCCAGGTGCCCCACTGCACCACACCTGCAAAGTATGCACATCTTGGAGGAAGAGCTCAAAACGGGAACAGTTCAGTTGAGTAGAGGAGCAAACCAAACTTATACTCTGAACTCTTGACAAGGAGCACTGCAAGAGGTCCTGCTGTCTGAGGCTCTGGTTGCAGAGACTATACCAGATTTAGAAGTGAGAGACTTGCAACACTCAGAAAATCTGAGACTTGATCTTTGATTTCAGTTATTTGCTGTTTATCACTTTGGGACTGGTAAGAAAGTGATCCTAGAGGGGCAACAGTATAGTTCTTTTGGGTGCAGGATTTAGCTGCTTATCACTGGACCCTAGATTGGAACCTAGGGGAGAGGGCAGGCCTGGGTTTCCCTACCACCAAGAGAACAGAAGACATAAATCCTATCCCTAACAGTGGAGAATCTGAGTGAGGGAAGAGCCTAAAGGCCTATCATCTAACCAACAGGGCTACTCCATTGCAGGACTCTTTATATAACTGCAGAAGGGATGAACAGAAAGGTGTGACCTAGGCAGAGGGTTGGGCAAAAGGGGCATGTCTACACTGGCAACTTAGATCGACTTAAGGACGCTTAAATCGACCTACACAAAGCTGCGCCCACATTGGGCTTTTATTAAGTCAACTTAAGCACTTCCTTAAGTCAACTGAATAACAACTTAAGTCGACTTAATAACACCACCTCTGAAGGTCAATTTAAGCCTTAAGTCGACTTCTTAAGTCAACTTAAAACCAGTGTGGATGGGGAATAGCGCTAAGTCGACCTTATTAAGTTGACTTAAAACCAGTGTGGACGGCTATGTCTACTGTTAAGTCGACTTAACAAGGTTGAGTTAAGTTGACTTAAAGTGTAGCCACTCTGTTAAGTCGACTTAACAGAGTCGACTTAACTTTAAAAGTGTAGACATAGCCAAGAAGGCAGACCACCACAAGGCAGAAGCAACTCTCACCAGGGGAGGCACAGGAGAAGACATGGCCCTGCTATACTTGTGCCCAACGAGACAGGGAAACCTGCAGCGAGCAGTCTCCTTCATTTGAAGATTTTCTACTTTTACAAAACTGTATGATGGTTGCTCACGTATTTCATTCTCTTGAAAAAACACGTAGTCATAGTCAGTGAAAAACGGGGTAAATAAACAGAAAAAATGGGAATTTTGAAAAGCTGGGAATTCCCATGCTTTTGTGAGGATTTTTTTTTTAATTAAATGTGAAACCATAACATTGTTGAATCAATAGTATTTTTGTACTTTAAATTTTATCTCGTCTGCATACAACTATCAACATTAGTCATCTAATAAATAAAATATAGGTGTCACTATATTTCTTCTTTATATGGCCAGCTAGGACACGATATTAACCATAGTCTATGATGGCCATCCTGGAGAAAGAACAAGACAGCTATATGGAAACGTTTTCTTTACATAAAAATGAACTGATAAGACCACTGGGTGAGGTGACATTTCCTATTGGACCAATTTCTGTTGGTAAGAGGGACAAACTTTCGAGCTCTTACAAGAAGTTGGCTCACTTAGAGATGTTACCTCACCTTGTCTCTCTGACTGACACAGCTAGAACTATACTGCATACAGTGAATGGATAAACATTTAACTAGTGGGTTGCATTCTCAGAGTTATATTTTTGTCTGTAAAGAATATTGATTTCACAGAGTAAAAAAAGGATTACACCAAAACATTCTTTGCCATTGGTATCGATGGCAGATACACTAGGCTTTATGAATGCTTACAAATATATGACTAAACTAAGAAGAGAATAATTGATTCACTGACAATAAAACCATAGTGCACATTTCCAGTACTGAACACTCTCTGATTTATTTAAACAGAAGACACGCTATAATTCATGTAGAAATTCTCTCTGTAAGGCTGTTTGGTTAACAGCAACACATTTGCAGATGAGCTGTTTGGTGTTAATGTGATGCTTTAAAAAATATGGTAAAGAAACAGAGTGACAACTGAAATCTGTTCTCTCACTGTCTCTCACCGAAATGAATAAATGAAATGAATAAAAAAAATATGTGTAGATAGCTATACTGGTGGAAGACTTTCCAAGCAGGTTATGATCTAATTTATTTGATTAATTCTAATACTGCAAGTAGCAAGTAAATATAACAATATAAACAAATCCTAACAAAATAGTCCTTTTATGATAAAATGAAAAAAATCCTGTTGTGGCTACAGCATTCATTTTTGACTAAAATGCTATTGGAATGGCAAGAAGACTCATGTCCATAGTCTTAGAAACCGGGTAAAATCCTGGCCCTATTGAAATCTTCATTGCCATTGACTTGGATGAGTTGAGGATTTCACCCACTGTGCTTTGTGAAAATATAAAATGTTTCTGGCACATGTTATTTCTGTCATTAAAAATATGGGGCCAAATTCTCAGCTGGTATATACCAAAGCAACTCCATTGGAGGGTATTTTTGTGTCAGTTTACAACTGCTGAGAATTTCGCCCACATATTTGGTCATAAAACAGTTTAGCATCAGTTCATTAGTCCATGCAGAATACGATGCAAAGCATTCACATACAACATTGTCTGAAAGGGCTTGTTACTCAGTTACCTTTTTTACTTCATACTTAATGGCTAGTTTAACACGACTCAGGCAAGCTCTGTGCCTCTGTGTTTCAACTGGCTCAGCATCCAAATCCCCATTTAGGATGGCCTCTACCTCTTCAGAGTCTCGGCAGAGATCAAGGACACCAACCACAAAGTCCTTGCATTGCATAGACAGCTTGCGATAGTCATTCTGAAAAGGAAGAGTTTAAAGATAAATGCCCTTGACTGACATGATGGATATGCTGAAAAGTCAGCAGTAAGGAAATATAGACAAATTTAATGAAAGCTTAATAGTGTCAATTATAGATAGCACTTCACATCCTGTAGATCTCCAAGTACTTTACAAATCTATATTATGCAATATTATATATTACTTTACCCTCTTCTAAAAGGCAACAGACCACCTCTGAGGTGGCAACTGTTTAACAATGCATGACAATACTGTACAAAAGTTTAAGTCAAGTGAAGAAGAATCCTGTATCCAAATAGAAGTGCTATTCTTAAAAGAATCTTCCCTTGATTCAGAGATTCTCTTTAATGTCCCCTGTACTGGGAATTAAAACTGTGTTGTCTGATCTGGTTTTGAATATAGTCTGAAACTGGTTCCTGCTAACACAGTTTAAATATGGTTTGCTGGGACAGTTAGACCATGTTTCGAACTGTACGCTAACCTACTTACCTCCGCTGCCCCTTGCCTCCACCCCCTCAACATAGATGAGGCTTCCTACTAACCTAACTTCTCTTTTTCTAAAAATCACTTGAAAAAGTAGCCAAGTTCCAGAGGGGTAGCCATGTTAGTCTATTGCAGAAAAACAAACAGAGTCCTGTAGCACTTTTAAAGACTAACAGATTTCTTTATTGTATGAGCTTTCTTGGGAGAAAATCCGTTTGTTTTTTGAAAAAGTAGCTTTTTCTCATCTCTCCAATTTTTCATTACAATATCATTGGTCAGTTTCAGTCTGGGCTCAGTGCTGATGATAGCATGGGAATCTCTCAGTTCCAGGTACTAAATACTTCTCTCTTTGCACTGTCTCTTTGACAATCCTCAGTGCTGGTGTACAAAACAGAATATTGTCAACAAAAGTCAGCTTTTGTAGACAAAACAGTATGGGTAGGTCTACACCTGAAAAGCTAAGTCGACTCTGTTAAGTCGACTTAGAGAGTCTACACCAAAAATTTAAGTCTACTGTCTGCGTCCACACAGGCAGGTGCTAGGTTGACGGAGAGCCGCGGCTCCCCAGGGAAGGGACCTCCATTTCATGGGAGCCACAGCTGGGGAGAAGGGAGCCAGAGTTCCTAGGGAAGAAGCCCCATCCCATGCCCCTCAGATCGACTTAGGGCATTAGGTTAACGTAGGGCATCCATACCGGCTTTAAGTTGACTTAATAAGGTTGACTTAAGCCTTAAGTCCCCCTTAAGAGGGGGAGTTATTAAGTCAACTTAATAAAAGGCACGTTTGGACATGGCGCTCTGTAGATCGACTTAAGCGTCCTTAAGTCGACCTAAGTTGCTAGTGTAGACATACCCTAAAAGTTTACACTCTGAAATGCTCCTCCCACTGATGTAACTCCCCTGCTATGATAATAAAACCACCACAAGAGAGGTGTATGGCTTATGTCGGTGTAGTTGGGGAGATGCAAAGTCAGTGTAAACATGGGCAGCTAGAGCCCAGCTGGACCCCATTTATCTGGAGAGCTCAGTGGCTAGACCCTGCTCCCAGCTGGGACCAGGACAAGAAGCCCCAAGTGGTTTTCCCCAGTTCCTGTCAGGGAATGGAGAGGGGAGAAGCCCCAGGTGGCTTCCTCCAGCTCTAGGTGGGGAACAGGGAGTTGAGGGGATGGGGGCAGCCCACCAGGAGCCTGGGAGCTTGTGGGCTCTCAGCTCCACACAGTGCCCCTCTTCTGGGTGGTGAGGATGCACACCACTGACCAAAGGAGGGTAGTATGGATATCAACCACGGCAGTAATTAATACAGTGGCTCTAAGCTGACCTAAGACAGGTCAACTTATTTTTGTAGTGTAGACAAGGCCTTATTCTCTTTGACCTCAGTGCCTCTTTTGACACTGTGGTTTACTCTGTCCTCCTGGACTACACCCATCATCATGCAGGTGTGTCAAAATTCCACCTTTATATCTGTCAAACTGTTATTTCTAGGATGCTGCAGTGGCAGCTTTTCTGTACGTAAACCCCCTGTTCTGTGCAGTTCTTATCGCATTTCTGACTCGTCTAAGCTTTTCTAATTACCTGTTCCCACTGAGTCATCTTATTTCTACGGTTAACTTTAGCTGCTGCTTTCACACCAGTAACACACAGTTGTTCATATCTGTCAATGTCTTTAACAAGATCTATCTGTCCACCCTTTTTGCTTGTTCAAATTTGTGGCTGCATCTCAATATTCTTAAAATAACCGGTGTATATAATCTCAGTATGTTTCCTAACTTGGAACCGTCTTCCTGCCAACACTTATTTCTGCATATCTGTTTATCACCACCTTTGTGACATTAGCCACCTATGCCTATATCTCAGTTCCACTTTGGTTGAAATCTTTATTCTTTCATCTCCCCACCTTCATTTCTCTAATACCTTCTTTCATGTCCTCTCCAAGATCTGGCACTTGACTCCCTCATATGCCGTTGCAATTGCCCATCTTCCCACACGGACAAAGAATTATGATCCCATCAATTACATTAACAACCCCACTATCTCATCCTTCATTTGCGGGCCCAGTTTAAGAGTTTACTTCCTTTTCATTTAAAACCCTCCATACATTTGCTACAGTTAGTTTATCCTATTGGCCATAAAAGGGTCAATGTGAATCCTTAATTTCTTTCCCCATACTCTACTTATTCTCTATTCATCTAGCACAGCCTTCTCTCTCTCTTTTCCCATACTCTGTCTATTCTCTCAATGCTCTTCTTGTAACAACTTTTCTCTCTAGGACTCCTGTCATTTGGAAAATCCTTCCTATATATCTCAGCTTTACTATCCATCTGAAAATGTATCTTTTCTCTTGCTTAAGGTCCTTAATTACTTTTCCCTTCTGCTATTAGTTTTGTTAATTTTTTTTGACTGAATTAGCATTTTGCAATATGTTTTGGAAAGTTGCTGTACACATCAATGTTGTACAATATTTATACTTAGAAAACAATACTATTTTATAGTTTCCAAAACCAAAAGCTTTGTATAGCAGTAATTAAGAACTTGAAAAGGTTCCCTTAAATAATTAATTTGCTATTTCACTACAGCTAATAGGCATTTATATAAATAATGGAGAGGAAAGCATATTAATCATCATGCACAGAATTATTTGGAATGAATACAATATGTATAGGAAGGGAAATTAACATTTTGTTAACAAGGTAAGAAGTAAAAACCTTCAGTGAATTTGGAGGGAGAAGCACAAGTTGCATGAGAGAAGACTTTGGAGGAGGCACCAACAAGCCATTCAGCATGCATATGGCTTCAGTGCTAGCTGCAGTTGTAGTGTTTCTGTACACAGTACCCTCTTTTAATAAAGAGACAGTTTAGCTTTAGAAACGTGGAGTTCCTCTCAAATTATGGCTCTGTATGCCATACAGGAAACATTAGACAACAGATTATGGCTCAGACCCTGCAAATGATAATGTGTGGGAGGATGTACCCATGGGAAACCTCATGGTCGCCAATAATTGCATTCTGTTGATGGGAGAGTGCTCACAGCCTTCCTAAGTTCTGTTTTCAGAAACTTATACATTTTCAGAAAAATCAGTCTTTGCTCTGGCATTAATTATGCCTATTCTTTCTTCAACTGTGATTTTTTTTAAAAAAAAGTTTAATAAAATTTAGATAGGCTTTTAAAAAAAATTTATCCAAATGACATTTTTTATGCAGGAAGATGCAAAGTTTGTCCCTGCAAGAATACAAAGAGCTCCCATTTAATTTAGCTCTAACAACCTTTTCTTATACTTTAAAATGCCTTTATTGATATGTATGTAGATCTCAGGGATGAATGTGAGCTTCCTAAATGAAGAAATTAGCTCAGAAATAAAGGAGTTCTAATCTGAAAATAATAGTGTATTATGCACACAGCTCACACAACTTCCTGTACCATTTAAGCATTTACTTGCTTTTCTTTTTTCTTAAAAGAACATGGACATTTAATGGAAAAAAGCTATGCTAGTAAAAAGTTATTTTTGAAAAATTAAAAGAAAAACATTCTAAATGCAGTTTCACTCCATGGAAACCATCACTTAACTATATTATACATATACATATTTAGGCATCAATTTAATAATTTGTCCAGTAATACAAAACACTACAGGCCTGATCTTCATTTACACTAAGGCTACATCAACCTGGTCATAAATTACATTTATACTCACTCTAAGGTCCCTTTATATTGCCAGAGTGGTACAAGATGGAATTCAGCCCAACTTGCTCAGAAGTGTGATGGCTTGTGATTGCTGTGGGACCTAAGACAACGAGAGTCCTGTGGCAGCTTAAAGACTAACTAATTTCTTCGGACATAGGCTTTCGTGGGCTGCAACCCACTTCGTCAGATGCATCTGATGCTGGTCCATCCTTGGGCTGTCTTTGGGCAGTGGGGATATAAGTGGGCGACTGCCCCAAGCCCTGCGGTTCCACAGGCCCCCCACTGCCATGCTGCTTGTTCCCCCACCCCTCTGCCTTCAGCCACAAGCCAAAGGGAAGGGGCAAGGCGGGAGCGTAGAGCCCAGCCTCTGGGCCAGCCCGCCCCACCCAGTGTGTGTGGGGGCTGAGGGGGTGGTCCATAGGCCAATTGGCCCTGGGTCCTGCTCCCCCCAGGGACGGCCCTGATCTGATGAAGTGGGTTGCAGCCCATGAAAGTTCATGCCTGAAGAAATTAATTAGTCTTTAAGGTACTACAGGACTCTCATTGTTTTTGCTGTACATAGACTAACACGACTATCTCTCTAGAACTTGTGGGACCTACGGTTTCCCAACTTTTGCTCATTTCGTTTTTCAACCATTATGCTGATTACTGGGTCTGATCTAGTATTCTTTATGTACCTAAACTCCCACTATAGTGTACACAAAGAATGAAGCATTGAGACCAAAATCTAATGTGGATTTTCTCCACTAAAAATTATAAGAATTTTTAAGCAACTTCATAAATGATAAAAGTATTCAAATTAAAATGTATATATCTACTGCATATTATATATGGATGAGAAAACCATGATTATATAACCACGGTTATGAACAATTTTGTACCCTCGGGTCAAGCCACCGATTCAAAACTGCTTTCCTATCAAGTCTAGCAAGAGAGTATTGATAGACCACAGTGCCCTAATCATTGCATAAAAAATGTGTGCTAGCATGGTTCTTCTTGTAGTATAGCATACTCTAACCCTTCATATTTAATCCTTTCCATCAAAAGAAAGGAATCCAACCAGCACATTTATGTACCTTAAAAGCTTCACTGTAATTCTAAAAATTCTTTTTGAGCAGATACATTGCTCAGAAAAGCTTTTTAAACATCAAAGTTGGTGCAAATCCACTACTGGAGCAAAATTCACATTCTATTAATGTCTTTACTTAGTCACAGCAAGGTATTTCTCAGCATCACTATTTTCCTTCTAATCACTTCTAAAGCTTCTGAAATGCTATTGAAGATCTAATCATGGCTGCTGTAGTTCGGTGACAGGAGAGAATCTAATAAGCTTCTTTAAATTATTGAAATTTGGTAGGATAGCAATAACTTTATTGGAATGAGTGTTTTTCTGTATTTCCCAACAGTTCTGATTTTGCTGGGACATTCTGGAATTTCTGACTTCTATTCTGAACCTTGTTTTCTATCCCTCCCAGTGAGAATTCAGAGTAGGGAAGGGGAGGAATTGCTGTAATTTTTGCTGTGGCCGCTAGAATTACAAGCTATTGCTGGGGCTAAAAGATGCTCACACCATTTCCTTGTTTCCTCTGCTGGTTTCCAGAACAGCCATCAGCAGTTTCATCTGAGACTAGGAATAGGGAGAGAGGAGATACAAGGTAAAGGTAAAAGACAAGATAACTCACCGTAGGAAAGAAAATGGGGAACCAAAGGGAATGGGTGAAGAGGGAATGGATGGGGGAAGAGGAATGGGGAAATCCCAAAGAGGGGAGCTTGAAAAGGAAGAAAGAACAAGGGAAAGTGATAGAAAATAGAATATCACATAGACATTGAGAAGAAAAAGGCAAAATCGCACCAAAGAAACTGGAAGGGACCATGAGAAGTCATCAAGTCCATCCCCTGCACTTATGGCAAGACCAAGAACCTTCTTAAACCATTCCTGGCAGGTGCTTCTCTAACCTGCTCTTAAAAACTTCCAGTGATGGAGATTCCACAACCTGCCTAGGCAACTGATTCCAGTGGTTAATCATCCTGAAAATTAGGAATTTCCCTAATGCCCGACCTAAACCTTCCTTGCTGTAATTTAAGCCCATTGCTTCTTGTCCTATTGTTGGCGGTTAAGGAGAACAATTTTTCTCCCTCCTCCTCGTGACAACCTTTTAGGTACTTGAAAACTGTTATCCTGTCCCCCCTCAGTCTCCTCTTTTCCAAACTAAACAAACCCAGCTCTTTCAATCTTCCCTCGTAAGTCAAATGTTCCAGACCTTTAATCATTTTTGTTGCTTTTCTCTGGACTTCCTCCAATTTCTCCACATCTTTCCTGAAATGAGACACCCAGAACTGTACACAATACTCCAGCTGAAGCCTAATCATTGTGGAGTAAAGCGAAAAAATGACTTCTCATGTCTTACTTACAATGCTCCTGTGAATACATCCCAGAATGGTGTTTGCTTTTTTTGCAACAGTGTTACACTGTTGACTCATATTTAGCTTGTGATCCACCATGACACCCAGATCCCTTTCTGCAGTACTCCTTCCTAGGCAGTCATTGCCCATTTTGTACGCATGCAATGGAGTATTCTTTGCTAATGGAGTTCTTTGCACTTGTCTTTATTGAGTTGAATTCTGTTTACCTCAGACCATTTCACCAGTTTGTCCAAATCATTTTGAATTGTGGTCCTATACTCCAAAGCATTTGCAATCCCTCCCAGCTTGGTATCATCAGCAAACTTCATAAGTGTGCTCTGTATGCCATCATCTAATTCACTGATGAAAATATTGAACAGAACTGGACCCAGAACCAATCCCTGTGGTATGCCCTCTCATTATACCCTTCCAGCGTGACTGTGAACTGTTGATAACTACTCTCTGGGAGCGGTTATCCAACGAGTTATGCACCCATCTTATAGTAGCTCTATCTAGGTTGTACTTCCCTAGTTCGGTAATGAGAAGGTGATGCGAGACTGTATCAAAAGCCTTACTAAAGACTAGCTATACCACGTTACCACTTCCTCTCTATCCACAAGGCTTGTTAGCCCATCATAGAAAGCTATCAGGTTGGTTTGACACAATTTGTTCTTGACAAATCCATGCTGACTATCACTTAACACCTTATTCTCTTCTAGATGTTTGCTAATTGATTCTTTAATTATTTGCTCCATTATTTTTCCTGGTACAGAGGTTAAACTGACTGGTTTATAATTCCTTGGGTTGTCCTTATTTCCCTTTTTATAGATGGGCACTGTATTTGCTCTTTTCCAGTCCTCTGGGACCTCTCTGGTCTTCCATGATTTTTCAAAATAATAGCCAATAGCTCAGATAGCTCCTGAGGCAGCTCCTTGAGTATTCTAGGGTACATATCATCAGGCCCTGGTGACATGAAGATATCTAACTTGTCTAAGTAATTTTTAACTTGTTCTTTCCCTATCTTAGCTTCTGATCCTATCCAATTTTTACTGCCCTCCCCTACGTCAGGCATCCAATCACCACCAACCTTCTCGGTGAAGACCAAAACAAAGAAATAATTTAGTTCCTCTGCCATTTCAACATTTTCTGTTATTGTTTTCCCCTCTTTACTGAGTAACGGTCCTACGCTGTCCTTGGTCTTTCTGTTTCTTCTAATGTATTTTAAAAAATGGTTTTTTGTTACCCTTTATGCCTTCAGCTAGTTTGATCTCAGTTTGTGCCTTGGCCTTTTTGATTTTTCCCCTACATAACTGTTATTTGTTTATTGTCATCCTTTGTGATTTGACCTAGTTTCCACTTTTTGTAGGACTCCTTATTTTTAGATTATTGAAAATCTTCTGGTTAAGCCAGGGTGGTGGTCTCTTGCCATAATTCCTATCCTTCCTACACATTGGAACAGTTTGCTCTTGTGCCCTTACTAAAGTCTCTTTGAAAAACTGCCAATTATCAATTCTCTTCAATTGTTTTTCCTCTTAGACATGCTTTCCATGGGATCCTACTTACCAACTCCCTGAGTGTGTTAAAGTCTGCCTTTTTGAAATCCATCATCTTTATTTTGGTGTTTGGAAACCCAATAGTGGCAGAGATAAAGAGGAACACCACAGACAGTAAAGGAAGAGTAGAAGGGGAAACAGTATGAGGAGGAGATGGAAGTAGGGAAGAGGTAAATATTCCTATGAGACTTCAGTTTTCCTTTCTATTTTCAGTGTTTATTTTTGGCTACCTTAAGTGTTTTGTAACTTCCAAGAAAAATCAGGTTTTATGGATACCTTTACCTCTTATTCCATAAATCTGAGAAGAAATCAGTTTCATTTGCAATGAAACAAATACTAATTTTTATCCCCCATTAAAAATCTAATTTTCAAGAGTGAGTGCACTAAATTACATGCAAAAAACCTTCACTGTGTTTGTGCAAGCCTTGATTTGCATGTGCACATCAATGTTTTCTTGTGCAAATCAGCAGTTACACAGCTAAATAGAGCTTTTTACATGCGCAACAGTACACATGCATTTAAGCTCATCTGCTTGTAGAAATTTAGCCCCAAACTTTCTTAAACAGCCTCATTAAATATTTTTATCTGACACTCCCACTCTGTGGGAAACTACATACACAAAACTGCTTACTGCGCTGCTATGTGTAATCAGAAAGTGAAATGCAGAGAATAGAAATAGGAAATGAGACAAGCTGCAATTTACCATAGGCTTTGCGAACAGTTCATGAACTTTTATTGAATGAACCTTGTTATTCTCTGGGCATGAGAGGGGGTTGTCCATATGTTAAACATAAATCTTGGAAGAATTGGAGGGTAAATGGGGTGGGTTCTGAGTTATTACAGAGAATTCGTTCTTTGATCACTGGATGGTGAGATTTGCCCACATGCTCAGGGTTTAACTGATCGCCATATTTGGGATTGGGAAGGAATTTTCTCCCAGGGCAGATTGGCTAAGGCTCAAGGGAGAGGGGTGGTCATCTTCCTCCGTGGCACGGGGAATGGCTCACTTGCTGGTGGATTCTCTGTATCTTAAAGTCTTTAAATCATGATTTCAATAACTTAGCCAGAGGTCAAGATCTATTACAGGAGTGGGTAGGTGAGGTTTTGTGGCCCGTATTATGCAGGAGGTCAAACCAGATGATCATACTGGTCCCTTCTGACATTAGTGTCTATGAGGGCGTCTACACGTGTAAATTGAGTCGATTTAAGTAGGCTTAAGTTGACTTAATTTAGTCTGAGTCTACACTTGAGTTTCCTTAATTCGACTTAAGCAGTGGAATAGTAGTCATGACTGGTGTACCGGTATTGAAGGCTATGTGCTCTTTAGGAAAGACGGGTATAAAGGCAAAGGTGGGGGAGTGGCATTGTATGTCAGTGAGGAGGTAGACTGCAGGAAAATTCAAAGTGATGGAATTAACAAGACAGAATCAATCTGGGTAAAAATCATGCTAGGGAAAAAAGCTACTAAAGTTTCTCCTGGAATGGTGCTTGGAGTGTGTTACAGACCGCTGGGATCTGATCTATACATGGATAGGGACCTCTTTAAGGCCTTTAAGGAAGTTAATACTACTGGGAACTGTGTGATTATGGGAGACTTTGACTTCCCAGATATAGACTGGAGGACGTGTGCCTGTAGTAATAAGAGGGCGTAGTTTTTCCTGGATGTGATAGCTGATGAATTCCTTCTCCAAATGGTTACCGAACGAACGAGAGGGGATGCCATCTTAGATTTAGTACTGGTGAGTAGCGAGGACCTCTTAGATGAACTGGTTGTAGGGGACAACTTAGGTTCAAGTGACCATGAGCTAACTCAGTTCAAACTAATTGGAAGGATAAACAAAAATAAATCAGCGACCAGGATCTTTGACTTTAAAAAGGCTAACTTTAGAAAATTAAGGGAATTAGTTGGGGAAGTGGACTGGACAGAAAGACTCAGGAATGTAAAGGTAGAAGAGGCTTGGAATCACTTCAAATCAAAGTTGCAAGAACTATATGAAGCCTACATTCCAAGTAACTACAGACCTGTTAGTTTGACCTCGGTAGTATGCAAGGTCTTGGAGAAAATTTTGAAGGAGAAAGTATTTAAGGCTATAGAGGACAATGGTAACTGTGATAAAATACAACATGGCTTTACGAAAGGGAGATCGTGCCAGACCAACTTGATCTCCTTTTTTGAAAAGATAACAGATTTTTTAGATAAAGGGAATGTGGTGGACCTAATTTACTTAGATTTCAGCAAGGCATTTGATACAGTTCCACATAGGGAGTTATTAGTTAAGCAACAGAAGATGGGGATTAATATGAATATAGTAAGGTGGATAAGGAACTGGTTAAAAGGGAGACTACAGCGGGTCATACTGAAGGGTGAACTGTCAAGCTGGAGGGAGGTTACCAGTGGAGTCCCTCAGGGATCTGTCTTGGGACCAATCTTGTTCAACCTTTTTGTTACTGACCTTGGCACAAAAAGCAGGTATGTGCTAATAAAGTTTGCGGATGACACCAAGTTGGGAGGTATTGCCAATACAGAGAAGGTTCGGGATACCATACAGACCTTGTAAACTGGAGTATCAGGAATAGGATGAAATTTAATAATGGGAAGTGCAAGGTCATGCATTTAGGGACAAATAAAAAGCATTTTTCCTGTAAGTTGGGGATGCATCAGTTGGAACGGACTGAGGAAGAGAAGGATCTGGGAGTACTAGTTGATCATAGGATGACTATGAGCCGCCAATGTGATGTGGTTGTGAAAAAAAGCGAATGCGGTTCTAGGATGTATCAGGAGAGATGTTTCAAGTAGAGACAGGGAGGTGTTAGTGCCACTGTACAAGGCACTGGTGAGACCCCATCTGGAATATTGTGTGCAGTTCTGGTCCCCCATGTTTAAAAAGGATGAATTCAAATTGGAACAGATGCAGAGAAGGGCTACAAGGACGGTCTGTGGAGTGGAAAACCTGCCCTATGAGTGGAAACTCGAGAAGCTTGGCTTGTTTAGCCTAACCAAAAGAAGGTTGAGGGGGGATATGACTGCTCTCTATAAATACATCAGAGGGATTAATATCAGGGAGGGAGAAGAATTATTTGAGTACAGCACCAATGTAGATACCAGAACAAATGGTTATAAACTGTCCATCAAGAAATTTAGGCTTGAAATTAGATGCAGGTTTCTAACCATTAGAGGAGTAAAGTTCTGGAATAGCCTTCCAAGGGGAACTGTGGGGGCAAAAACCATAACTGCTTTCAAAACTGAACTTGATACATTTATGGAGGGGATGGTATGATTACCCTATTTTGGAAATTGACTGATATTTGGCTATGTGTGGTGGATATACAAGTGGCCTAAGAGGGGAGAGTACATGGGGTGGATTCTGAGTTATTACAGAGAATTGTTTCTTGGGTAACTGACTGTTGAGACTTGCCCACGTGCTCAGGGTTTAACTGATCGCCATATTTGGCGAATTTTCCCGCAAGGCTAATTGGCCTGGGCTCTGGGAGTTTTTCGCCTTCCTCTGTAGCACAGGGCATGGCTCACCTACCGGTGAATTCTTAAAGTCCTTAAATCATGATTTAAGGAGGTAAATATCTCAGTCATAGGTTGGTGGCCTATTGCTGGAGTGGGTGGGTGAGGTCTTGAGGCCTGCATTTTGCAGGAGGTCAGACTAGATGATTGTACTAGTCCCTTCTAGCCTTAAAGTCTATGGCTATGTCTACACTTGCTAAAATTAGTTCGAATTAGTTAGTTCAAATTAGTAAAGCCTTGTTTTACTTCAAACTAACGGTTAATTCGAACTAGTTAGTTCGAATTAAGTCAATGTGACCATATTAGTTTGAACAAACTGCTTAGTTTGAACTAACCGGCACATTGACCTTAATGCAATTGACTAATTCGAACTAAGCGAGTGCCATGCATGGCACTCACTTAGTTCGAACTAGCATTCTAGTGGGGCCATGCTAGTTTGAATTAAGTTAATTCGAACTAACTAAAATTAGTTCAAATTAGCTAGTTTGAATTAACTAATTGGAACTAACTTTTGGAAGTGTAGACATAGCCTATGAGTCTATAATTATGCTCAGTGCTCTTTCTCAGTTGCTTTTGACTGAAGCTGAAGACTGAAATCCTTAGGTATCCCCCAGGAGGGTACCAGAGGAGGGAGCACAAGAG
The DNA here is from genome assembly GCA_007922175.1 of Pelusios castaneus. NCBI lineage: Eukaryota > Metazoa > Chordata > Testudines > Pelomedusidae > Pelusios > Pelusios castaneus. The sequence goes on from ML685791.1 coordinate 12,899,334, forward strand.
GCCTGCAGGCCACACTCAGTCATAGTGGCTGGAAGTGCCAGTCATCCACTAAGGGCTGTGACGATACATAACAAGGAATCAGTATGCCATTCACCTTTAACTGCCGTTTTATGACAGAAGAGACTGAGAACTCATAGAAAAGGCAGCTGTATTTAACAGTGTATCAGAACTTGGGCTTAAATCAAAAAAAGGTGTGTAAACAACTTCGAATGGATCCATGGGATTGTAAGGGACAGAAAAAAGCTGCTAACAAAGTTGCTCTCTCAGTCCCAACTCTCATTTCAGCAGTCACTGTGGCATGTTGTGTAACCTCTGGGCTTTTAGCAGCTCTGTCATGCCTGCCTGTGACCAGCTGTCATGGTTTTATTGCAAGGAATGTGACTTGGGCTGCCACTGGAGCCAGTCTGGTGACAACGTGAAAAACTCCAGCCTTCATGCCTTTCCCACTTCCTCACCTCCTGGGGAAGAGCTGCTGCAGGAAGCAGGCAGAGAAAGACCTCCACCTTACCCTATGCACTGGAGCACAGAGGAGCTTTTGGGTAAAGGAATGGGGAGATGGAGCAGTCAACACCGATCTCACAGGAAGGGTGGGCAAGGAGGAAACAGAAAAAGCCCAGCTGCTCAGGCTGGCTCTGCTCCCTCCTCCCCACTTCCATCCTCTGAAAAAAAGGGTCAGTCTTCTCCCTATGCCTTCCTGCTCCCATTTCCATCCCATTTCCTGCAACCCCAGGCCTTGGAAAGGGAAGAAGGGAGCTGCCCTTCCACAGAGGCTTGGGAAATGACAGAAGAGGACCCTGGCCTGACCAGGTCTGGAAGTGGTGAAGAACCCCTAGGGCTGTAGGATGAGCAGATATATCCAGAGGGGCAAATGGCAGTCATGGGACTGGGGTGGGGCAGAATTGATTGGGGGCTGGGGATGTCATAATTAACTGGCAGCTGGGGAAGGGCAGCTGTGCAGTTGCAGAATGAATTAATTCGAATGTGGGCTAGGAGTGAAACTGGAAGCTCAACACTAGCTCAGGCCACCAGCAAGAACTCTTGCAGCTGGCTCAGCATCACCTGAGCTGACTAAATTTGGGGGAGCTGGTGCCATCATAACTGCCACACACGCTGAGTATGCGCAGAGGGAGGTCTGGAATCTCAGCTGGATCAAAACACAATATAATCTTTCCCCTCAAAATCTCAGTTTGGGGAGTCTGAGTTTTTTGATTTCTGATCTTTTGGGGCTGACAGGACTGCCACCCCCCGCCCTGCAGTGCAAGTCATTGAAATGAGGTGGGGGAGGAGGGCACTCACACAGGTGGCGGTGGGTGGATGGAATGGGATAAGATGGTTATGTGGGGGACTGTGGAGGAGTATGAGCTGGAAGTGTGAAGTGGGGGAGGCTGGGCAAATGCCAAAGTCTCATTTGTGAGTAAGCCCAGCAGTTCCAGGAGACAGGTGACAGGCGGTGAGTATCTCCACTGGCCCCAGGGTTGTTGGAGGAGGCTGGGGGACAGTTGCAGGGAGGCAGATAGAGCGTGAGTCCCTGGTCCCAGGGAGTGGAGCAGTAGGCCAGGAGCGGATTGCAGGGAACAGATGGGGAATTGGTCCTTGCTGCAAACTTCTAAGGGAGTAGGAAAGGGGCAACACGCTGAAGTTTGCCTGGGACAGCAGACTGGCCTGAACAGCCTCTGATCTGAGGCATAATCTCTCCTGTGCTCCTGATGGGGTCATTTGAACCCACATGACCCCCCATTGGTGTAACTGCCACAGTTTGGCTTTTCAGATGCATTCAAATACTGAAACTTTGAGGTTTCCCTGTCCCTGGGTTTATATTGTGTATAATTCTGCTCTACTGATGCTGGGGTTTGCTTCTGTATTTTTTGTGTAATTGCATCTGTGGGTGCATCTACGCTTACAAATTAAGTCAACTTCAGCTTGCTTAAGTCGACTTAATTTAATTTGCATCCACCCTACATTTTCCTTAAGTCGACTTAAGCAGCAGCTTAAGTCGACTGAAGGAAAATTCAAGTCAACTTTATTAAACCTCGTTTTAAGTCGACTTTGCTGGCTAAGTCGACTTTATTAAGTCGACTTAGCCAGTGTGAACGCAGAGTAGCCCTAAGTCAACTTAAAGTCGACTTAAAGGGCTTCAGGGCTCCCCCACTGCCCTCCCTGCCAGGGTGGCTGGCACAGGCATAGCCTGGCGTGCCCCCCCACTGGGCAGGACAGAGCCTTGCCCTCCCTGCTCTTTGCCCTGCCAGTGTCCCTGTACCTGAGTACAATGAGGCAAATGCTGAGCCCCCTAGCACTTGGCAAGGGGTGCCCCCCCTGCCACCGTGGACCTGTCCCAGGTCTACCTAGCCCCTACAAGTCGACTTAGGCGTCCAGTGTGGATGCTCTAAGTCGATTTGGCAGGGTCCCCTTTAAGTTGACTTAATTTTTGAGTGGGGACATGCTAAGTCGACTTAGCGAAATCGTCTTAAATTAAATTAACAATTGTAGACATAGCCCCTGTGACCAAATTTGTTTGCTACACATACCTGTCTTGTTTTAATTTAGTTCTTTGTGGCAGGGATTGTCTTCTACCTATGGGTTTCCATAGCACCTAGCACATGCGACCCTGATCTAACATGGATCTGAGCATTAATGTAGTAGTAATTAATGCAACGCACAATCAAACCCATGCAAGGAAGATGAGAGGTTCAGGATGATGGAAGAAAGAGAAAAAGAAGCTATAGGATGTGTGTAGGCAACAAGGAATCTTACAGAAACAAGAGGTCTTGCAGCCTTACTATAGAGTTTTACCTAAGTAAGTGACATAGTTGTTGAAGTAAGGTCCACAGAGCCCATTTGAATTTTGTGCCAAAATCAAGCTCTAAATCAGAAAATATTTGCCTTGGCATTGTATTCTGTAGTCTGTCAATAGTGCAGATCATTTTTTTCAGCACAAACTCAGGTCCCATTAAGGTTATCTCATAGCCACACACAGGTTTTTCTCAATACTAAAGCTTTCCTTCTGACTAGTTCTGCCTTGCGTCTGTTATCTAACAATATCTGGGATTACTTCTGTCCAGATTTCAAAAGTATACATTCAGTTTTTGTTCAAATTAAACTTCATTCTATTCATTTCCTAGCCATCTTCCCCCACCCACTCTAGAGGCACTTGTATTTCTTCTCAGTCCTGCATTATGGCTGTAATAAATTACAGCTGGTAGTGGTAAGCAAAGATTAATGAGTCTTTTCCCTCTTTCAGATCATGTATGAAGATGTTAATTAAACGAAGCGGTAGTCAACATTGACCTAGCAGGACCCCATTAAAAATGTTTCTGCAATTAAATACACTGTCATTATATGATCACTTTCTGTTTACAATCTTTCATTTTGGGTTCCAGACTCTTTTTTTCTTCAATGCAGTGTAGCCTCACCCATAGAGCTGGTTTTGTTGAGTGTACCTTCTGAGGTATTACAGGGAAATGCACATCATGAAGAAGCAGCAAAGGGTAATATTTATCATTGTCTAATCATGAATTACCTAGTGGAGATGCTGAGATATACAGAATAATCAGTGTACAGTGAAAATAAAACATACAAATCAAAAAGAGAATAAAAGGGACTGCATTGTAAACATTCTAACAGCTACCACTAAACAGACAAATATATTCATGGAAGATGAATGAAAAAAATTGGCTGTTCAATGGGAAAACAACAATCTGTAGTCTTCAAAATTTGCAGAAAACATCATTCAAAATGTGTGTGAATAAAAAATGCAAACAAAAGTAATTATTATATAAAGCCAAAGAAAAATATAATTGCTTCCTGATGCTCAGCTTATATTAACCCTTTGGAGTGCACTTCAATGAAAATAATTACTATCTGTTACAGTGAATAAAGCTGTTTTACATCCATTGCAGGATCAGTATTGCTCTCTTGGCACATATTAGTAGGTGTAAAAGCACTTTTATTTCAAGCAAAACTGCTTTTTAATGATCTACACAATAAGCATTCAAAATATCAGGAGCCAAAATGAACAACATAAATCAAACATCTGTAGCTGAAAAGGTAAAATACAGGGAATAATGTGAAGCATCTGATGAAGTTACAAGTAATTTTAATATTAAAAAAAAAAAGGCAAACAAAAAAGAACCCTTACCTTGAATTCTTTTTCAATGTTGGCCAACTTGGCAAGTTCATTACTGAGTTCTAGAGCTGTGAGAACTGGATCTTCACTGGAGAGGGACAGGTAAGCAGGACTAGCCAAGCCTTTGTAGGCATTTATCCTTGACCTGGAGTGACTAAAAGAATCATGCTTTTGCTTTTCAGTGCAGTCATTGCATTTGCAGAAATAGTCGTGAGGTCTTTCTATCCTCGCTCCTTTCATTAACAACATGTGCACAACCTCATATTTTTGGCAGTGGGCAGCTAAAATGATGGGGGTGATATCTGGAGAAAAACGGGTGCCATCTTCATCATAGGAATAAAAATCATCATCCTGGAGCTCCTGCTCGCAGGGGCTCAGAGTCAGTCGCTTACTTGCTGCAAAACCAGGATGATTCAAAATTGCTTCCACTATCCGGACATACCCCTTGCTGATTGCAAGCAGCAGTGCATCGCCGATTCGTGCCAAGTTCTCCTTCTTCAGCAGAAGTTCTGTCACTTCCAAATGCTCATTTCCTACAGCCAGCTGCAAGGCATTTTGGCCCATATAGTCAACACAGTTGACATTTAGTGTTTTTGACTCCTCTAGCATTTTGCGCACCACAGGAATGTTTCCGTACTCTGCTGCATCCAGAAAACGTTCTTCTTCAGCAGTGAGGCTTGTGCCCCTGTTATGGAACATGAATGCTGGGCCTCTAATAGCTTGTCGCCTTCCCTTTTCCCTCATCACAGTCATACGTCTCAGAGATGGGCTTCCTTCAGTGGACCTAATAAACAAAAAAGATAAAATAAGTTTACACTATTATACCAGTCATTTACTTGGTCTCCCTTGTGTCTCCCTTGTGGCTACAAACACCGATGATTTTCAATTTTGTCGTGTCATTTGGCCATCTGTCTGCCTGATTTTGTCTCTGTCGTGGTCCTTCAGCATATACACTTGCACAGAAACAGTTTCATGGAGGAGGAGAGGTCTTAGACCATTACAATGTCTCCTGCATTCAGACTGAAAGATGTTCACAGACTCATTTCTCCTCAAGAACCACAGGAAAACATTACTATGTGCAACATCAGTTCCTTTAAAAATGTTTTCTAAGCACATTCAATAGGTACACACAGGAAATACAAGAGTTGCCATACCATATCAGAGCACTAATCATCAAGCTCTGCATCCTTCCCACAACAGTGACAAGGCCTGATGGAGGAAGGCAAAATCCAAACAAACCACATGGTACTTTGAAACACATGCAGTGCTGTAAGTGGGGCTAGCGAAAACTGTCCTTCCTGACCCTGGCTGGTGATCTCTGCACATAGATTGTACAATACCATTTTTAGCATACATCACTTGACAGTGTTTGGCCAGCTCTTACCGACGGTACTCAGCCTTACTAACTGAGTTCTGGCTGAGGACAGACTAAGTAAAAAGAATCATAGAATCATAGAAACTGGAAGGGACCATGAGAGGCCATCGAGTCCAGTCCCCTGCACTCATGGAAGGACCAAGTACTCTCTTAAACCATCCCAGACAGGTGTTTGTCTAACCTGCTCTTAAAAACTTTCAGTGATGGAGAGTCCACTACCTGCGGAGACAATTTATTCCAGTGGGTAATCAGCCTGACAGCCTAATCTCCAAGCTAAATCTCCTCTACCATTTCTGTAGGTCAGTGGTTTCCAACCTTTTCAGTAACACAGCACACTTCAATGAGACAAATAATTCCATGGCACACCCACTTTTTTCAGTTGAATTGATTGCTCATAAATGTCACATTTACTTACATTTATTATGGTTATAATCTTACTAGAGAGGTTTGCAACATAGTGTGTACAACAAGCTAAAGAAGGATCAAATGCATTAGTGTTTCAAATCTACTGGAAAAAAAAATACCCATCATCTCAATTTTGCCTTTTGGCCACCTGCGTTTACAATGTTCATGTTTTAGAATCGAAAGACAAATACCTCACTTTTTAATTTGATGATTAATTTTCACAAGTTTCATGAGTTGTAATTTTGGTTGGATAGAATATATTTTAAGATGAAACAATGTTTGTTTTACATTGATTTTCATTACCTATGTAAAAAATTTCACAGCACATTTGGACAAGTCTCATGGCACACCAGTGTACTGCCTTAGGTAACCCATTCCAGTGCTTCATCAATCTCCTAGGGTGTGTCTACACTTACAAATTTAATCTGCATCTATACTACATTTTCCTTAAATCGACTTAAGCAGCAGCTTAAGTCGATTTAAGGAAAATTAAAGTCGACTTTATAAAACCTAGTATAAAGTCGACTTTACTGGCTAAGTCGACTTTATTAAGTTGACTTCGCCAGTGTAGATGCAGATTAGCCCTAAGTCGACTTTAAGTCGACTTAAAGGGCTCCAGGGCTCCCCCACTGCCCTCCCTGCCAGGGTGGCTGGCACAGGCAGAGCCCACCCCGCTCCTATGCCCTGCCAGTGTCCCTGTCCTGCTCAGCCCCCATTGTACCCAGGTACAATGGGGCAAATGCTGAGCCCCCTGGCACTTGGCAAGGGGTGTCCCCCTGCCACCGTGGACCAGTCCCAGGTCCACCTAGCCCCTAGATGTCGACTTAGGAGTCCAGTGTGGACGCTCTAAGTCGATTTGTCAGGGTCCCCTTTAAATCGACTTAATTTTTGAGTGTAGACATGCTAAGTCGACTTAACAAAGTTGACTTATTTGGCCAAGTATAGACATAGCCCTAGAGAAAAAGTTTTCCTAATACCCACCCTAGACTTCCCCCACTGCATCTTGAAACCTTTGCTCCTAGTTCTGTCATCTGCTAGCAATGAGAACAACCTAGCTCCATCTTCCCTGGAGCCTCCTTTCAGGTAGTTAAAGCTGCTATCAATTCCCCCCTCATTCTTCTCTTAAGCAGACCAACCAAGCCTAGTTCACTCAGCCTCTTCTCATAAGTCATGTGCTCCAGCCTACTAATCATTTTTGTCGCTCTTCTCTGGACTCTCTGCAATTTGTCCTCATCCTTTCTGTAGTAGTGGGGCCCAAAACTGGACACAGTAGTGTCTCTCCTGTGCCCTCAGTGTTCTCTCTCCTCACTCCCAGGCAATCTTGAAAACGAAGATACCTGCCTACTCAAATGCAGATGGGACAAGAGCTGGACCTGAAGGGCTGGCGGAAGTAGATTGAGACAAGAAGCCTGGGATCGGAAGCTGGTATGGGGGAGAGACAGAAAAACTGGTCTGGGCAAGGAGACCCAGACTGGGAATCATTGGTGGGAGCCAATGCAGCAGAAGACAGACTGGGGGGAAAATGGGACTGGCTGGGAAAGGCAACAGGAATGAGGAGCCTGAGGTGGGCAGAAGGAAGACTGAGACCGGATGAGTAACCAGGTGGGTCTGGGTCTGCAGACTGGGAACAGTTGGCAAGGAGACAGTGATGAGGCAAGAACTCATATTGGAAGAGAAACTTGGGAAAAGAGGACTGGAACTGGGATTGGCGCTAGACAAAGATCTTGGAGCATATTCTAAAATGAGGAATCCAGGTAGGGAGTGTGGGAGCCAGGAGGGGGTGAAAGGTAGGAAAATGGCAGAATATCAGCTTTAATCACATGATCATGTACAATTTCCCCCCATGATTCCTAGGTGCATAGAATGGACAAACTCCAGGGTTCAATCAGGACCGTGTCATGAAGGAAAGTGTTGTTGTTGGGGGGCTGTTTGTTTGTTTGGTGTGGGGGGTTTTTTGGCTTTTGGGTTTTTTTGCAGATGTTAGAAGGTGAATGAGTCAGGGAATGACTGGAAGCAAAAAGATGGTCTCATGTTTAAAGTAGTTGAATGCTGCCTTAGGGAACTGGATTCTGTCCCTGCCTCTGTCACTGAGTTCCTATATGATGCAGAGCAAAGCATGTAAGCCAAACTTTTCACAAATGAAGGACAATGGAGTCCTGTGGCACTTTTAAAGACTAGTCTTAAAAGTGCCACAGGACTCCGTTGTCTTTCTACAATAGACTAACATGGCTACCCCTTTGGATTTTCACAAATGGTCACTAGTTGAGTGTTCCTCATTTTCTGGTGCCTGACTTGAAACCCTGAGGTCTGATGCGCAGAAGTGCAAAGTAGGAAACGTGCATTGAACATCTAAATTGCTAAATATATTAAATGCCGTGAAAACTCATGTTCTAGATGGTTCACTTTGGGCACCTAAACTTAGTGGATAATTTTGACCTTAATGTCGCTCTAGTGCTATGCCCTATCCTGCTTTAAAAAGAGTATAATATTTCTTCACTGCCCCAGATGTTGTGAAAATAAAGTAATTAACATTTGGGAAGCACCTGTATGCTATAGTGATAAGTGCCATAGAAAAGCCCAGGAGAAAATTAATTCTGTCTTCAGAGCAGAATAGTGTACAGTAAATAAGGCATACGACATACATTGACCAACAAGTAATAAATAAAATATTTGAATAGCTGCTTATTAAGTACAGCCCATTTTGTGCACTGAATGAGGCAGGAGTCCTGTGGGAAAAAATAACGTGATTGTGTAATTAAAGACTGCATCACCATGCACACGGAGCAGAATTAAGGTTGCATGGACAACCTTAATTTGGGTATTTTCTAACATTTAAGTGCTTGACAATGCGACGTTCTTAATAGTGTTCTAGATTGACTGGATTGTACTTCCATGATGCAAAGAACTCGCACTGACTTCCCTACAAGTAGCACCCATGTTGAGCCCAATGATTTTTATTCTGCATAAATAATTCCATTCCTGATGCAGGAGTCTGAATCACTATTTCGCAAAACAAACACTATATAATTTTATGAAAGCTACAAGTGCTGTGAAAGAAGCAACCCTTATATAACTGAGTTACCACAAATGAGCTGTTTCATCTGGTGATATTAAAATATTAATTATCAAGGGCAGGCCACTCCAATGATAAAATAATTTTATCTTTTAAAATTTTTCTAACATGATCAGTGATTTTGTATAGCAGTAACAGATTTATTTATCGCATGAGCTTTCGTGGGAGAAAATCCCACTTCGTCAGACGCTTTGAAGATGGGAAAGTTA